>BSBK01000761.1:1015000-1512188 GCA_027943335.1 Chamaecyparis obtusa
TCTTCACTTGTACAACCATGTGCAAGGACACATAAAACAAAGAGAAAAGTCAAAATCTTACAAAAATTCCAAGTCAATTGGTTGAAGAGACCTTGGTAAATAAAATGTCTCAACCAGTAGTATCATGCTTGGAAAGCTATTGTAAAAGAACAAGTGGTCACATGGAAAGAGAAAGAGCACACATCAAAGATAAGACATGACTCCACAATCTAATCAACTAGAAAAGTGTGTTATGTTATGGAATCATGGAGAAAAGAAAAAGGCAACCATGGATGAAACAAGCTAGCCATTTGTGTAGTACTAGGTAATCCATGGAAGAGAGGAGGAAGAGTCAAAAGTAACTTGTATTATTCTAGTCAACCCATCCTAAAAGAGATCTTGGTAAAAAGAGAGTTGATAGGATAGCATGTTTTGTTATTCTAGTCAAATAATCTTTGAAATTTTTTCACAAAGGAGAGGTAAAATGGGCTATCAATTTGTATTATGCTAGTTCAACCAATCCCAAGGATAAATAAGGAAAGCATTTTATATGTGTGTGAATGCTTTGCACCTTCATGAAATTAGGGTTAATATCTAACAATCTTAGCAAATACAATGAAAATTTAAACTAAGAATTGCATATGAATCCATGACATCTCATGGCTCTCTAATTAGATGTGGTATGTAGAGCTCTCAGCTTAATCTCCACTAGTGACACTTCTAAAATGAGAAATATGATGCTACACATGCTTATTCTAGCTCACTAACTCTCAAATTGATACAAAGATAATTCAAATTCTCTCAAATGCTCTTGATTGCTATGAAATTGTCTATAATAAGGATGCTTTGCAAATGAATTTCTAAGATGATTATTGCTCTCAAAATGTCTCATACTTATAGTAAATTCCCAAGGGTAGGGGGTAGAGTGAATTAACCATGATTTACCTTTGGTTGAGTCAAAAACTTTGCAATGTTCATAAATGGGGGGACAATTTAAATGTTTGTCTCAAAGCTTTGGACAAAAGGACAAAATTGAGTGGTTGAGATTGAAACTTTAAAATGAGTGATTGAGATTCATTCTTTTTGAGTGATTTGTGTCTTTTTGTCCTCAATTTTTATTGGTTGCTCAACTTTGTTGAAAGATATTAGGATTAATTAATTCAGTTAATTAATTAAATTTAGCCATGTAAGGGAATAGGTTCATTTTGATTTTTGATTTAAACAACTATACAATTAATTGATTAAAATCAATTATGTAGTGTTTTTCATCCCTTTAAGCTTTGATTTAATTATTTAACATCATTATTTGATTTTTCCTTTGATTTTGTCCAATTTGATTTAATAATGTCTATTTTAATTGATTTGATCCCTTTTTATGAGATTTAGTGTATTTTGTTGATTTTGGGGCATTTTATTGATTTTAAAGTACTTGTCCATTTTTTAGTGTCTACAAATGCCCCTATGTTTTTTTGTTTTTGTAATGTATGTAGTTCTATCCTTGATTATATGTATGCAAATGATGTATGAGTAATGAACTTTTTCTTTTTTCTCTTGCTGACATATGGGTAATGAATAATGATTAATGCTATGCAAAAGATAACCTCTTTTTTTTTTTATTGATTGATTTTTCAAGGAAAGACATTTGATTGAACCCCTCTCATTTCTTTAATGTTTTGACTAACCAAGATTATTAATGTACCCCCTTGTCCTTGGAAAAATAACCATAAATAAATGCACTTTATCTAACATGATAATGCAATGCAATGCAACTAAGTGTCACTAGCTTTTAGCAAAGAAATGACATAGAGATAATTTTTCATCATTAAGTGATTTGGGACCGGAAAGTAAGTACAACCATCATTGACCACATCATGATGATATGAATACCACTTTGTTTTTTGATTTTTTTGGTAATCTCTTTGGAAACAAGTACAACCCTCACTAGTTGGATGACTAAACTATGGAAGTATGAATACCGGTTTCAATGGATTCAATGTTGTAAGTGGATTTTGGTATTAAGATATAGAAGATCTAAATAGCCAAGGTATCTGTTTGCGTAAACAAGAAAAGGTTAATCCTTCATCTTATGGGATAGTCCTCGATGGTTCTTTGATGACCATGTCGTTAGATGAATTCACATAGGTTGATGAATCTTCCTTAAAATAGTCACTCAAAGGCAAGAAAAGATCATGTCTCTATCATCACCAATCTAGTCAAAACATCATCGATTAGCTAAAAAGATGTGATAAAATTCAATTCCATAAAGATTATAAAAAAGAAAGCTTCAAGTGTTTTGTAATGTTTCATGATTTTAAAAAGGTATTTCCAAGTATTCTGATCTTTAAAGTGTTTGTCAATTTTTAATCCCGAATAATAAAGTCAATGAAGGCTCAAGGATCAAGTTGTAGGTTCAAAGACTTAGGTGTGAGCAATGATATCCATCAAAGGTTCACAAAAATCTTTCTCTTCTAAAGCTCTGATAAGTCTCTCTCTGATGTGACCGAATATAGCACTATTGAATCCATTTGGTACCAAATTTCCAATCCTTTTCTGCCCCCAAGTGTTAAATGTGATCATGCGACAAACTTAGGGCCATAGGTAATGCAATGATGCGACTGAAAGGCTTTATTATGACTATGCACAAATGACGGATGCAATGAAGGTTTACAAGTGGGATGATGGAAATGTAATATGTACACATGTAACTAGGAAATGACTTAAGGGAACAAAAGGTGCTTGATTGCCAAGTTTTCACCTTTTGGGTCTTTTTCTCTTTTTTTGCTACCAAGGCACTTTTTCTTTTTTCAATTTTTTTTGTATTTTTTCTTTTTTCAATTTTTTTGTATTTTTGTATTTTTTCAAGATCTCTTTGACTATGTACAATAAATATGATGCTCCTCATCTGATACTCTTTATACTCTTTCATCTACCTCATGTATAGAACCTCTTTAGATGTATGCTATTGATGGGCTCTTGTAATTCATCTCCTTCACAATCTGCTAACTTATAGGTTCTTGTTCCAAATGAAGACACAATGATGAACAGACCAAGCCAATTAGCCTCCCATTTTCCTTTCTTTTCTCTTTCAACTTGATTCTTTGGGTTTTCTCTTAACACTAAGTCTCCTACTTGAAAGACTCTTGGTTTGATATGCTTATTGTAGTTCCTTTAGATTTTGTTATGATATACTTTCAGGTGTTCATAGGCTTGTGTTTGGTGTTCTTCTAGCAACTCTAATTGTTGAAATTTAGCAGCTCTGTAGTCTTCAGCTATTATCAACCCTTACAATGACACTCGTAAAGACAAGATTTCAACCTCCAATGGTAGAACAACTTCGGCTCCATAGACTAATAAAAATGGCGTGGCTCGCGTAGGTGTTCAAATGCTAGTTCTATAGGCCCATAATGCTGGATTAATTTGCACGTGCCAATCTCTTCCTAACTTATTTACCGATCTCTTCAAGATTTTCAAAATGTTCTTATTTGTAGCTTCGGCTTGTCCATTTCCTTGAGGATAATAAATGGATGAAGAGTGATGGGTGATATGAAATGTGCCACAAAGTTCATCCACATCTTTGTTTTTGAATTGCTTTCCATTGTCTGTGATTTTGGCATGAGGGATACCATATCTACAAATGTTGTGGTTCAAGATGAACATGGAAATCTGTTTACCAGTGGTCATGATCAAAGGAACCGCTTCTACCCACTTAGTGAAATACTCTATTGCGATGATGATGTACTTGTGCCCAATGGAAGAAGGTGGATAGATGATGTCGATCAAGTCAAATCCCCATTGGTAGAATGGCCATGGTGTAACAAATGGGTGCAATTTTTGTGCCAGTGCATGTATCATGTCACCATGATATTGACATTTGCTGCATATTTTGACGAAGTGACAAGCATCTTTCTCTAAGGTTTTCCAAAAATACCCTAAGCGAAGGATTTTCTTGGCTAGGTTTAAATCGCTTGAGTGAGACCCGCAAATGCCCTCATGAACCTCACATAAATCTAACTTAGACTTCTCTTCCTCTAGAAATCTAAGTAACATCCCGTCAAGACCCTTGCGATACAATGTTTTAGAAAGGATTATGTAATGGGTTGATTGGCGTATGAAATTTTGTTTTTGGGCTCGTGATTGGTCTAAAGGTAGCACTTGGTCTTTGAGATAGGTATATATAGGGTCGTACCAAGGTGAGTCATGTCCATGAAGTAGGGCAACAATTTGGGTTTCAGAAAGGTCAAATGTCAGTTGTGCTAACTCTTCCACCAAGAATTCATTCTTCTCATTTTGATCTAGTTTTTGAAGTGGGGAAGCCAAGGTTGCCATTGCATCAGCTGCTTTGTTCTTCTCTCTTGGAGTTTGGTCAAATGTTATCAAAGAAAAATACTTTTTCCAAGCATCAATCATAGCCTTGTATGGCATTAATTTCTCATCTTTGGTATTGTATTCATCATTGATTTGATTGATTATTAGTTGAGAATCTCCATATACTTCTAGCTCGGTGATGTTCCATTCTAAAGCCATCTTGATGCCAATGACTAAAGCCTCATATTCTGCTATATTGTTTGTGCACGGGAACAAAAGATTGTAGGACTTGGGAATGGTGTACCCTTGAGAGGTAATCAATAATATACTGGCCTCAGAACCTCCTTGTGTATATGAGTCATCAAAGTACAACTTCCATGTCTTTGCTTCTATGTTTACAATTGCGGAATCCAGAAATTCCACTTGAATGGTTTGTGTAGAAGTCAATGGATTTTCAGCTAAGTGATCTGCTATCACTTGTCCTTTTATTGCCTTTCTATCCACATACTCAATGTCAAACTCACTTAATATCATGACCCATTTTTCTATCCTACCCATTAAGGTAGTTTTGCTTAGCAAATACTTTAGAGGATCAATTTTGGCAATTAGCTTCACCTTGTGCATCAACATATAATGTCTCAATTCTTGGGATGCAAAGACAACTACCAGACAAGCCCTTTCCATGAATGTATAGTTAAGTTCATATTTGATCAATGTTCTACTCAAATAGTATATTGCTCTTTCTTTTCCCTGCTCATCTTCTTGCACCAAAAGCACTCCTAGAGACCTTTTGGTAGTGGATATGTACAATAGAAATAGTTTTCCCTTGATTGGTGGCATTAGGATAGGTGGATTTATTAGATAAGCCTTCCATAAAGTGAAGGCTTGGTCACATTCTTCATCCCACATGAAAATATTATCTTTTTGTAGCAACCTTGTGAATGAATGAAATTTTTTGGCCAATTGAGAAATGAACCTTCTTATGGATTGTGTCTTTCCTTGTAGAGACCTCATTTGACTTATGTTCTTTGGAATCTCCATATCCATTATTGCTTGGACTTTTTTCGGATCCACTTCAATTCCTTTTGCTGAAACTATATAGCCTAACAATTTGCTGGATTGGACACCAAAGGCACATTTTTTTGGATTAAGCCTTACTTTAAATTGTTCCAACTGGGTGAATATCTTTTTCAGAATTTGTAGGTGATCTTCTCTTTTGTGTGATTTTTCCAACATGTCATCCACGTAATCCTCTAGAAATGTGTGCATCATATCGTGGAAGATACTTTTCATTGCCCTTTGATATGTGGCTCTGACATTTTTAAGGCTGAAGGGCATGACGTTCCAACAAAAGGTACCCCAAGGGCATGTAAAGGTTGTCTTCTCTTGGTCTTAGGGTGCAATTTTTATCTAATTATATCCACTGAAACCATCCATTAATGAGTACATGGAGTGACCCGCTGTCAAGTCAATTATTGCATCAATGCTCGGAAGTGGGAAGTTATCCTTAGGACATGCAAGATTCAAGTCTCAAAAATTTGTGCATAAACGAATGGATTTGTCATGCTTGGTGACCGGTACAATATTAGATATCCATTCAGCATAGGCTATCGCTCTTATAAATCCCACTTTCAACAATTTTTCTAATTCCACCTTGACAAGGAGAGCTATATGTGGGTGCATTTTTCTCAACTTTTGCTTGACGGGCTTAACCCCTGGTTTGACATTCAAATGGTGCATAATGAAATCGGGATCCAATCCAGGCATGTCGGCATAGGACCATGCAAAATTCACTTGTTGTTCTTAGAAGAACTTGATGAATTCCTTTCTTTCTAAAGGTGTAGGTGATGCAGCCAAGTGTATAAATTTTGGATCCAATTATGTCCCAATGTTGACCTTTTATGTCGGCACTATGAGAATAGGTGACCTTTCTTCCTCATGCTCGGGTAGGGTATTCAATCTCTCTTCCTTTGGTGCCACAGTTGAGTTTTCACCATAGGAAACATCCTTTATATTTACTTTTTTTGGTTCTAGTGCTGCCACATAGTGGTTTTCATCACTAGATCTTTTCAATTTTTTATTTTTTTTCATTTTTTTCTTTGGATTAAGAGATTGGACCCCCACTACTTCTATCATGTTCAGTTCGAATTCATTGGTGAAAGAGGGCTCAACCGCATTAAGGTATTGGTTCATTGCTTGGTCATTTGGGAAGTAGAGTAAGTCACTTGGTTCATTTAGGTCCCAATCAATAAGGTCGGGGTTTATCAAGGATAAGGTTGCCTTTGGAAAAGTGTCATCAATTGGGTTTATGGACATGACTTCATTGGAGGGTTCATACATTGTATCATTTAGATCTATAATGTGAGCTTCCTCAAGATGGTCCATGGAAGAAGGATCAAAGTCCTCTTCAATTGAGTCCTCAATGAATTCTATGAGAAATAGCATGGGAAATACAACCCGTAGATCAATCCTAATGTTCAAATCATCTTTCTCTAAGGGGTCCCAAAATTCCTCTATCCATGGTTGATTAACGGGTGCTTGTCCTATATTAAGTTCTTGTATGATGAGCTCTTCACGCCTTGGAACTTGTTGCATTGGAACCTTAGCATAAGTATGTATGGTGACTACCTCTTTATCATGGCATGATTCATTAGATAAAGTATCCCATTCATAATCCCAGGAGTCATCACTATCTACATCAGATTCCAATGTGTTCACTTGAGGATATGAATCCTGCATTGGGCTGGAGCTTTCTCCTTTGTATTGGTAGCCTACTCCTGATATTTCTTCTTTTTCCCTCCAAGAGGGTTCAATGGGCTCTAGTAAACCTCTATTTCTTTGGCCTAAGGGTCCTCTTCCCTTGTATCCCATTTTCTGCATTATCTCAGATCCTTTCCCATATTGATAGGTTTGAATGTTAATATGTCAGATTCTTTCTACGGGAGTACTTGAGGTATCATATTCATCATGATAAAGCCATTGAAGGACTTCATCTTCCTCCTTTTTGAATGTTTCTTTGTCACTTTCTCTCACAAAGTAAGAGTTATACTTATGAGGTAGGTGTTCTTTTGATGGTTTCCCATGTGTTCTTGGAGATGTGGGTAAGTTGAATAAGGAAACGGAGTATTCCCCTACTCCTTTGGAACTAATTTTATGTTGTTTTTCAAATGTATCCATCATCTCACTCATTTTTTTGTAGTTGTCCTTTTTAGCTTTATCCTTTTCTTCTCTGGTGGGTTTGTAAAGTACTATCTCTGATTTAGGTGCTTGATCTGAATCTTCATTTGGAGTTGGACCCTCGTAGCTCACTTTTTCCTTTCCTTTAGTTGATGTCGCTAAGCTAGCTTGAGGAGGGTTTGAAGTAGTACTTAATGTTAACATGGGATCATCCATTTTGATATCTTCAATGGTGGCTCTTTGGATAATTCCTTCTCGATTATGGGGAATAAATAGCTCATGAAGGGATTTAAGTGCATTGCAATATTGGAACGGATTTGAGTCCCCTCCAACCATGATCTCCTCACCCATGTATAAAAATTTGATGCATTGGTGGTACGTGGATGGAACCGCTTGCATCTTGTGGATCCATGGTCTCCCCAATAAAATATTATAAGTTAGTTTCATGTCCAGTACTTGGTAATTTGTATCCTTTCTGACAGGTCCCACTTGAATGGGCAATAGGATCATGCCTTTAGAGGCTCTTTCAGCTTCATCATAGGCCTTTATGGTGATTCTTTTCATAGGATCAATGCAGGACTTTGATAATCCTAGGGATTTGACAAGACTCAATGTGCATATGTTAAGACTAGCTCCCCCATCTATGAGAGCTCTTTTGACCCTATGTCTTTCAATCAAGACCTTTATATGTAATGGTAGATTTTGGGGATGGGTAATAGACATGTCATCCTGGTCTGAAAATGAAAGGCAATGAGGTGCAATGAGATGACCTACCATGTTTTGAAACTTCCCCTCTTCTAAGTTAGTAGGAACATTCATCTCTACTAGAGCTTTCTCTAAAATTTCCTTATGGTTGGGAGATAGCTTTAATAGCTCCAACATGGAGATTTGTGCTGGAGTCCTTTTTAGTTGATCTACCAAGCTATATGGTTTTACTACTGTAGAAGATTGTTTGATCACAATGTTGGATTGTGGAGGGCTAATAGGTTTAGGATCAACCCCTTATAGGGTAATCCTTGAAGTCTGCCCCCTAGTGATAACATTAGATGTCTCTTTTTGGCATTGTTCTTTGATCACTATAGCATTCACAACATTATCATAAGGTGGCGCAAAATTAATGTTATTGCTGCTTTGTTTCTTTCCATTGGATGATTCCCCTTTGTCATGTTTATAGAAGGGTTGTTTGAAAGCCGTGTGGTCTTCATTTCTTTGAGGTCCATCAATGGTGATCATGCCACTATCGATCAAGTCTTGCACCACATTCTTTAGCTGCAAGTAATCATTTTTCGTGTGCCCTCAAATTCTATGGTATTCACAATGGCTTTTTGCACTCCACTAGCTAGGCTTGTTGTGTGGCTCATAAGGCTAAATTCTAGGTAGATTAATGATGTTGTTAGCCATGAGGATCTTTAATGCTTTTTTGAGGGGTTCACCCAAAGGTGTGAAGTTCCTCTGAGGAGTTGGTACCAATAATTTATCAAATTTGTTACTCCTTTGATTGTTTCCTTGGTTGCCACTATTATCATTGTTGTTGAAAGGTGCCTTGGAGGTCTAGTTTGCATTATTCACCTGATTAGGTGTTCTTGTAAGAGAAAATGGAGTCACCTTCAAATTACTAAAATCCACAACCCCATCATTGACTACTCCCTTATTGGTATTCTTCAATCCATACCGATTATAGCTATTGGACCAATTCTTATTCTGATTGTTGTTATTATTGGAGTTATTGTTGTTGGAATTATTCTTGTTATCTTTATACAATTTCAACTCTCCACTCTTAACCAACTTCTTCTGTCATTACTCCATTCTCTATGAGGTCTTGGAAGGTCTTGGGGCATTGCATTCTCAATCAGTAGTTCATCTCATTGCTCAAGCTATTAATGAATATATCCATTTTCTCCTTTTCGGGCACACTCCTAGGATACCTAGCAAATAATGTCCTCCACCTTTGTAAGAAAGTGAGGAATGCTTCTCCATCCTTTTGTTTAGTATTGCATAATGTTATCATTGTGACCTCATGCTTGATGTTGTATGAGTAATGGGCCACAAATTTTGAAGCTATTTCTTCAAAGGTTTTTATGCCGGATGGTAATTTAGAAAACCACTCCATGGACATACCTCCTAAGATTCTTGGGAATAGTCTCATTAAATAGGTGGTGTCATGCATGAACTCCAATCTCATTGCACAAAACTCCCGTAGGTGATCTTGTGGATCTGATGTTCCTTCATACTTGTCATACTTGGGAAACACTACATTGATCAGGAATGGTGCCATTACTAGACTTTTATCAAACGGGAATGGACACAATGCTTTGATAGAAAAGGGTTTAGGAGCCCCACTTTTCTTGATTGTATCTAGTTGCATTTGAAATATCTTAAACTGCTTGTTCATGATGTCAATGGTACTCTCTTCAACTTCTAGTGGTCTAAGTTGATTCACATCATAATCTCGTGGAAGCTTAAGACCTGCTTGGGATAGGTCCATGAAATACTTCTCTTTATCTCTTGCCATTGATTTTTCCATGAGTCTTATGAAATAGGAGCACTGAATGGCTTCATCAACCTTGTCATTGGTTGCATCATTGGCACTTGGTTTGGTATTAGTTCTTTGGTTAATGGTATCAATCCCTTGAGTGTTTTGATCCGTCCCTCCACTATTGGTATTACCTTGATTATTCGTGTCAATACCTCCATTATTTGCATCACCTTGGTTTTTTGGGTCAATGCCACCATTTTTGTTATTACCCAAGCCACCGTAGTACATCATGTTGTCTTCCACTTCTTTTTTGGGTGATTTTTGGGGTATTCTTGGGGTGGTAGAAGTGTCACCTGGATAAGGGAGCTCTTGCCTCAAATAAGTCTCATCTTCTTGCAAGGTTTTCTTGACGTAGTAGGTTCTAGTAAAAGAAGGCATGAACAAACCCCTTTGAGAATAAGAGTCGATATTTCCCGCGGTCAAATCCTTGTGAAATTTACAAAAATTGTGTAGAACCAGGATTTACGACTAGGATGGATATTGGAACAGTAAGAACATGAAAAAGGGTACTTGAATATGTGACCAAAATTTTTTGAACCCCTTGGTAAGTACTCAATGTTTGCCCTTTTGTGTTTCTGGTCATCACTTGCCTGAGTGTAAGCGTGACTTAAAGTATTGTACGCATGAACTAGAATTGAGTTAGGTGGCACACTGCAAGTATGCAGGTGACACTTGACTATTGATAGGCATTTTTCCAGTGTTTTTAGGCGTCACTTGATATATCTAAGGTGTGACTTGATGGTTGATATGCATTTTTTGAATAGTCGCAAGCGTGACTTTACTGGTGAAAGGCTTTATTTTTCTATGCATAGGTGGCACTTTGCTGACCAGGGTGTAAATTTTGGATTTTAAAAATTGCAAGATCAATTTTATGGAATTTCTTTGTTTGAAAATGGAACACAATTGCAATAGACACATAAATTTTTAACTGTGTCCCTAAAACACACTAAAGTGTATATTCTCGATCATTTTCCACAAGTATAGCACATGAAAGAATTCCAAGCACCCTACCTATAGTCAATTTTGCTTTTAACATTTTGGCTCTATGAGGTAGCTTGTTATTTATCAAGGATTTAATGTAGATTCCGTTCAAATAGATCTTAAACTTTCATCCCCCAAGTATGTTAAGGGGCTTCCCACACGCATAAAAATAAAATTTGGTGCAATCCGTGAGGACTACTAGAGGAAGTTCAAAAAATTTAAAATCCGTTTGTCACACACCCCATTAAGGATGTATGCATTTCATTTTATAGTGGGTTGGATTCCCACAGCAAAAGCGAGCGTATCCCACTTTGGGCTATCCCTCTCACCGACCTCGTTAAGGCAAACTTGGGAGGTGAGCCCACTAATTCTCTAGCATGTTCATTCAAAGCAAGGAAAATGGAGTTAAGGTCAAGCTTTTGGGAATTTGGTTCACCAAAAGGTGAAGAGCATATCCCTAACTTTTCCTTTAGTTCCCAAACACAATTAGCAATGTTCAATTGATTTCTCCCACCAACTATAGGGATTTGAGTATTTCTACTCTCTTCCACAAACAAGGGGCTTTGATTTTATGTGCTCAATTCCTTAATCCTTCTTAATTACTAGATTCTTGAAATGCATCAATGCCACAATTTAAGGGAAAATATTGACTAGTTGAGGCTTACCTTTTCCTTATAGCTAACTGAAGTTAGGGGCATTTTTGGGTGATTTCATCATTTTTATCCTTACCTTGGCAATAACTCCTTCCAAATGTGCTTCTCCACCAGCAAGTTAGTCAACACAGCCAATCATAATGAAGGAAACCAAATCGAAATTGAAGAGGCAAAGACTTATGTATTGAACCTTAAACACCTTATTTGCAAATTTTTAAGGAAAAACTTGAACTAAGGAGTAAAAATCCAATTGAGAGATACAAATTTTGTCTTGTAAGCGTCTACAACCTTAAGATAATTTTGATATTCCTAGTTTTCTTCCTCTTGTGATTCCTCAAGAATCACTTTAATATGCTCAAAGTTGTCCCTCTTGATCCTCTTAACCAAAGCCTTTTATTCTTGATTAAACCTGCTCTCTGGCTTTTGGACCTTTGTGTGCCTACTCATTTACAGTAAAAACATACAGACAGAGAGTAAGATAATCAAATTTATCAATTTGACATCAAATTAAAACAACAGATAGTAGGCGTCATTGTCTAGCTAATACGTGTAATTAAACTATTAGCAAGCATAACTTTAATAATATCGAGTGTCACTTTCTAGCGGCTCAAGCGTTATTTAAAGTTACTCAGGTGTGACAATTTATTTACTAGGTGTAACAATTAATGTAATCCGTGTAAGATAAGCTATTAAAAGCAGCAATTCACAAAATTAAGCGTCGGTTAGAAGATACTAGGTGTGACTTTATGTGCAAATTGTGTCGTAAAGGCTATGATAGGTGGTAGAAGTCAGCTAACATGTGACACTTCTCTGGTGGCAGGCGTTGCTTTGCAGTCCTGAGCGTGACACTTTATCTCTTAGGTACAACAATTTATCTATCAGGCGTCGAATGAATACTGTGAAGCGGCAGAACAGTAGGTACAGGCATCAATTAATGCTTTGTAGCCATCATTTTACCTATTTTTTGTAAAAATTTCACGTAAAAGTGAAGATATAACACACAAAAAAAATGATAAAAATGTTAGAAATGAGGCTTAGAGCCCCACGGTGGGCGCCATTTGTGTGTGAATGCTTTGCACCTTCATGAAATTAGGATTAATATCTAACAATCTTAGCAAATGCAATGGAAATTTAAACTAAGAATTGCATATGAATCCATGACATCTCATGGCTCTCTAATTAGATGTGGTAAGTAGAGCTCTCAACTTAGTCTCCACTAGTGATGCCTCTAAAATGAGAAATATGATACTATAAATGCTTATTCTAGCTCAATAACTCTCAAATTGATACAAAGATAATTCAAATGCTCTTGATTGCTATGAAAATGACTATAATAAGGATGCTTTGCAAATGAATTTCTAAGATGATTATTGCTCTCAAAATGTCTCATACTTATAGTAAATTCCCAAGGGTAGGGGGTAGAGTGAATTAACTATGATTTACCTTTGGCTGAGTCAAAAACTTTGCAATGTTCATAAATGAGGGGACAATTTAAATGTTTGTCTCAAAGCTTTGGACAAAAGGACAAAATTGAGTGGTTGAGATTGAAACTTTAAAATGAGTGATTGAGATTCATTCTTTTTGAGTGATTTGTGTCTTTTTGTCCTCAAGTTTCATTGGTTGCTCAACTTTGTTGAAAGATATTAGGATTAATTAATTTTAATTAATTAATTAAATTTAGCCATATAAGGGAATAGGTTCATTTTGATTTTTGATTTAAACAACTATACAATTAATTGATTAAAATCAATTATGTGGTGCTTTTCACCCCTTTAAGCTTTGATTTAATTATTTAATGTCATTATTTGATTTTTCCTTTGATTTTGTCCAATTTGATTTAATAATGTCCATTTTATTGATTTGATCCTTTTTTATGAGATTTAGTGCATTTTGTTGATTTTGAGCCATTTTATTGATTTTAAAGTACTTGTCCATTTTTTAGTGTCTACAGTATCCAAGGAACTTTTCCAGAATATGATAGTCCAAAGAAAGCATTGTATCCAAGGATAGTCCAAGAAAGCATTGTATCCAAGGATATCTGCTAAAAATGCACATAGGAGAGTCATCTGACCCTAGAAAATTGTATTGTGCTAGTGGAGTCAAGGTTTTGAATAGATGAAATGAGAAGGTCAAATATTCCCCCCCTTCGGATGGAAAAATCTGACTATTTTTTATCTTAAGGAAAAGAAGAAGAATAAGAATATGCACTATTAACACCAAGGAGATATCCTCTAAGAAACACTTAGTCCAAGCCAAAAAGGTCACAACTCTTATGAGTCAAGGAAGAGACAAATTCAAAGAGATATCATGCAACAAGAGAAAAGAGATCCTTTTGAAGGATGCTAAAAGGAGGAGACCTAAAATAGCATCAATGACTAATAGGGAGGAAAGAGAAGAAGAATTCATACCTTGCCCATTGATGGGTAAAGAGATGAATCTTGATGAAGGATGACACACTTTCAACCCCTAAGAAAGGGATTTATTTATTTGGACATACAATTGCAAATAAGGAAGAGGTTGTGATCAAAGATACACACCTATTTTATATGAGAGAATACCTAATCAAAAAAAAATTCCATATACGAAAGGACATTGCATGATCAACGAATACCATTGAACCAATGGAAATGGATCCTTATAAATAATGATAGATTGAAATACTTCCCTTGTCCCCCAAGTGTGGGGACAAATATAAGGAGAAGGGGGACTATTATGTTTCTTTTTAAGTATTATTGCACCTAAAATTGTACCACCATGAATGATAATGAGCCCCTACGGGATAAGCTGACAATATCACATAGTGTGGAATAACATAATAGGAATCTAAATGTTATTAAAGATAATAATGATTGAAAGATGACTCATTGTTACATGTTTTGTATCAATGAGTTTTATAATTTTATAATGCAAATATTGACATTAATTAGTAGAGTGGTCCTAATATTGAAGATACATGAAAAAAGGAAGATTCACAAGATTTTGGCTAAGCTTATTCTTTCATTTGGGTTGAGTAATCAACTTAGCATGGAGAAGGTAAAAAAAATGTCTCTTGATTAAAGAAAATCATAGAAGAAGTATTAGATGATAAAGGAAGGGATTTTGATAGATGATATTAGAAACTAAGCCCTTGTAGAGGCAATTTTGATGTTATTTTCTCATGATTCTCATCAGTTGTTTGTAAACATCCTAAACCATATTGAATATTATGAGTTGAAATGTTAGGATAATTGAGTTGAAAAAATGACACATTAGGCCTTTTAAAGTTTCCAATGTCAAACTTAGGAACTTTATATCTCCCACAAAAGATGGTGTAAAATATAATGACCCCCAACCATCATCTAGGAGTTTCTATTGAGGGGTAGAGGATGGTGTATCAACTTGTATTGGTGAAGGAAAATAATAATGTTCTATTTGTAAGTAATTTTGAATTTTTTCATCAGCTTCAAGGGTATACATTATGTTGTTGTAGATGAATTTTACTTTGTGATGAAGAGTTTAAGGAACAACTTGTGTATCATGAAGCCAAGGTATTCCTAGAAGAAGTTTGTAAGTGAGAGTATGTGTCATTACATGAATAAGTGTTGGTAAAATAACATAATCTACTTTAATAGGTAAGGTGATTGTGTAATGCCCCGCTAGGGAACCCAGGAGAATTTAACCTAATACAGATCACTATGTTTACAAAATAATTTTTTTCTTAAATGTTTACAAACAATGATGATAACAATGTGGAAGCAATACAACCATGAGATACAACCAAGTACATATACACAACTCAATTACAATTAACAATCCTTGAGGGTCCCATGATGTAGAATTACGTATAACAAAATAAATATTTAGATTAAGAATGATTACAATTATCTTATATGAATAACAAGTACATCCAATATTATAAGGTATACACAATGATAAAAAATTCTCTACACAAGGCATAGGTTATGTCACAATAATCGAATATAAAATATAATACAATATCTACAACTCAGAAGCACTGATACAAGATATAATCATGAACATCAAAAAATAGGAATGAAAAAGCCTCCAATGAAGAAGAAGAAGGTAAAAGGAACAAGAACTCTCCATCACCACTATAGGAACATCAGAATCTCAAATGGTAAAAGATAACACTACCACCCGACCTCGTGGAACCAAAGGTCTACTCCCACTGTACTAAGGAGATAACAACAAACCCCACTCGGATAACAAACTCAATCAAAGATAACTTAGCAAAGGTCATGAAGGCTTACTAACTCAAAGGTACCACTACTAAAGATAAATAGTTATCAAATAACCAACACGTACCAAAAAACCAAATAATACAAAATAAACCACCAAGTAATAATGAGACAACAAAGATACACCACCAGAGGCAAATGCAGAAACTATGGAGGAGACTTAGGCTACATACTATGGGAGTGTCATCACATGGATAACTACTTGAGTTACCCTGGACTGGTCTCTCTAGACCCAGGACATGCAAGCATTTATCATGTTGAGTTACCCTAGACTAGCCACTCTAGACGTCGAACCCTCAACATGACCCATGCGGAACCAGAATACCCTCTCATGAAGATGAGGAATTCTAATCACACCCATTCTCTAGGTATCATCCCATTCCCATCCTTAGCCTATACAAGCACTCAAGGCATGGGTGAGGCATCAATGATCAATCTTGTATTTAATGTTGTTCCCAAGTTTTATTATTAGGTTATCACTTATTAAATAGCTTACGATAGGTTACCCTGGTACTGGCCTCTTTGGGCCCCAAACCCCTATTGTAAGCCACTCCCGTAAAAGGAACCTATTTAACCTCCCCCAGGTTCACAACCAATAAATAACCACCTAGGTTCCAAAACAATAATATAATCGCATCTCTATCCATAAAAGACATCAGGGATGCACACATTGGCCCTAAACCAACCATCATAAAAAGTATGGATAAAAACATATGTGCATCCATAACCATGCAATCTCTAAAATAGTTTCTTAATACAACATAAAAAAAACTCCAACGTAATAGAAATTACTCCCCTAAGCCTCTAGTATACAATTCTCCCCATATAATTAATTGCCATAAGAATAGTTAAAACATTTACATGCACAACCCAAAAAATAAATTTAAAACAACAATAACACTTTAATTAACAATCAATAATTCAAAACCATACCATTAAATAATCTAATTAAACTAAATATAAATTAGACTAATATTAAATAAAAAATTAAATAAACTAATTTATAAATTAAAATAAATTAAATATTAAGTATTCTAATTTAAAAATAATTAAGATAAATTAAATATTAAATAATCTTATTAAAAATTAAATTAAACTAACATACAAATAAACTAAATTAAAATTAACAATATTTAAATTTTAAAAAAATAAATTTAATAAATTAAATTTTAATTAAATAAAAAAACTTAATAACAAAGGGGGAGATTGGCCCACCCCTCCTTGTTGCCCTATGGCAGCCCTGTTGTCGCGGCAACAATGACTGCCCTACGACAGCACTGCTACCGTGACAGCAGTGACTATCATAGGCAGTAACTATTGCACGACAGCAGTCATAGCTGCTGCTGGTAGCAGCGTGTGCTACTGGGTGAACCCACAATAGTGGGTTACACTTTTTTGCCTGAACGGATACTGAACTCTACATTTTGAAAAAACTTTCAGATTTGAATGCATATTGTTGTTAAACCATTTTAAATCAGAAGATGAAGTAAATTAGAGTCTTTTAGGATTTTCTATCTAGATTCTAAATATATTTTTTATTTTTGTTTTTGAATTGATTTGAATGGTTTTTTCTTTCTCCCACAAAAACTAGTATGTTGTTGAAAACATCATTTTCAAAGAGTTACATTGTTTTCATAGAGCATAACTTTTTTTCTAAAATAGATATCAATGTGCTTCTTTTGAATTTAGTTTTGTAACATCCATACATAGGGTATGCAATTGGTTTGACGACATTATTATGATCATTGCATATTTTATTAACGTTTAAAGTTGACTAAACCATAATTTTGACATACATTGACTACGTAGCTTATAACTTATCGTGTATTTCTCCAATTTCATTTTATTTTTTTTGATAGTAAGAGATCTTCAATACCTAGGGCATAGATATTTTTTAGATTATTTTGTCTCTCATTTACTATTTTTCCATAAGTGTCAAACATAGAGGTAGGCATACGCTGAAATATCTATGTTTAGTAAAACTAAAAATACAAAGTCAGAATAAACTTAATATATATTAACATTATAATCATTGGAAAGGTTTTTCTCAGTAGTACCTTACTAAATAGATAGGTTTGTCAAATGGATTCATTTTATCTGCCAAAAGATAAAGTCGAAATGATTTTTTGTTAGCATTTTAATAGGTGTGAAGGAGACTCTGTTGTAGGTATGAATGAGGAGTATAGATGTTATATCAATGTTTTTTTTATCTAAGAGACTTTGAGCTAACCATTTTTAATTAATTAATTCAAATGGAGCCTCTCAAGGCTCAAATCATCATATTTTATTAAAAATGTGTTATTTCAGCAAAAATCAGCATGTCTGAAAAAGTGTAACCCACTATTGCTATCGGGGGGGTTGGGGGATGGGGTCCCTGCCCCTCAATAAATTATATATATTTTTAATTTAAAAAAAATCAAAATCATCAAAAAAATTTTGGGACAAAATAGCCAAACCAAAGCGTAATTTTTTAAAAATATATTTGAAAAATTAAA
The DNA here is from genome assembly GCA_027943335.1 of Chamaecyparis obtusa. Taxonomy (NCBI): domain Eukaryota; kingdom Viridiplantae; phylum Streptophyta; class Pinopsida; order Cupressales; family Cupressaceae; genus Chamaecyparis; species Chamaecyparis obtusa. The sequence goes on from BSBK01000761.1 coordinate 1,033,365, forward strand.
CCATCAACCATAATAGGCATAAAAATAATTAAACCCACACACACACACACACACACACATTTAAATTACTTGAATCGAAAAGGAAACTAGGGTTTCTTCAAACAAATATCTATTGATTTTCAACCGTACATGCAATAACTAAATCAATCTTTTAGTAACATATTGAACAAGAGATATTAATTTTCCTAAGATTTAATTCTAGGTTTCTCAAAACACCCCAAAATGAATATCAGATCAATCAACACCAATTTAATCCAATTTTCACATCCACGCCCAAAATCAAAACTGAAATCAATTTCAAATCAATCACATAGCAATCCCAGACACGAAGAATACAATCTTTTCAAAAGGAGAATTTGCAAAATATGAGGGTTTCAAATCCTACCTCAACCTATGCTTGAAAATATGATGCCAAGAATACCCAAGCCAACCTTCAAAATCTAAGCCTTCGAACAATTACAAAACAATGCCCACCAAAACAAGCTTTCCCAAAAATCCTTCAATTCTTCCAGAGCTCCTTCAAAACCTATTAGTGTAATAAAAATAATACCGAAAATCCCTACATAAAGAAAGCCTATCTCTCCTAGGGTTTCCAAAACATGCAAACTCATAAGCAGAACTCAAATCTCTCTCTCTTAAGTTGCATGATAAAATTACTCAATAAATAAAGCACTTTTAAAATTAAAACTCAAACTCAACTTTAAACTTTAATTTTAATTTCAATTTCACTTAAACCATATGTGCAACTTAAATTGCATATAATTATTTAATTAAACAATAAATACTTTAGCACAAATAAACTATGCAAACTAATAAATCAAATATTAAATAAATTGACTATGCCCTTTAAATTTATAATATGATAAATAATAATTAACCAAACCCTTTAATTCCAAATTTAAGTCTTTTAATTTAATCATTTAATTAACAAAGGTATTTAATTACCTTTAATAATTAAATATGCTCTATAACAAAAATTACCACATTCATATAATATAAATATTCAAATCTCAAAATAATTCCTAACTTAATTAATTAAATCCAATAATACACAAGCAAATCCACTTGACTCCCGAAACTCAAAAAATGAATAACTCTATATCAAACAACACCAAGGAAGGGCTCACGAATTCATGTCATATTGACGAATTCGGATGGATAGAGATAGATACTTGCCCAATCTTTAGGACAATCAATGGATAGGGTTAGGATTTGGATTTGTATGTTATCTCCCATCTCTTAGCATTGAGATTTAGCGATAAGGCACGCTCATCCTGACAATTCAGGCAAGTAACTATGACTCTGTCCCTCAAACACATCAAGCACGTCAAACAAAAATGTAAAACATACAAATTGATCATACACATGCAAGTATGGGGTCAATAAAACCATGAGCATCCATGATATCCTAACATATGAATCATCAAAATTAAATAACCATTACATATTAATAACATCATCATTTTCATTTAATCGACGTGAAAATAATTCAAAAGCATCTAATTCATGATTATTCAATAAAATCCCATACATTCGTAAACCACAATATCTCTAAAATAAATAACACACATGAAAAAGGCCTAAAAGAGTTTTATGATAAAAATTGAAAAGCAGACTATGGGAGGGGCATTACAGATTGTACCCAATGACTCTTTATGAACACTATCAAAGCCACAAATAGGAATAGAATCATGTTGAATTAAATAATTATCCACTTTTATTTTATGTAATAAATCAATGCTACACACATTAAGACCAGATCCATTATCAACCAATGATCTCTGAATAGAATTACCATTAATAAGAACAACAACTATAAGGGGATCATGTTGATTTTGAATTTCCTTATAAGGTAGCTCATCATGGGAGAAGATAATCTAAGTGAGTACTATTTGCGTGCATATACTCCAATGAGGAAGTTATATTGTCACATCACACAAGAGGTGTGACATTCATGCTTCTTAAGGCCTCTTGTAACATTTATTGATGTGTGGAGGAAGTTTGAATTATCTCCCAAAGGGATATCTTGGTAGGAGTAGCACAAAGTTGTTCAAGTAAATAATATTTATTTTTAAGGTTTTGAGGAAGACAGGGTGCAGAAGGAAGCACCAATTGAGAAGAAAGAAGAGAAGGAGGGACAACTGAATTGGTAGGTTGTATATTTTTTTCTTGTGTTATATGTGTGAAAAACTATAGGATAATCATATTTTTTATCACCCTTTACTACAATGACTAGTTTATTTTGAGGTTGAGGGGTATCTTGACAAAGATGGACAACAATTTTAGGATCTTCACTACCCAAAACATGAATGACATTAACTTGTTTAGGTTATTTATTCCCAATGGTTTCATTTATGGTAGGGAGAGTACCAAGTATATTATCCTCTAAATATTCAAAGTATCTTCATGATAAAGACAAACTTCAAAAGAGGGACAAATAAAACTCATTAATACTTCATCTATAGAAGGAAGAATATTTAAATAAATAGAATAAATAAAATACTAGTCTCATCATCTTATTTCATCAAGGTTTTTTAACTCGGGAAAGAATAATAAACATCATTTTCTAGTGGCTCATCCCTAATACAAAGATCATTAAAGGTAGAAATAAAACAAACTCTAGGAGAGGGACAATCATAACTCACTAAAGTGTCATTAGAGGGAAGATCACTAAAATGAATAAAAGGAAAAGTATCATAGAGGTAATTTCTATCTTTCACCAAGGTATTCACATGAGGGAGATACATATTAAGAGTTAACATCAGTTCTCAACACTTACCCCCAAAGAGAGAGATCATTGAGAGAAGAGATAAAACAAAGTCTTCTTGTACCAATATGTCCTTAAGAGGAAGACAATAGTTGGGAGAGGGTTATGGTGATATAAGATAACCCAAAGAAATATCACATGCATAAATTTATTCTTTTTAGTGCTAACATAATGTAAAGGCAAGTTGATGGAAGGATGATTTTTATCTCAAAATTGACAAAATGGTTTTGGGACAATGCCTTGTAAAGTTTTTTCAACATGAAAAGAAATAAATAAATGCATAAAAATCAAATTAAGATACATGAAAGGTAACAAAAATTCATGAAATGAAATATTTTTTTGTACTTTTTAATGAAAATGCAATAACAATGTACAATTTTTATGTTTTTTTAGAAATGAATGATAATATATTGCAAAAATAAGATCTAAGAATACAAAATCAAAAGTATGTAAGAAACGTAGGGCTCACTAAAATGTAACATAAGAAATAAGTATCACTAGTTTAAATAGGTAAACAAATGATCCTATGCGTTCTATTTCCTATATTGCGTTGGAAGGAAGATGACTCGCCAGGCTCAAGAAGGCTTAAGCATTGAGAAGGTGAAATGATCCTTCACTTCAATTGAAGGTTGATTAAGTAATGTAATTGAGAAATGCAATATATAGGCCTAGAAATGAATACCGGATGAGTTTTAGGATGCACAAAAAGACATAAAGTGGACAAACTAATTTTGTCATGAAAAATAGAGCCTAGAGAATGTAACTTACCTTCAGTCCAAATTTGAAGTCATGAAATTGGAAGGACTATGGTGACTTGGTTGACCTAGTCTCAAGAATATGATGACTTAGTCAACCTAGTCTCGATACCATGGTGACTTGGGTTGACCTAGTCTTAGGAATAAGGTGACTTGGTCAACATGTTCCCTAAACTTATTGATGATTTGAGTTGTAGACTATCTATGAGATCTTGAACTTCCTAGATCCAATCCTATGCAAATGCCATATGTTCTTGCACATAGAAAACATGTAAATATTGTGTAGAGAGGAGTTTACCTCAGTCAAACCCCAGAAATAGATTGAAATGAAAGTATACTAATATGAAATAAAATCTAAATTTGAATCATAAATTACCTTATATCTTAAAGACACAATGATTCTTTAGATGTAATCACAAGTATTAATGCAATAGCTTTATCTCCACACAAAAACCTTGAAGAATATCATGAAAAGACAAGTATTACAACATGAATGTTGTAGTTTTCCACAATGCTTGAAGTAAAGAAGGAGAATGATTTGAAGACTTGAATGCTTGAATACTTAGATTCTTATGAATGGATTCTTATGCAAAGATCTTCTTCATTGATGGTGGACTCTTTTATTTGGCCTTTAATGAGGGAAAGAATCTTGATCGGTGGATAAGATTCACTTGGAAATTCCTTGTAATGCTTGAGATCTACCTTAGAATGCTTTCAATGCTTGAGATCTACCTTAGAATGATTTAAATATAAATTTTTAGGAGAGAGGTTGAATTTCAATTGCTTGATATCCAAATGAGGAGATATAGGTTGTATATATACCTCTCAACACATTTTGGAGCTCAAAACTTGAAGGAAGCCAATGTGATTTTAAATTTCCCAATTAACAATTGAGATAGGCTCCCAATTTGAATTTAATAGAAAACCCTAGGGAATAGGTCAACCTAGCTGACCTATTCCCCCCAAAATGCATTAAAATTTAGTCTAGAGGTTGGGAATGTAGAGAAGATGTCAAATTGAAAAATGAAGAGAGGCTAGAATAATGGAAATCAATTTGAGATCTCATACATGCTAAAAATGATCATAATGAGAATCTAATAATAGGTCCATACAATTTATGATAGTACAAAAAGAAAATGCAAGGTTGGATCCACAATTTGAAGACATACCATGAACTGAATATTTGGAAATCAAGGAGAAATAAAAAAGCATCAAGATCTAAAGACCTTTTTTCTACATCAAGCATACAATAATTTCATTATCAACTTGAGGCTTTCAAAGGATTATGAAGATGACTAGAAGATCATCTAATGATGATTGGCTTATACTCTACCTTTTGGGTTGGTTATAGTTTCTTGATATCCTCATATCTAGATATTTAAGCTTCAAATTTGGATTTAATCACATGATTTCATACACATTTTCATGTTAGGGTTTAGGTAGATATGAGAAATAAACAAGATTAAAATAATGCAAAAATAGAGAAGATAGAAGAAAAATAACATAGAGATTTAACGTGGTTCACCCAATATGGGCTACATCCACTAGAGAAAAAGTTGTCTACTAATTTTATTATCCAACAAAGAGAAAATTACAATCTGACGATTTCACATCACACCACCACTTATTTATAGGCCTTTGAGGCAATTTTCATATTTCAATTAACAAATTAACATAGAAAAGCTAGATGAGTTAACCAAAAACTCTTGAAAAGATAACCAAAAAAACATTCTTGGCAGTTGGGCTCTCAAACCCCCTACTTGGGGCCCGGGCCAGTCCCAAACCCCAAGTGAGGATACATAGTAAGTGTACATTACTTTCCTAATTAATCACAATTAAAAAATAATCTCCCACTTGGAGATTGATCCTATAGAAAAATTGTTACCCTTGAAGCTCCCATTGGATTGACGCACTTGGGTTGACTATTTCTCATTTCCACTATCATCAATATTGAAGACCAATAGAAACTGAGTAGGAAGTTAGTTTGTCTCATGTTATTTCCTTGGTCAACATATGTATAGGATTATTTCTAGTATGTATCTTCTCCACCTTCAAATGTCCATCCTCTAAAACTAAATGTTTGAAATGATACTCAAGCTAGAAGTATTGTACCAAATATGTTGCAAATGGTTCAATTGATAAATATAAGGCCCATCTTGTTGTGAAGGGGTTTTCATAGGTGGAGGGTATTGATTACTCCAAGACCTTATCACCTGTTGCCAGGATGAACTCTATTCACCTTGTACTATCTCTTACAACTTCACAAGGATGGACATTATTTCAGATGGATGTGAAGAGTTCTTTCTTGCATGGAGACCTACATGAGGAGATCTATGTGGAGAAGCCTCCGGGTTTTTTGCATGATTCATCTTTGGTTTGCAGACTTTGACAGTCATTATATGGTCTCAAACAAGCCCCTAAGGCTTGGTATGAGAAGATGGACTCTTTTATGCTTTCTTCACATTTCACTCGCTGTCATTCTGATCCTACAATGTACATTCAGTGTCATGAGGGTGATCTTTTGATTCTCTATGAGGCCTTCCAGGACCCAAATTTGATTTTTAGATTATTTTTCTTTAGCTTCTTTAGCTTTTAGTTTGTAGCTTTTCCCTAAGCTCATCTTAAGGGGGGTGTTAGAGTAATAGGTTCTTTTCACCTTTTATTCCTCTCTAAAGATTCACTTAGGGTTTCTCATTCTCCTATTTAAGAATGAATCTTGTAATTGATCTTTTTAATTTTCTCTAATGTAATTTTACTTTTGAGAGCTATTGCAGTTTGTCTCCATTATTCTATTGTAACAGGTTATTCCAGTTTGCAGATATTCATGGGTTGTGTAGATTTGTATTCTCAAATATTTCACCGCAGACTTTGATAGAATAAATTAGCAGAAAAATGATGAAATAACAATTGAAAACTTTCAAATATGAATGAAGCTCTAAATGAGCTTTTTGGCGATATCTTGTTTGTAGAAAATAGAGCCTGGATGCAAGAGTTATCAATCCTAGAGCGCAGGAGATATGAAACCCAAGAGAACAAAGAAACCTCTGTCTTTGAAAGAAAAAAAATGCAGCAAAATAGAAAAAGCAGGAAAATAAACCATAAAATTTGGATCAGGCTTAGAACAATCTTTTCATCGATATATCATATGCCCAATTTTGATCCTGGACATCCAAGATAGGGGCAAAAAACCAATTGCCTCTCAAAAAAATACAAAGCAAGGCATACAAGAAGGGGATAACTCAAAAAGCACAGAGTGGTGATGTCACCATGAAATCATCAATGCTGATAGTCAGGGGATGCGACTGATGGTGACTACGTGTCACATGTGGTGAGACAGGCAGTGAAACCCTTGTGGCGACACCAACGGTTTAAACCGTGCGGTGATGTCGGTGGTCACTGACAGTTATCGTATAGTGAAGCTGACGGTGACTGTGCCACCGGTGAGGCCACCTTTAGCGGTTACCATTGGGTGGTGGTTCAGTGGCCATTGCTTGGTCATGGCTACTAGGCGGTGGGCCCCAAAAAAAATTTATTTTTTTAAAATGTGTGCCAGGTCATACGACCTATAGGCAAAAAATATTTGCCTCAGAGGTCAACGTTGGCAAATTTTGACATGATTTATATGGAAATGAGGGTTTTTGGGTGTTTCAAGGTCAATGGTGAGGTCCGTTTGGGCCCAAAGTGCACAAAAAACTAGTAAGTGCCTCAGGATCCATGCTAGGGTCGGTTACAAAAAAAATTTCTCACAGATTCCAACTTTGTCCAAATTGGACAAATTTTATATCAATATAGGGGTTCTTGGATGCTCTAAACACAACCATGAGGTCCATTTGAATCCAAGATGACCAGAAAGAGATGGCCCCCAGATTCAACAGAAAAACCCTAAAGCTCCATTAAACTTCAATACATCAAGAACAAGTAGTAGCAGACTTGAGATCTGATACCATGAAAGATTTAAGAATACAAATCTCAACCCATGAATATCTACAAATTGGAATAACCTATTACAAGAGAAGAATGGAGACAAACTGCAATAGCTCTCAAAAGTAAAATTGCATTAGAGAAAATTAAAAAGAGCAATTACAAGATTCATCCTTAAATAGGAGAATGAGAAACCCTAAGTGAATCTTTAGAGAGGAATAAAAGGTAAAAATAACTTATTACTCTAACAAGATGTGTTTGGTATTAGAGTGAAGGGATGAGTTCTTTTTCAGGTGTGTCACACTCTAACTATCACTATACAACCTGTTATTCTCTTGTGTCTTCTCCAGTTCCTCCATAAACCTTTGTAACTAAATCATATCCTTACTAGCCTATATAGAAGCAACATATTATGCGTCTATGGTTGAAAGTACTACAACCTTTTGCAATCTACAAATCTAGTTGATCGATGTGTCATCTATAGTAAAAATATACCCTATAGTTCTTCTCCTATCTCTTGCTAAATCTAAATCAACATAGCCTTGTAAAGTGAATGGGAGCCTCCAAAATATAAAGACTTAGTTTTTGTACCTCATAAATACCTAAGAATCCACTTTACTGCATTCAAATGCTCTTTTCTAGGATTGTTCATATACTTTCTCACAATTCCCACTGCATGTACAATATCTAGCCTTATACACACCATGGCATACATCAAGCTTCTAACTAATGAAGAGTATGGAACCTTAGATATGTACTCCATCTCACCCTGTATCTTGGGTCTCATGTCCTTGGACAATTTAAAGTGACTAGGAAAAGGTGTACTAACTAATTTTGCATCTTGCATCTAAAATATGTTCAACACCTTTTCTATGTAATCACTTTGAGATAATGTTAAGGTTTTATGTTTCCTATCCCAAGTTATCCTCATACCAAGAATTTTTTTTGTTGCAACCAAATCCTTCATAGAAAATGATTGAACTAATTTTTATTAAAGGTCATTTATATGTTGCATATTAGACCTGGCAACAAGCATATCATCAAGATATAATAATAGGATAATATGGATACCATTATCCAATCTCTTGAAATAAACACATTGATTATAATGACATCTATTGTAACCTTGTTCATCCATTAAACTATCAAATTTCAAATACCATTATTGGGGTGCTTATTTCAGCCCATACAAGCTCTTCTTCAACTTGCACACTAAACTTCCCTTACCTTTGACCTCATATCCTTGTAGTTTCTACATATAAATCTCTTCCTCTAAATCTCCATGGAGAAATTTTTTTTTGGAATCTAATTGTTCTAGATGAAAATATTTTATAGCCACAAGACTTGGAATAGTTCAGATTGAAGTCATTTTAACAAAATCAATATCTCATCAAAATCAATACCTTTTTTCTATGCAAAACCTTTGACCACAAGTCTAGCCTTGTATCTTTTCTTGCCTCCATGTTCTTCCTTTAACCTATAAACCTATTTGTTAGGAAATGTTCTTTTACCTTCAAGAAAAGCCACAAACTCCTAACTTTGATTTTCTAGCAAGGAATCTGTCTCCTTTTCCATTCATTGATGTTGGAATTGTTAATCTCTCCTTGGTTGTATTATTTATTTATTGGGGATAGACCAAGATATCCTCCTTTTATTTTATTTAGGATATTCCTATGGAATCCCTACTTTTACTTTGTCCTCTTGTCCAAGTGGGAGGACATGTCACATTTTGTAATTTCTTTAATAATGAAATTAGCTTTTCCTCCTTAAGAGGAACTTGACACGTTGCACACACCCATTATGGGTGATGGCATTATAATATTGGTGAGTTACTTAGTAACTCCTATCCTTATCTATATAAAATAGATGCTCTCCTTTCTTATTTTATCTCCATGAAGTTATTGTAAATGAGCTCTCTCTCTCTCTCTCTCTCTCTCTCTCTGGATTTTTCATTTTCATAATATCACTAAGGGGTTTTTCTTTTCTTTTCCCCTTCCAAAAATATTGTTGTCTCCATTCTTTGGCTTTTGGGTGCTTTCTCCTAGTTCTTGGTTATCTCATGGTAATACATTCTTCATTCTCTCTCTCTTGGATTATTATTCAATCTCCTTTCTCTTTTTATTGTTCTTTACACTTGCTCCCACTTTTTCTTGGTTTTAACCTGCATTGTTTCTACATAACTTTCAGGTTCACTAGAATCAATTAATAATACTTAATATAATGAAGAAGAATATTATTTGGGAGGTCTACTTATCTTGGAAGATCTTCTTATTTAGTTTGAAAAACCTATTGTGGTTCTGGTCTACTTATCTTGGGAGGTCTACTGATCCCTTATACTCAACATGTTTCATGCACGGCAATAAATTCTTTGAACAGAGAAGCTTCATCCCCCTCTCACTCATGTGCCAAAGTCAATTGTTCCATAGAATTGTATATGTTCTTATGGAATCTAGTGAAATAGAATAATCAATATTACCAGTACATAAATAAAATGTACCTACTATTGGTGTTTCTAGGTAATATTTTAGGTTTACCTAAGAACTAGCCTTCTTCTATCAACAGAAACCTAAAATTACTAGACAATTGATCGATAATTTCTTATAAATGTGGAATGTCTCCTTCACTTTGGGCTCTACAAAACCCAGGTGGGTATCCCTTTGATGAAATATTTGAATGATATGTCAAGTGGGGCTTGATATTGCATATTCATGTAGATTTCACTTACAATCTTAATGCAATAGAATATACATCTATAGTATAGAGAGTCAACTCAACTCTGATTTATTACAATTTCATTACAGAGTAGAAGCTTGAAATTAACTATACCCAAAGGAACAACATAAAGTAAAACTATCTAAATTATTTCATTCATTACCGAGAACTTAGGTAGTAATGTACAAATGAATGCCTAGTTTTGGGTTACAAAGTCAAATAATATCAAATTGCCACAAACATTCAAGGCAAGAATCATTGAGATTATGGTATGATAATTCCTAGAATCAACACATCCCTCTCATACTGGCTTGAAAATATTACTTAAGCATCCATATCGCATACACTAATTACTATTATTTATACACAACATTTTAAATTCATCCTTGAAGGAGAGAAGATGGATAAACAATACAAATTACATTAAAAAAAAATACTAAGATGAATTCAAACAAACCCTTAGTCTATTAGATTCAAATAATTGATCTACATTTTATGCAGACAATTTCTCACCGGTTATAGTACTCTGAATTAAATGAAACACCTATGCTTATAAAAAATGAAATACAACTATATTTGAGCCCCTTCTCCTAGAACCTAGGATTTTCCCATATACATGCTAATTCTATCTATATTTTTAGCAGCCTTTTCTAGTTCATCCTTGGAATCCCTATTATAGGATATAAGGGATGCTACAAGCTATAGGCCGAAAATCCTATAAAGTGTATTTATCCACCACCAGTTATTCAAAGAGGAGTGTTTCCCATCTGGAATGATTTCCCACTAATATTGTCTTCTAGTACACTTATTGTATTGGCTCGCCGGTGGTCCCCAAGTTAAGGCAACTCAATGAACCCGCAAAACCTATGAGCCATTCCTCTATCACACCTAGTAGGTTAGTGTTACAATGGTGTTGCAAAGACAAGATTTGTAGCCTCACACCTTTAATATAAGACCATGGTGGTAGCTTCTCATCTTTTGCCTTTTTAGAGAGAAGGTTCATAGATGAGTCTCAGAGGGTGCATAATATCCGCAAGCCCCTATTTTTGGGTCTCATGCCCAAACCTTTCAGTGCAATCTACCATGAAAGATAGATTAAGGGACATCAAATAGAGATAGTTGTCATTTGCTGGAGGAAAACTGAGCCTTCTCTTGCACTTCAAGGTTTTGATATCTTTGTAGTTAACATGAGACATTTTGATACCTTTGTAGCCACAAGTGAAATAGTCCTCCTACATGTGGCCATGGTCTTTTTATATCTCCTGCAACAACATAAATAACAACCATACCTCTTCTTTCATGGACAACTCCATACTAACGGTAAAGTAAAACAAATAAATTTTGAATGTAATTATAAAACCTTGGAGGGTATTTATCCTTTTCTTTTTTAAAGCTTTATCCTCTGGATTGTTTGAATATACCAATTATGACAACAACATTCTATTATTTTTGATGTAATATGTACTAAATGGATCTTGTGAAAAATATTTTAAGCCTGCTAAAATCTCTACTATAGAAAATCCTAATTTGATAATCAAAATCCCTTCAACAAAAAATTGCATTAATTAATGCCCTGAATGATTGGAAATCCCTTTGTAATTCAATCTATAAGTGTCACTTCATACTTGGGATTATCAATCTTTAATTTTGCCTCAAAAATATATTGTCAAATTCCCTTGACTTTGACCATTTTGCAATATCATGTTTATGTGGTGCCACATGTCATTATTTGACAGGCTTGACCACCCATGGACCACATCAAGAATACATATATTTATACCTCATTGGTCTACTAAAAATCTTGATATTCATGGATACTCCTCATGGGAACATAGGGTATTATATATTGTCATTGTAATAGGCACCCCGCTTTTCTGTCACTTACTCAACTGGCTCTATTTTCCTTTTGCAAAAAAATGTGGCAATTCTTTCCTTCACATTTCTAGCACATGAGAACCTCATGCTTCTACTACATTCTTCTTCACTTTACCTTATACACCGCTAAAAATGAGAGTGTTTTTTCCCTTTGAGACTTTAGCAGATGGAACCCCAGGATTCCACAACCCTCTTTGCACTCCTCAATAAAACCATGGAGAAAGGTGGGGTTCATATTTCCTTGAAGGATTTTAACACCACACCCCACTCTTATACAGCCTTCTTTCTTATGTTACCATGTGCCCCAAGTAAATGAGGGGTACCACTTCATTTTCCATGTCAATTTCATTTTCATATGACCCCGCACCTCCATGGAAATTTTGAACTCTTTTGAATAACCATAGCAAAAATTTGGGGCTCATTGCTTTCCCTTTTTCCCATTGTGCTTTATCATACCCAAGAACAAACAATATCCCTTTGCATACATGACCCTTCCTTTTTGTGACCTTATTTATAGCATTATAGGTGATCTAGTGGGAACACGAGGTAATTCCTTCTTGCCAAGGGGAATTCAACTATTTTGCAAACATAGAAGATGAATAAAATTTGACTTGGGAGAGGAAGGGAGAATTATATCCCTAACACATGACAATATAAATATTTTATCATTTTAAATGGCCTAATGAAACTAATGTCATCTTTTCACACATGATTTACCTTACACAACTTTCAGATTCACATCAAGAATGAGGGTTAAAACTTTTAGGTCCTAACAATGGCTCTAGTTGGGGATGGCTAATTTTCAAATTAGCACAAGGATCTAAAAAAAATTGGGGATCAGACCACACAGCTGAAGGAAACATAACTATTTACATAATGTACACATTTCACCATCCTAAAAATTAAGCACCCTTATTAGGTGCTCATTTTTAGCCCCATTTTAGCTTGTATGGGTTCTCACACTGATTTCACATCCTTTTATTCCTTTTGCATCCTCCAAATTGACATTATTTGTTCAAAACTCAAGAATGGCTCTAATTTTTATGCATGATTTCCCATTTTTCCACCCAATCACATAATGCATCTTACATCTAGGTCCTTTTACATGCATTTTACATTTTGGGATTTTCCCTAATTCTCTGATGGACTGGGGCTTTAAAATCCTCTTTTGGCACACACATGTAGGTCCCAGACTAGATAAAATAAAATTTGCCTAGACTTGGCTGACTTAAGTCATTCTTGTCCTAGGGTACTTCTTTTTAGTGGGCTCCAGGTCTGATGTAGGGTTTTATCTTTTAGATCTTTAATTGGGGTCATCCTCACGAAATATGGGCCCCAAAATATGTATAAAAGGAGACCTCTCGCTCTAATTTTCACATCCATTACACACCCAAAATTTATGGTCAAGAGACATGCACATACAAGCTATCATTGTGCATTCAAGAGATTCAAGTGCAAGGAAGCCATCAACCATTTCAAGTCTTCTTCTTATTCTCTTTTTTCCTCAATTCAACATTGTGGAAAACTAAAACATTCATCATTCAAGGGTTTGGTTTCATGATTTCTTATTGGGTTTTCATAGATTCCAATCTATTGCATCAACACTTATGATCATCTCCAAAGAGGCATTATGTCATTGAGGTATAAGGTGATTTTTGTTTTAGATCTAGATTACATTTCCTTATTCAACTTCAATTTCATTTCAAGGTTAATTCCTATACAGGGGCTTGACCAAGGTAAGCCCATTTCCATTTTCCACAATGATTTCCCCTTATTTCTTGTGTATAGTAATTGGTGGCACAATCTCAGATCTTGATTTTTAGAGTTATAGAACTAGTGACAAGTCCTTTGCGGATTTCACCAAGTTTTAGGTCTCCAAGACTAGGCTAACTTTTTGGGACTAGGAAAAATTGAGTCAACATACTCCTGGGAATCTTTAATTTTCATAGTTGGAATATACAAGCACCAGATTCCTAGATCAAGGATTGTTTCTATTTTTGACAGCTTTGCAATAGTCAAATCCAGATATGAAGTTCACTTGTTCCCACCTAGCTTCAAAGTGAGTTCATTCTTCTTATTTTCCTCTTACACTTACCTTTATGAATTAGATATGATACCATATCTTTCTAGAAATCATATTTTTTTTATCATAGCATAAGTATCTTTCATACATCTACATATCATAATCACACCCTATTCAATAAGGATTACCCAAATCCCCCTTTTACCTAAATCTTGCATTAGCACCCCTTCATCCTTTTTGGGTTGTGCTAATCAAATTTTTTAAAGGGTGGGTTTGCATTCCAATGCACAATATGATTTTTTGATTGATCTACATCCTACCATTTCTCACCATTTTCTATTGTAAACAAACAAAAAGAGAAGAAAACTAACTCTATACTAGTGGCCTTGGGATACCAAATAAGTAGAACTAATACTTGCCAGCCCCATATCTTTGATCATCATTGAGAATTACCATATCCAAATTGACACTAAGCTAAATATGTGTGATGTCATGATTTGTATCTTGTTTATCACTTTGCCCTTTATAACGCATCCCATGATGAACATAACTTTTACTACATTGTACTGGCGCCACCACGTCACTAAACCATGCACATTCATATGTAGTAGAGGATTCCTCCTTATTCATATCATCTCCTAATTTGAATTATTATTATTCTAATTAAGAAAATATGAAGCATTCATAATCTATTGTAGCATCTTCATTTTTATTCCCATGATACTTTTGTAAATAGTCTTAATAAATATCCCTAGAGTATTATTGCGAACCAGAATCATCATTTGTGAGCATATGGAAAACCATATATTTAGGCTCATATTGTATGTCATTCTGGCTACAAGAACATCTTGTAGAAATCCTATAGCATGGGGTCTCACTATATGCTTCAATATATGTCACAGGCCTACCACCCATGTTACTCATATTCACGACATACATGAAGCTATCTAGTTTGGGTTCCTGCAGATGAGTGTCCCTTGCCTCTTTATTATATATCATTTCCTAGAAGAAATTAGAACTAGGAACTAACATGCCAGATGTTGAGGCCTCATCTTATTCCTTAGAATATACCACCTTGCCCCTGGGGTTCAAACATATGATCAAACATGTCCTTGCAAGAATATTTTGTCAAATCTATGCCCTGTTCATCATGAATGGTAGAAACTTCATCAATATGAAAATACTTGTGCTTATTGGGACTCTCTCCACAATTTTGAAAAGAAATGAATTCTTAGATTCAATTTCTTGATTCTCATTAGTAATGAAATAGCTATGTCCAATACTATCTATCAACATTTCAATGGGTTACTACTTATTCAAACTTTGAGCTTCACTATTAGGAAACAACCCTCTAGACCATTGAAATAGCTTGTTGAAATGGAGATTTCCTCTTGGTCATCATTGCATAAATACCCAAATATCTCAATATTGATACCACCGTTAGTTATATCAAATGATTCCACTTCTACTTCATCTAAGATACTTGAGATAAAAAGGGAACAATTTGCACTACCCATTTCGACACTTGGGGCAACCTGCAAGAATTCAAAACTGTCATACTCCACAACATCAGAGTAGCCAATATTGACCAGACCATTGTTACATTGATGCATTTTGTACTCTTCCAACTTTGATTCACCAATATTGTCACAATATTAATCATGAAAAACTTGGTCTATCCCCATATGAAATGGTATAACTTAATTTTTTCTATCTTAGGCAAGTTAGTATGAATTGGAAATCTCCCTCTTGGATAGTGTGAATACTTGCATATCATCTCACGTGCATCAAGGGCCCTATTTATTATGATTTCAGTGTGTTTATCATATGTAGGATCAAGGGATTTTGGTGATCAAGAATTTTCAATTTGGGTTAACCTTCCTTCTTGCTCATCCATCATTGTTTGGATATGCATCATAGAATTAAGAAAAGCTTCATATTATTGACACAATTGTTGAACTGTAACAAAATTATCATCATTCCTTCTACTCTTACCTATAATATAATTCCTTGCAACTGGGATGATTCCTTCAAATCTACCTTTATCAGGTTGTTGATTACTTGTATGAATATTATGCAGTGCTTGATCAACACATGCTTGTGGTACAACACAATTGGGAATATCAAATTGACCAATTAGTTGAGGGTAACTTTTATTTCATAGGGAGAAATCCTTATCCATATGTGATTCCCTATTATTAGGCTTCATACTTCTAATCATTCCATACTTGGAGATGATTTCTATGTTATTATTAATTTGGAAAGCCTCATGTAGACTTGTTGGATCTTCATTTATTATCCTATAACTCATTTTTGCTAAAATGCTCCTAAATAAATAATCAAGGTCATTACATCATGAGGTCTACAAGTTTGAGGAATCCTCCAATCTAAAATTGAACTTTGGGACTGACTAATCTCTCTTGACATGGATATCCATAAACCCACTAATAACTGAAGACTCACTAAATCTTTCACCAAATTACCCATTGAACATTGTCATAATCTCTACCCATGAACTAATAAAACACATCATGAGGTTCAAAAACCACTCTATAGCTTCACATTTTAGGGATTGGATAAACAACTTCATCACTATGTCTTTATGCTCTATTGTGTAATCCTCAGGAAAATCTACAAAAAATTTCAACTTATTTAAAGCAGATTCATATTTTTGCTCAGTGAACTTAGGTAGTTTGTACCTAATCTTTGGTGGGATAAAATAATGGTAACTGGAAATAACCATGAAATTCAAGGGTTGATAATTCTTCATATTGAAACTATTTACTAGGCTACACACTATAGTTGGTTACAAGTCATTCTCGGGTTTGGGACCACATCAGGGTGTACAGATTGAAACAACCCACTTCCCATATAGACATATTGATTTATAAATGAGGTGTTGAATCTCAATAGGTCTAAGGATACTAGAGCTAGCATATTTATTTATCACATCCATAACATTGTATACATTCTAGTTTTCCAAGCCAACCAACCAAAATACTTGACAATTACAGAAATGGAAGCTTATAAATTACAACTCCTTCCCTAAACTTTGCTAATATGTTTGGGGGAGATAAATCAAAGACCATTTACCCATGAATCCATCTATAACCCTAAATGGAAATAACTTGGGGAATATTAGATTTACAAAAATATCTGGAATATTTATAATTTGTGTCCTCATCTCTTATGATTGATGATAAGGAAAATTAGGGATGCCTTATTGCCTTTGTCTTGTTCTTTCTTTAGAGTTACCACCTTCTTATAGAGGAAAAATTTCAAATAATAAAGGGTATTCAAAAGATGACTTTATTTTGGTTTTTTCCCTTAAGAAGATTCACGTAAACCTATTGCACGGGATGTTGTAATTCTTCATGTTTCGACCAAATCGTGCTCTTACATAAACATCTAGCAATACTGGATAAAATAGTAGCCAGATCTTTTAAGATAGTATGAAAAAAATTATTATATTATCTCTAGCAGAGTCACTATTGTGTTGGTGTTTCCAGGTGATATTTCATCTTTACCTAAGAATTAGCTCTCTTCTATTAACAGAAACCTGAAATTAGTGGCCAATTGATTGATAATTCCTTATAAATGTGGAATGAACCCTTCACTTCGAGCTCTGCAAAATCTAGGTGGGTATCCCTTTGATTCAATATTTGACTAATATGTCAAGTGTGGCTTGATATTTAATATTCATGCATATTTTGCTTCCAATATTAATGCAATAGAGTATACATTGGTAATATACAAAGTCGTCTGAACTCTAATTTATTACAATTTCATTATGGGTTGGAAGCTTGAAATTAACTATACCTAAATGAACAACAAAAAGTAAGAATCAACACATCCCTCTCATATTGGCTTGAAACTCTTACTTAAGCATCCATATCACATAGATTAATTAGTATTATTTATACACAACATTTTAACTCTATCCTTGAAGGAGAGTAGATAGATAAACAATACAAATTACATAAAAAAAATACAAATATGAATTCAAAAAAACCCTTAGTCTATTAGATTCAAATAACTGATGTATATTTTATGGAGATAATTTCTCACCGGTTATAGTACTCTGCATCAAACAAAACACCTATTCTTAAAAAAATGAAATACAACTGTATTTGAGCCCCTTATCCCAGAACCTAGGATTTTCCTATGTACATGCTAATTCTACCCAGAGTTTTAGCACCCTTTATGTTCAGCCTTGGAATATCTTTTATAGGAAATAAGGGATGTTATAAGCTCATGATGAAAACCCTTAAAAGAACATTTAACCTCCATCGGTTATTTAAAGAGGAGTGATGCCCATCTAGAATGATTTCCCACCACTCTTGTCCTCTAGATTAGTTGTTGCATTGGCTCGCTAGTGGTCTCCAAGTTAAGGAAACTTAGTGAACCTGTGAAACCTGTAAGCCATGCCTCTATCACCCCTAGTAGGACTGTTGCAATGGTGCCACAAATAAAATATTTGCAGCCTCATGCCTTCAAGGGAAGATAGTGGGTGGTGGCTTCTCATATTTTTCCTTCATAGAGAGAAGGGTCATAGATGAGTCTTAGAAGGTGCATAATATCCATGAGCCCCCATTTTTGGGTCTCACACCTAGACCTTTCGATGCAATATTCCATGAAATATAGGTTAAGTGGCAACAAAATAAGATAGTTGTCATTTGCAAGAGGCGGACAGAGCCCTCTCTTGCACTTGAAGGTTTTGATATCTATGTAGTCACTACAAGAGCTTTTGATACCTTTGTAGACATAATACAAACCATCTTCCTACTTGTAGCCACATGTGGTCTTTATATATCTCCTATAACAAAATAAAAAACAACTATACCTATTCTTTCATGGACAAATTCATACTGGCAACATAGTAGAACAAATAACTTTTAATGTAATTGTATAGCCCCAAAGGATATTTATCCTTTTCTTTTTTAAAGATTTATCCTCTAAATTTTTTTAATTTACCAATTATGGCGACAACATTCTATTATTTGTAACATGTATGGAATAGATCCTATGAAAAGGATTTGAAGTCTACTAAAATATATATGCTACAAAAAATTCCAATCTAATACTCAAAATCCCTTTGATAGAAAAATGCATTAATTCATGTCCTGGTTGATTGGAAAGCCCTTTGTAATTCAATCTGTAAGTATCACTTCATACTTTGGATTCTCAATCTTTCATTTTGCCTAAAAAATACATTGTCAAATTCCCTTGACTTTGACCATTTGGGAATATCCTTCTTATGTGGCACCACATGTCATCATCTGATAGACTTGACCGCTTGTGGACCACATCAAGAATACATATATGTATAGCTCTTTGGTCCACTAGAAATCCCAACAGTCATAACTAGTCCTCACAAGAACACAGGGTATTACTTATCTTTTTTTTAATAGGCACCCTTCATTTCCATCACTTACTCAACTGGCTCTAACTTCCTTTCATGGAAAAATGGGGTGATTTCTTTCCTTCACATCTCTAGCACATGAGAACCCCATACTTCCACTACATTCTTCTTCTCTTTACCTTACGTGTTGCGGAAACTCAATGTGCATGTTCCCTTTGAGACTTCAATAGATGGAACCTTGAGATTCCATGATGCTCTTTTCACTCAAAAAAATTGTACAAAAAGGTGGGGTTCATATTTCCTCGAAGGCTTTTAACACCACACCTTTCTCTTCCATAAACTTATTTCTTATGTTACCTTGCGCCCCAAGGAAACATGGGGTACCACTTCCTTTTTCATGTCATGTTCATTTTCATTTTACCCCACACCTCCATGGAACTTGTGAACTCTTTCGAACAATGGTAATGAAAATTTGGGGCCCGCTTCTTTCCCTTTTTCCCATTGTGCTTTATCATACCCCATTTTTTCACAACCCTTTCTCTTCGCTCAATGATACTTCAATGATAACTCAGGGAAAAACAATATCCCTTTGCATACATGACCCTGCCTTTTTTCAAACTTCTTCATATCATTGTAGGTGGTCCAATGGGAACACAATGTAATTCCTTCCTGCCAAGGAGAATTTAACTATTTTGCAAATATGGAAGATGAAGAAAAATTGATCAGAGAGAGGAAGGGAGAATGATAACCCTAATACATGAGAATATAAACATTATTTCATTTTAATTGGCTTGAGGGAACTAATATCATCTTTTCACACATGATTTACCTTACACAACTTGTAGATTCACATTAGGAATGAGGGCTAAAATTATCAGTCCTAACACCTACCTTTTCCCCTTTTGTTATTATCAATGAGCCTTTAGTAATCTTCCACAATTTTTTTGTGAATATGAATGTGCAGCCTTCACTTCCTAGATGTTCTATTGATATTAAATTTCTTCTCAAATTAGGAACATTTATCACCTCTTTCAGAAACCATTGATTACCATTTGGTAATTTTATATGTATGTTTCCCTTTCCAACAATTTTTCATGGTTCATCATCACCTAAATAAACCTATCCAAAATTACCTTGAACACAATCTAGAAAAATATTTTATATGGGGTGTGGCATGAAAAGAATCCCTTGAATCTAAGACCCAAGAACCAGTAATATTATCCAAATAAATAATTAAAGCATATTGTAACACATCACCTACTACATTTTCTTCCTTGTTATTTTCTTATTGTACATCCCCTTATTTTCGCTTTCAAGACCAACAATATTTCTTTAGATGTCCTTTCTTTCCACAATGTCATCACTTTGCATTTACACTAGATTTGGATTTTTCCTTTCTAGATTTCCCAGTATTTAATTGGGATATTTCCTCTTTCCCTTTGTCATCCCCTATTCTCAATATTCAAAGCATTACCTAATATTTCACCTATGCTTTTTCATCGAATTTACTCACTAGGGATAACATGAACAACAACATCAAATTTTAAAGTATTTGAAACATAAATAGAGTTACTTATAGCCAAGATCACACCATTCCAACTTTTAGGTAATGAGCATAAAATTAGGAAAGCCCTAACCTCATCATCAAAATATACTTTTGTTGAACTTAGTTGACTAGTATACGTGTTAAATCATTCAATTGATCACTAACATACCCAGCTTCTGGCATATTCATATTAAATAAATATTTCATAAGAAATACTATATTTGAGGCTGAGGGTTTCTCATATAGTTTGTCTATTTCCTTCAGTATACTCTTAGTTGTTTATTTTTCTATATTAAAGCCACCAATAATGCAAGGTACAAATGTATTAGTCCTAGTGCCTTCCTATTGAGAAATTCCCATTTTTCATCTAAAGTAGTTGTTGACTTCTTTGATTTTCCATCCAGTGGTAAGAAAAGATCCTTCTAATATAGATAATCTTCCATAGTTGATAGTTTTTTCTATTGAACTTCTCAATGTTAATGTCTTCCTATGACATTTCTCCCACTTGAATCTAAGATTTCCTACCAAATCACTAATAAATACACTACTTTAATACCAATTCTTAGGGTTTAGGTAAATATGAGCAATAAACAATATTAGGATAATGCAAAAATAGAGAAGACAAAAAAATAAATAGCACAGAGATTTAACATGGTTCACCCAATATGGGCTACATCCACCACATAAATAGTCATCCACTAATTTCATTATCTAGAAAAGTAAAATTATAATTTGGTGATTTTTCACTACACCACCACTTATTTATAGGAATTTTATGTGGTTTACCAATGTTGGTTGACAAATTAACCTAAAAATGATTGACGAGTTAACAAAAAATGCTTAATAGCACTTTCCTGATCAATCCCCAAAAACCAACAATAATAACCAGCCTAGAGTATCTGACATGTTGTGGCATTAGATGATCCATGCCTAGTTTTGAACTACCCATAGAAATCTTCTATCATCTTTTATGTTTCCTCATGATCTAGGCATCGAAGATAGATTCCCTAATAGTTTTTTTGAAACAAGATTCCATTATTCAATATGTAATTGGAACTTTTGAGTCTAAGTGCCATGTGTTTGGCTATGGTAACTCATTTCAAACATTAATTATTCAAGAGGATGAAAACTAGATATGTGTACCAAGGATCTTGGGTAAAGGATTCAACAGTATATTATTGACAATAAATGTGGGGTCTAGGTTTAGCTAAGTTTTGGGATAATCCTTGACCCCATACTATTTTCATGGGGTGCGTGTCCAATCAAACTCCTAGAGGATGGCCATCCATTTCCCCCTTTGTTCACAAAAGTCACTTTTTAATAACATAGACTTGACCACTTAATTTGACACAACAACATACAACTTTCTTTGCAATATGGAATGTCAAAAATTCTTGAATGCCCTCACAGGTGCAAAGGCTTTATTTTCCAATGTGAAGTATCTTACCTTAGTATTCTTAAATGGAGAGATAATAAAAGTTGTTGGTTTATAATCTCCATCCTTTCATTGGGTTAGGGATGTAGCACTGAAATACAAGGAAACGAAGAAGTATATACAAAATGAAAAACTATAATCCAGGCTAGTGAGCATTGATGCCTCCACTATGGACTATTTAATTTGAGTAAAGGAATCCTTCTATTCCTACTTCCATTCTATCTTACCATCCTTCTTCATCATCTCATTCAAGGGTTTCATAATCTCTACAAACTTATCTATAAACCTCCTAACAAATTTGATATTCTCAAAGAAAGATCTCATTTCTTTCTTTCTCCCTAACATTTACAATTCAAGCAAGGAATTGACTCTATCAGGGTCAATGGATATCCCTCTTTCTAAGATGATGTGGCCAAGAAGCTTCCCCTTATTTACCTTGAATATGCACTTCTTGGGTTTAAGGGAGATGTTGAACTTATGAACCATTAAAAGAGATTTTTCAAGTGAATGCGGTGGTCATTTATCTCTCTAGATAACATCATAAGATCATCCATGTAGATTCTTATGTAAATTGTTTTACTATCTCTTTAAAGGTTGTATCTATGGCCCTTTGAAAATTTTCCCAAAATTAACAAGGACAAATAGAATTCTCTAGTATGTGAATTTTCCCCACTTGGTGGTGAAATTTATCCTCATCTGATCCTCATACCTAATTATTTTCTAGTTATACCTAGAGTAGGCCTCTAGGAAGGACATCATTTTGGTTCCATTAAAAATCTATAAGATTTCATCTACGGAAGGAAAGGGGTAGTTATATTTCTCAGAGGCCCTTTTAAGGTTTTGAAAATCCACACATGATTGGATCTTTCCACTTTTCTTCCAAACCAAAACAAATTAGCCACCCATGTAGTGTTTCTGATGAGGAAACTAATCCTTGTGAATAGCATTTTCTGCACTTCCTAAAAAATTAAGGGTTCTATGATAGGGTTGACAAATAATTTATTTTTCCTGAATGGTTTAGCATCAGGTTTGAGAGAGATGGTGTGGGCCATGATAGAGCTATTGAAGGTCTCGAGATCCTCGTACCCCTAGGAAATCACATCTATGTCTTTTTTGAGAGCTTTAATTATGTTCTCTCTTTTCTTTGGGGTACAAGATTTTCCAATAAAAACACATAGTTCCTAATATTCCTCTTTAATATTGACCCTTTCCTACTCCCTCCATCTGGGGAAAAGGGCTCCTTGATTCGGGAATCCAAATAAAAAATTCATTCTAGGGATACTATACCCTTAGGGATAATGTTCATAGGGAGGTTGAGTATGCCATCTTCTTTGTCCTCTCCCTTATCATCATGTTTTTCTTATTCTACCACTTAATCCTCAAAAACTCCAGTGCTAGCCAAAATGGAAAGAATGTGCTTATCATCTTCAAATACCTAGAAGTGGGTAACATTGTCTGAGATAGTAGGTGTTAGGGAAAGTTCAACTGAGAACCTACAGATCCTTTATTCTACTACCAATTCCAATGTTTTTGTGGCTATCTCCAGTGCATCATGTATATAATTCATTTTCTAGAGGATGATCTCAATATTGAAAGTGTTCAAATCTTAGATAAGGCTTCATACCCAGTTCCTGTAGGTTTTGAGTTTCTTATTGTGGAAGGTATGCAAGCTCTTGACCTATTTGAAAATGGGTTCTGAGTCCCCCAATACGTTCAAGTAGGTGACTCCTTTTCTCAACACAAATAAGAGACCTTTTTCCAAGGCCTCATATTTGGTAATGTTATTGGTGCAACCAAATTATAGTTGATAGGATGGGAGGAAATATTTTCCTCTAGGATCAATTAGTTACACACTGGCTTCATTTCCTCTCTTGGATTTTGACCCATCAAATTTAAGGGTTTGAATCCTAGTATTGGATGAGTCTCCCCTCGGGAATTTTTATCTTGTTTTAGCTAGCTTGGGGGCTATTAGAGGAGAAGGATCCAACTTATTTTTGTAATTTCTCATTTTGCGAGTGAGGGGAGGAACACTGGGTACAACCTCATTAGGTGGTTTGATTTCTTGGGTTTGGGTAACTACAACCATAGCATTACATTTTGGGGGTGTTGATGATTCTACCTCCTAAGAACTGGGGTCACTCTTCCCAACCTTGGGGGACACTAGCATACTAGTGGTAGTTCTCAAGAATTCATCACATGAAATTTTGGAATTCTCTTGAGAGTGTGTATGGCACTACGGCTGCAAGAGGAGGTTAGAACATAAACATCTAGACCCAACATCAAAATGTTATGTGTTAATCTTAGGGTTAGGCCATGGGTCCTCTATGCTTCTATTTCATTGTCTTAGGGTGAGTCATGTCCTTTGAGGACATCTAGTGTCAAGATCTCTCAGGCTTTGTAAATTCTAGGTTCAACTTCCACATAGGTTACCTCACTGTGCTTTTCATACTCAGTGATAACTTGCTTCATTTCTGGATCACTCTCCACCTTGATTTGATTGGCCTCTCCCTTCTATGGAAAGCACAAGTGGGAGAAGTTAGTGGAGATGTATTTTTTTAGGTATTTAGACTAGTTCCTACTTAGGAGCATTCCATATGTCTTATGGATGTCTACTACCTTAATGTATATGTATCTTGATATACACAACTTAGAGGTGAGTTGTGTGTAGATATTCTTTAGTTATTCTACCATTTTGACATGTTTCTTGTCAAATTGGATCACTACACAATTGGTTTTGGTAGGGTTCATACCAAGATGTTGGTATATGGAGAGAGGCGTCACTTTTCTAGAGGCCCCAGATTCCAAATAGTTATGCAGGTTTCTCACAAAAATTCTTAGGCTAAGGAGGAATGGGGGATCCTCACTATTCTCCTAGAAAATTGTTGAGTGTGCATCATCAAATGTCACAATTTTAACCTTGTTGACATGGGGTTTTAGTTTCTTAAGGAATTTTAGGAGGGCTTCCTTTTTCTTAAGTGAATTGCACAACACATCCATAATGGACATGGTGGTTTTCATGTCTTCCATAAGTTTGGTAACATCATATTTCCCTTTTGGAAACCAAGAATCATTCTTGTGGTCAAGAAAAGGAGTTTAGTGTGAGGTTCTCTTGGTAGGAGCAAGGTTGTTGTTGGCATTAGGTTTCAATGGAATCTGGGTTTTATTTGGTGGGAATGAGGTAGTGAAGGGGACCTTGTTTTGGTCCTCAAGTTGTAAGGGACCCTTGTGGTTTGGAAGGCTTGTACCTTGTAACTTGCATCCTCTGGCTCATTTTCCTCTTCTAGAGGGAAGAAGAGCATTTCAAATACCATGGTGGTGTTAATGGTATCCAAGGAGATGATAGAAGGCTACCTAGTGGATTGACTATTGGCCTAGGCCATTTTTATGACCTTCTCCATCTATGTACACTTAACCTTTAAGTGACATATGTGTCTTGCAACTAGCACCAATTGGTAACTAGATTAACATCTACCAAATTTATTGTGTGGGTTCGATTCATGCCCTCCTGCACATCTTGATGGTTTTGGTTCATGCTCCTATTATTTGGGTTGATTTTTATTTTACCATTGTTTGAAACTCTAGTAATTCTATTTCCCTTGGTAATTGTTCTATTGTTGCAAGGAACTAGAGTTATGGTTACCCCCTAAGTTGATCTTAGCTCATACATGACCTATTTCAACATATTTTTTAATGCCTCCCTCTCCATGACCAAGTGACTTGTATTCTCAGTCACAGATGGAGTTGGTGTTTGGTTTTTTACAACAGTGTGATACTTGTTAGGTAGGGGTATGAGAACAACTATGGGATGAAATTAAGAGTTTCCCTACCCTTGAGGTATAGTTGGTTTTGGTTGGTCTCATATAAGTTCTATCATTTGGGAAACCTATTCCATAGGGTTATAAATATATGAGGGAACCATATATATCATTAGGGTTCCTACTATAGCATTGGGGTTATAGCCAGTCATAGGGTGGAATGTACAAGGTTGCATGGTTAAGGGAAAACTATATCATATGCATCTAGGATTTTTTATTATCTCTTGATTCATATGGAGAGTGATTACGTATACCTTGGCTAGGGTGTTGATTCCCCCCATAGGATAGGTCCTCTAGATAGAAATGGACATCCAAAGGTTTCTGACTCAGACATATGCTTGAATAGCTATAACCTTGAGGGTAGTATAGGGTGTTTCTAGCTACTTGAGTTCCCTTTGGAAGTTGGTATTAAAAATCATTAAGGGATCATTTTGATACTTCTATAAGGATTTTAATTAATGGTATAGGGTGATAGGTTCTATATACACCCAAAATTGTAAGAGGAAAGAATTCTCTAAGTTCTGCCAACACTAGATGGAGTTGGCTAGAAGAGAAAGGTACCAACTAAGTTTATTCTCCCCCAAAGAGTATGTGAATAGATTGCACACCACCTCTTTGTTTGAAAATTGAAGCTAGACTATGGATTCCTTGAACACTTTCAGATTTTCATTAGTGGTCTAAGGACCAAGGTACTCAAATTTAGGGAAAATTTTCTCTAAGTTCTTAGGTAGATCATGTATTCCACCTGGGAGGGTCTCCAATAGGAAATTATTTTGGTTGAATTATTCCATTGTTAGAGAGTTGAGGGTAGGTTGTATTAGGAATGCGGTTGTTAGGGTGCATATTTGGGAAGATCTAGGGATTTAGGAGGAAAATTATGGTCTAGTGGTAGAAGCTCCTCCCTTTTTAGTACTCATGTTAGCTTAGACCAAGGGTCCTAACTCTAAAAAAATATCCTTTTCTATGGGCCTAATGATTTTATCCAACCTAATCAAAGAGAGTGACCCTAAATGTTGGATCTCTCTACTAGGGAACTCACCCTCAAGGGATTCAATAAAAGGTAACTTAAAGCCTTAAATCCCTCCTTCTAGTGCCATTTTTTATCGATGAGACTTTTGTGCATGGCCCCACAAGGAGATGAGTTGGGTGTTGCCAACCAAATTTTCTAGAAAGAGTGGAGGTTCTTGACCTCCCAAGCACTTGGATGTTAGGTCATGACAGTGTCATATAGATAATATGGACACATGACTATTTGTTCAAGGGCCTTCTAGTTGGAATGTTTGATCCTCTGAATCTTGAGAGTGATACTTGGATTATATTACAAATAAAAAAACAAAAGATTAGTTAGGGTCTGAAAAAATTTAAAACTAAGCTAAGATCGCTATATCATAAAAAATAATCAACTAAACCCAAGAATAACGTAATGTGTTTACTATCAACATACATGATCATTAATCAATATATATTAAGGAAGAGAGATTCATTCCATATTATATCCATCAACTACTCTTAACACAAATAACTAAAAATGGTATTGGGTAAAGGAAAACATGAAATGAACAAGATACTATTTATCTCATACCCATAGTATCAAAGTATTATGTTAGTGTTGCATTTATTATTAATAACTCTTTCAACAATCATCCCGAGGTAGATAATTTATACATCTCATAATTTTGGGAACACACTTCCATGGACTCCTCATTTAGGTTCTCAACCCATTGTACCCATATTTTTCCCTCCCATAATGAATCTTTCACCTAATCTAAGTGATATTTCATTCTTTTGGTAGCCTTCTAGGCATGGTACATGGAAATAGTTAGATCAAAACAATCATCCGCAACCTATTTTCAAAACTATGGCAAGGAACAAATTTTTCGTCCATACACACATCAAACCATGTCAATAAAGAATCTAGAGGTGTACTTCCCTTTACAACATCCAAGATAGAGCCCTTTGGTTCATTTATGAATATTTTGAATTCCTCATCCTATTTCTATACCAATAGAATGTGTTTCATGATAGTTTTCCAAACAAGATACATAATGTATACCTTGAATCTAATCTTCCAAAAATTGGTATCCAAAAAATCTTCATCCTTATCCCCAAGGATGTTGATCTTGATAAACTCATTTCTATTGAGCCTCCATATCAGCTATATCCCTTCCATTTCACTCTACATCTCTCTACATTAGTTTCATATATACTTAATTTCACATAGATATCACCTTTTATATTCACTACCACAAAATAAGGTACAAGTGACTCTGAGAAGAATCCCCAGATCTTATCCACTTGCTCAAAGATCCACTAATCCATGATGATGGTTTTTCTCTTCATTTCTTGTAAAGAGCTCATCTCTTCCCATGGTATGAATGTCAGAATGGATGTTTTGGGTCCATAAGATGAGAGAAGAGAAACCAACTCTCAAAAAAACTCCTCATATTGGGTTATTTTATCCCTTAGCTCCTATTTTATTTTTTATTCTTTCTTGACCCTCTCCTACACCATGTTGGTGGCATCATCAAGGTTTTTAATTTCTCCCCACTTAGTCTTTTTTCCCAAATTTATTTAGGTTGTACTTTATTCTATGAGAGTGGCTTATAATTTATCCTTATCTAGAGGTGAAATCATGGAAACCTTTGCCACCATCTTGCCTTATTCATTCTTGCTAGTGGTGAACAAGGATTTTTCCTTTTGCTCCTTATGTAGAGGCATGAGCCCATCCATGACTTCTTGGAGTGAGACCTTCTTGTGCTTTTTTGTTTCTTACTTTTGATTATAGTTTTCAACCATTCTTGTAGGGCTAGGTCATTAATCTCTATTTGAGGCTCTTCATGGAAGGTGGAGATTTCTTCACACTATG
Organism: Chamaecyparis obtusa; assembly: GCA_027943335.1. Classification (NCBI taxonomy): domain Eukaryota; kingdom Viridiplantae; phylum Streptophyta; class Pinopsida; order Cupressales; family Cupressaceae; genus Chamaecyparis; species Chamaecyparis obtusa. Next base: position 1,062,442 of record BSBK01000761.1, read on the forward strand.
TTTATGTATGCTTGGGGGGACTCCTGGAGGCTTTTAATGTTTTTTTTGTGGAGGAAGGGAATGTTGTGGAGGTGGAAATATATTGTTAGTCAGTTGGATTATGATTTCCCCTATGGATTTAGTTTCCACCTTTTCCTTGTCATGTTCCTCCTTTCTTTTATGTTCTTCCTCTTGTTGTTGTTTTCAAATATCCTCTTGTATCCATTTTTTGATGCCTCTGCACTTTTTGGGAAAATTTCTTCTTGATTTTTATATTTGAAACTCTCCTCCTACACTTTTTAGAATTCCTCTTATTTCTTTTCTTCTTTGAGATGTCTCTTTTCTACCTCTACTCATCCTTTTCTTTGGCCTCCTTAAGTGCCTCTTTATTTAAGCTTCATACTCCCTCACTAAGTCTTATTGTGTTGGTGTGATTCTTCATTTTTCCTATTCACCTCATCTTTTATCTACTTTTCTAATTCTACAACTACCTATAAGAGGGCATCTTGATCCTCTAGAGTGAGTACCTTATTCCTCAACCTTTGTGGAGGGGAGGCCTTCATATTCATGCATTTACTCTAAAACAAGCTCCTCTTTAGGTGGGACTCATTATTGTGTCAAAGGATCTTGTGTCTCTAGGAATGGTACTTTTTACAGGAGGTCTGGGAGATCAATCATGATGGGAGCATGGGGGAATTTCTCTCCAAATATATTCATTCGAGAGTGGACAAGTGGAAAATCTTCATCTATTTACCCTCACTATCCTCATCTAGGTTCAGTAGCCTTATTGTGGGTTAAGATGATGATCCTTTCTCAATCAATGTCAAACATCCATGTTCTTGCGCTTTAGGGAAAACCATGTCAAGGTTGATGTGAGAAAGGGCCACCAATGCCATTGGTTTTGCTAAGAGGCCATATGTCACTCCTTGTTTCAAAACAAAGGCTATTTTTTTGATATTCTTCATCTTTCACCAAACTTATACATTAGCAAGGTGGGGGTAGCACCTTCCAAGGTATTTTACTTCTTGGTGGTTGTGCCACCTTAATTCCCTTTGTCCTTCCTCCTTTTATAGCCATTTTTGGATCCCTTGATCTTGGCTTTGGCCTTTTATGAGACCTTGGGGAGATGGAAGTCAAAATATTTATTTCTCTGGTCAATAATGTCTATTAAGAGAGCCTATACTCTCAAATATTCTTCCTCTCTCCATTTGACTTGGGAGAGGGAGTGTTGATCCACCTACTTTGCCTCATAGGTTTGGATTCAGGATATTTCCCTCATATTAAAAATCTTTTGAGATATCCTTCTGTAGGTATACATTCCTCATTTGTGAGGTTTTTAATCTATAAAAAAACTCTTCTTTTACCTATCAAAATTGTCTTCCATCCCAGCCTAAAAATTCTTAATTTTGGGCTTGTGCTCAGGAGTGAAATTGGGAAGTATCTTCTTTATTGCTCTTTGTGGGTCATAAGAATCCCATGAATGGTTGAGCACCTAGAGAGATAATCTCTATAGTCCAAAAACTACATCTTATATGATGAATGGTGTTTTACTTTTATAGAAACTAAGAGAGAGAAGGGGAAGTTGAACCTGATCTTGTTCTTTGTCATCATTAGGGCCTAGGGTTCCAAAATTTGTATACAAAATTCTAGAAAAATTACCTAATTGTCATAGTAATAGGGAAGAAGGAATGGCTTCCCTAAGAAGTTGCTAAGCTAAAAGTATGTATAAGAATTAAATTGGGTGAACCAATTCCCCCACTTCTCTAAAAACCACATAGCATCCTAGGAGAGAGAATATCTAATGTCCCCAGTCAACCTATTTATTTTGTAAAAAATGAATGCATCATTGATGTCGTAAAAATTTATTATAGTATTTTCTATTTGTAGTTGTGGGTAGAATTCCCATGGAAGTGCTTCCCCTAGCTAGTCACCCAATTTCCCCTATGTATCCACACCACAGGGGTGGTTCTTCAACCTCAACACTAACCACATTGATAATGAGGTCATGTAAAATTTGTTAGTTTTTTTACCTAGAGGAGTTGGTCATTGATGTTGTTAGAGATCATTTGGGCCCAGTCAAAATCTTCATCTCCCCCAGTAATGGCAGTGGTGTAATAGTACATCCATGGCTGATAGTTTTTAGAGTCTACCTTATTGAAAATATGGCTCAATAGAGTTATTATGGCCTTGATGGGAGGAAGTTATCTCATGGTATTTCATCTACCACATTGTCTTTGTTCTGTTATTATGGCCTTGATGGGAGGAAGTTATCCCATGGTATTTCATCTACCACTTTTTCTTTGTTCTTCTAAGGATGGTTGAATCTATTGTCATTGAGGTGCCACTTTCGAGCCACCTCTGCAACCATGTATTATTCAATCGTTTCCTTCTCATTTATTACTATGTAGCTACTTTGATATGAGATACAAAGGACTATAAGAATTACACCTAGGTTGAATTCCACTATGCTCTTCCCCTATGCATTGATGCACTTCCTATTAGCCTCAGAGTAGTGGTTGGATAGGGTCAAAATCAGCTCCATGGATTGAATCACTTTTGGGAATAATTCTACCTAGATTAAAGTGGAGTCTTTTAGTTCTTTGTAAAAGTGTGATCCTTCGAGAGGATTATTTGTTGCAACCTTAGTGGCTCCTATGTCAATATCTTTGATAAAAAATGTTTGTGATATGTTTCACTTTGTTATCCATCTTGGAGGCTCATACATGTCCCTAATATGTGTACTTCATGTTGATGGGGATATTCCCCAATGCCACCTCTGCCTTGGTTTTCTTGGCAACAAGGGTTGTAAGTTCTTGTGTCTCAGGTGCTTGAGATGCCATCTTATTTTACTCTATATCTTTCAATAGCACCAAGAAATGTATTAGTATCTCATATAAATATTCTACGTTCCCCTAAGATGACTTCAGGCTTTAAGGTTTAGGACTATGGGTCTACGCTTTCCAAAATGTGCATACTTAAAGAAAGGGGGATTGTGGGGATGATAACCTTGAACCCATGGGTCTGAAGGTTTCCTTTTGAATTAAGTGTTGGGATTCAAGATGGGAGGATTCGATATCTGGGTTTAGAGATTTGTAAAATTCTATACTAAAAAATAAGGTAGGCCAAAGACATGAATGCCAAACTCGTAAGTCCAAAGTTCCCTTTGAACTAGATTTTCCTTACCTTAATTTTCAGTCCACGTTGTGGGTTGTTAAAATTGAGGAGGCCCGGGGAAAGAGGGTCTAGGCATCTAGATTCAAAGATTTAGGAATAATAAGTACCTAAAAACAAGGATAAATGAGGATAGATTCATGCCACTAGAGTCTTGAGGACTCAGTGATACCTAATGTGTTTTAAAATTCAAATTCGAGTAAGGGATATAAATGCACCATCTAGAAGACTGTGGTTCTCGAGGAATGATATGACATTAAAATTTCCTAAGGTAGGAAAAGCTTAGGCTTATAATGTTGTCATTGAAAGGTCACAAAGGGATAGTCTAATTCATCATTGTATGACCCAAGGCATGCAGGTGGGAAACCAAAAAGTCCTAATTAGCATTATTTTTTAGCTAAAACTTAGGGAACTAGATTCTAGACAATAAATAATATAATTACTAGAAAACTTGAAGGACTCAAATGAACCTAGGGCATAGATTTTGTGATAAAATCCTTTATGTCTAAGCTAGGAACATAAACCCTAAACTATGAAAGTAAGAATAGTAGAGTGAAAATGAAAAACATCAAAAGAAAATAGAAAAAACTCTAAGAAAGAGGAAAAGAACTCTTACCTTGAATGTAGGAGAAAGGGGCACACAAATTCACTAGAAAATATAAAATGATGCAACACTATCTCTTAAAATTGTATTTGAACTGGTTGTTGGGGAAGCGAGGTCGCATGAAACCTCTATTTCTCATTTGAACACTTGGTAAATAAAAATGATCTTTAAAATGGCCTTTTATAGCCCATCAAGTTGGGTGCATTATTCCTTTGCTATTGACAAGGTAAATATGGGCGCATTAGAGAGTAGGACTCTAGGATTCTGAACACCCCCAAAGAGTTCAAACAAATCTTTTAAGATCAAATAAACCTCAAACCTAGGAATATAATTGAGGGACCAAAACCGAGAGGGAAGACTTCAGAGTCCCAAATTCTAGAGGAACAAAGAAAGAATAGACAAAGAAGAAAAAAGAGGGGACTCAAAATTCACCAAGAAAAAATGTTGGGATGGGTATGCGGGGCATAAAACCATTGTAAATTTTGTGTTTTTTTGAGACTCCAAAGTCTCGCAATTCTAGAATCACAAAGCACTTATATGACCACTAATTTCTCTACACATCTAGAGGTTAGCCTATTCCTCTTCATAGAGTGAACAAGGTGCATGGGGACCAATTTCTCTCTACAAAAAAAGAACTAGAAACCTACAAAAGGAGGAAAAAAATAAATTAGTAATCATAACATTCAATTTATTAAATTTTTATGGGTATCATGATTATATAAATTTTCAGCACTACTAAAATTAATAAATTATGTTGAAAATTAATGTATTTCATGTAAAGGATGTGAATAGGTAATTTCATCAATTGTGGTACATTTGCATGTCATGTCTACCATCCAATAAGATCATTTTGAGATAATATAACTCTATCTACCTTGGCCTCTTTTTTGTTAAATGTTGGACCACACAGACTATAAAAGTTAGCTCATTATATACAAAGTAGACTCGCCTCATCAGCTAAATACATTTTTCCAACGATCTTCATAAACACTTATTTCACATATTTGTCATTAGAAGGATGTATCCTTCTAAGTATTGGTGCATACACTTGGGATTAAGAGGAAATGATTCCATATGAATTGGAGTGGTCATAGTGTTCCATCGCCGCATTACAATGGGCTTAATTTCTTTCTCATCTCATCCAAAACTAGGATACCATTTAGAAATTATTTGCTTAATTTTTACAATAATGTTGTCAAATGCCTCGTGAACCTCTCCAAGTGATAGAGAGTCTATATCATCATATCTAATGACATACACAACTAATTGTGTGTGAGTGATTTACACCTTCATGAAATAACAAGATTTAAAGAGAATTTACACTATTCAAAGCAAACTAATCTAAATAATGCACAAATTAATCTAAATATCTCATGGTTCTCTAAATTGAAGTAGTAAGTGAGGCTCTCAGCTGCAAATCTTCACTAGTGACACTCTAATTATGAGAATTGAACTAAGAATGATATGCAAACTAGATCTAATTATCAAATTCTAGCTCTATTTGATAAGAAAATCTACAAAATGATCAACAATTGAAGCTAATTATCAATGAAAATGCTAAGTGAGTGATGTGGATGCAAATTGCAAGAGCTTTGCTGCAATTCAAAGATATGGAGTGGATGAATAATGCCTCAAAATGCCTTCTATATATAAGATTTTCCCAAGGGTAGGGGGTAGAGTGAGATAACCATGGTTATGCTTGGGTAAGGTCAATTGGCTTTGCTTTGTCCCTAAATTGGGGGACAAACATTTAAATGGTTTCAAAAGGCTGGATCATTTCAACAAAAGTGAGTGATTTGTGTCCATTTTGTCTCCTTTTTCCTTTGTAGAGAGAATTTCATATTTATTAATTAATTAAAGCAATTAAATTTAGCCATGAAGGGTAAGAGTTTCATTTTGATTTTTCATTTCAACAACTATGTCATTAATTGAATTTAATCAATTTCTTAGTGTTTTTCCCCTTTTCAAGCTTTATTTAATCATTTAATTATTTAATTGAATTTTCCTTTGATTTGAATTGCCTTTGTTCCATTTATTGATTTTTCGTGTTATTTTGATGATTTGTTGCACCTTTTGATTGATTTAAGCCTTTGCCAATTTTCCATGTCTACAAATGCCCCTCTTTGAGTCGATGTGCGAAGAACACCGATTCAAAGATTCCCTTAGTATGATGATCTGATTCAGGTCCTGGTTCTGATATACCTCTGATCGTTCTGATTGATGTACTTCTTGATGACGATGATGTGCCTCTGATGATGGTTCTGATATGGTTCTGATGCCTCTGATATGATATGGGTCCTGATTTGATGATAGGTCCTGAGTTTACTGATAAAGGTCCTGGGTTCACTGATAAAGGTCCTGGGTTTACTGATAAAGGTCCTGGGTTGATTGATTGCTGATATGTTGATATGTTTGATATGATAGCAGATTTGATATGAAACCAATATGCAATTGATTTGCCTCCTGATATGATACTTGATATGATATGATATGATACTGATACTGATATGATACTGATATCTTGATATGATACTGATATGATATGATATGATATGCCCCGCTGATAAATGTTTTTGATGTGATGCCCATTTGATACTTTGATGCCCCCTCAGAAATAAAACATATTAATTCCTTGATTTGAACGATTTTGAGTAGTTGGTCCAATATGTTTTGATTTCTGATACCATTTGAAAGAAACAATCAAGTTTGATTCATGCCCCGATTAATGAAAATGTCGTATAATAGGTCCAAAGTGCATTTTTTAAGTGTTTATTAGAACCAATTTCACCTTAAATAGGGTAAAACCCCTCATTTTACTATTCATTTGCACCGTTCCCTCTTGAGATTTTAGCTCTGATTTTAGCCTTTTTGACACAATGGTGGTCCCACATCGCGAGCATCAGTTTGAGAGAGCGCACCGGTTCAGTCGGAGAGCGACCGATGGTCCTCCGGTATGCCATTCAAATTTTCTTCATGTCTTTAAAGTTGCATTTATGACCTTATTTAATGCATTTAAAAATTTTAATTCTGCGTTTGTGAAAAGAAATGTCGCCTCCGTGCTTTTTAATTTTGCCTGAAAATTTAAAATGTCTCCTTCAGTAAATTTGATGTCGCCTCCCGTAGGTTTTCTCACGCATTTAAAAAATCTTTTATCGCCTAAGGATAATTTAATATCGCTTAGGGTTTTAATCATTTTAATTGTGTATCACGTGATAATAAAATATCGCGTTCAGAAAATATGATACCGCTTCCATGAAATTAAGTCACGCAGATGAATAAAATCACGCGTATGGAGAAAGAGATGTCACCTCTGGTAAAAGAAATGACGCCAGAAAGAAAAGTCGCGTAAGTAAAAAAAATTTTTGTTTATTTGAGACTTTTTTAGGACGTCTGATTGCTCGATTACGTCAACTTGATTGATATCGATCACGTCAATGAATTCAATAGAATGTTCAGTTAGGGTGTTCCCCTTGTTTGATTTCAACAATGAATTAGGACATAGGTAACTATAATATCAAAGAATAAGGTTAATCAATCTTCATCATGAATGATAGGTCATGGATCTAATCGTCCATTCATTTTATGCTCAAATGCTTAGAGACATAAAACTAGGATCATCCTTCCTCAATGCTTAGAGTTAGGATTGGTAGGTCTGATAGGTATATTTAAATTGATGACTATGATTGATTGTTTGATTTCCTGATAGTAAGTTACTCATGTAATTCCATTGTTTTGATTAAACAGGAGGATGTCCCTATTCTGTACCTTCAGACTGTACCATACTAGGTGATGGAGCTTAGGGCGCAGTTGACTGACGCCGAGAGGTGAGTGATTAGGCACTGTAGTTTACTATGTGTACTAGAGCTTCCTCGGTTCCAGATGAACTGAGGTTTGATTACCGCCGTCGTAGAGCGTTGGCACTCTGAGACAAACACGTTTTGGCTACCACAGGGCAAGATGATGATTACACCTGAGGATGTTTATAGATTGCTACGGATCTCGACTCATGGAGAGATAGCATATTATGATGCAGTCTATGATGGGACATATTGTCGATGAGTATTTGGAGATCCATCTATAGGGGATGATTGCATCTTATGGCCTTAGTTTGCCTCCTTTCCTATTTTACCAGCATTATTAGGTGCTATCATTAGCGGTGTATTATTACCTGATCGGCAAGGTCACAGATTTTCAGTGGGATGGGGCAGGATTATTGAGGATTTGCTACATCAGCCTCGACGCTTTGACTGGGGATCATGTGTGCTAGCACAGCTTTATCATGATCTTCATGAGGTGGTTTACAGGAGATCAGCTTCATTATCTGCTGGGATTCACATTTTGTAGTTGTGGATATGGGAGCACTTACCAGTCAGTCATCCTATATCAGATCGAGATCATCCTTTAGTATATCCTTTTGCATGGCAGTATACTGGTATGGTGACACAGCATCACTTGGGTCACTTGGAGTATTGGTAACGTCAGATTGATGACATGGATGAGGTCTATTGGCGACCATATGTTGAGGTCGAGGATTGGAGAGAGGATAGCTTGGAGTTACCATATATGTTTGCTCCTCGATGGATGATCGGTAAGATCAACTCTGTTCTTGAGAGATTCTTGGCAGGTAGAGTGCTACGGTAGTTTGGGCGGATTCAGCCTATGCCTCAGGGATCTGCAGTATATGCTCATTCTAGTGCAGAGCATGCTACTTGGGGTCACATGCCTTCATACGATGATGCTATTGAGCAGATATCACTACTAGGTTATATGGATTGGGACATGAGGTTACACATCAGAGATGTCAGAGTCACGCAGGAGTATCTAGCTTGGTTGATGGAGCATCTGATGCCTCGATTTATAGACCCTGCAAAGCCAGTGCCTAGGCGAGATGATGATGGTGATGATGTCGGTGGTGGGAGGAGACGCAGAGGTAGACCATGAGGTAGGGCAGTGATTAGGCTCAGAGGATGAGCGATATGCACAGGTACAAGCACCACCTCCTCCTCCTCCTCGTCCTGCAGTAGCACAGAGATAGAGGATAGATCATCAGGATCATGTGAGGGCTGCTAGATAGGATCCAGGTACAAGATAGGATACGGGAGTAGGATTAGCAGGCTACCGTGGATGGTCAGGATACAGGTGCACAGCAGATGCTAGCAGCTTTTTCCCATGATCGGGGAAAAGCTCCTATAGATACAGGTGATCCTCAGAGTACCTATGAGGTTGGGGAGAGTTCTAGTACTACCCAGCTATGAGCAGATGTGGGAGCATTACGGACAGAGGTATCATAGATGTCATCTATGATTCAGCAGTTAGTATCAGGTTTGGCTCCATTGGTTCCTCTCCTTGTTGCTATGGTTGGTCAGATGCCTCCTCAGCCGCCTCAGCAGCCTCCATCACAGCCTCCTCCACAGCCTCCTCCAGGACCTCCTCCCAGTGGTGATGAGAGTTGAGCTATGAGTGCTCTTATTGATCATTTGTGTACTGATGCTGAGATACTTGATGTTGTACCATATTCTTGTGACCTTGGTGGCACCTTTCCAGTTGTACTTTGATACTTATTTGACATTGATGCCCCTGTTGATGGGTGATTATAGAGTTGATTTGTGATATCATTGTTATACTTGATGTATTGAGTTGTGAGTAGACGTGTGACATGAGGACATTTATGATCTTTCCTGCTTTTACTTGATGATATATGAGATTTCCTTTAGATGCTGCTATATATGTTTATCTAATGCATTTGTTTTTGGATGGATGTGTCTATGGATGCAACGTATCTTATGTATGATATAGATAAATGGATGCATTTCTTTCTCATGTATGGATGCAGTTTTGATATGTTATTTCCATGTATGCAATCTGTATGTATGCACATGTAAATGATTATTTCCTTCTTTTCTTTGATAATATCTATGTAATGATTAATGATATGGAATGAATGCAAAAAGTATAATCTCAATTTTTATTGTAGAAAAGATGATATTAAAGTGATGTTGTCCTTGCTGATTTAACCCTGTTGATAATGTCATGTACCCCCTTTTTGATGCAAAATGAAACCCTTGGGAAAAAAATGCACATGCAATTAATCTAACATGATAATGCATTTAACCTTTTTATGAATGCAGCTAAGTGTCACTAGCTTTTAGCAAATAAATGCTTTGAGGATATATTTTCATCATTGAGCATTTGGGACCGGAAAGTCAATACAATCATCACTGTCCACTAACATGATGATATGAATATCACTTTTTATTGCTCATATGGTAACCTCCGTTTTGCTTTCCCATCAGTCTCATCGATATGACTATCACTGATTACCAACAATCATGAGAGTACAAATACCGATTTTGTCAGATTCTATGTTGCAAGTGGATTTTGTCATTTAGATATGAAGAATCTAAATATCCAAGGTATCCGGTTACGTAAACAAACAAAGGTTAACTCATTATTTTATAAGATAATCCTCGATGGTGCTTTAATGACCATGTCTTTAGATGAATTCTCATAAGGCAATGAATCTTCCTCCAAACAGTCACTTCATAGTCAAGAAAAATATCATGTCTCCATCATTGCCAATCTAGTTGAAACATCATTGATTAGCTAAAAAGACTTGATACAAATTGAATTAATGTAAGTAAATAGATTTTTAACCAACTTTTCAAAAGAATCTATCTAGGTGTTTTGCATTGTTTTCTGATCTTCAACAAAAATATTTCCAAGTGTTTGATCATGAAATGATGTTTCATTTTTAATCCTGAATAATAAGTCAATTTAGGCTCAAGGATTTTGTTGTGGTAGTCAACTTCTTGGTTAGTAAACAATGATATCAATCAAAGGTTTACAAAAATTTGATCTCTCCTCTGAAAATGTTGATCCCTTTCTGCTTGTGACTGAATGTTGCTCATTTGAATCCTTTTTGAGGTATCCACTTTCCAATCCATTTATGCTGCCCCCAAGTATTTGATGTATCAGTTTTGACAACTTTGGGCAATACAAAGGATGATGCTACAAACTGTTATTATGACTATGTACAAATGACGGATGCAATGAAGGTTTAAACAAATGGGATGATGAGATGCATTATGTACACATGTGGCTAGGAAGGAAATGACTTAAGGGAACCAAAAGTGCTTGTTGCCAAGTTTTCACCTTTGGGGACTCTCTTTTTTTTGCTACCGAGGTGCCTATTTGCTAGGTTTTCACCAAGGCACGTTTTCTCTTTTTCATTTTTTTTGTATTTTTTCTTTTTTTCTCTTATTTTTTGTATTTTTCTTTATCACCATGGCGCCTATTTGCTAGGTTTTCACCAAGAGATAGTTTTTCAAATATTTTTGCTTTCTTCAGGCTCAATTTTCCACTGTTTTTGATCTTTCTTCTTTTCCAATGTTTTTGGATTTTCCATTTTTCAAATGTTTTTGGTATTTTCAAGATCCCTTTTCAATTATGTACAATAATTATGATGCTCTCTCATCTGATACTCTTTATACTCTTTCATCTGCTTTAGATGTAGAACCTCTTCAAATGAATGCTATTTATGGGTTCTTGTAATTCTTCACCATTACAATCTGATAACTTATATGTTCCAGTTCCAAAGGATGACACTATCACAAATGGGCCTATCCAATTAGCTTCCCACTTTCCTTTCTTTTCCCTTTCAGCTTGATTTTTGGGATTTTCTCTTAGTACCAAGTCTCCTACTTGAAAAGTTCTTGGTTTGATGTGTTTGTTGTAATTGTGTGCAATCCTATTTTGATAAACTTTTAAATGCTCATAAGCTTGAGTCTGGTGTTCCTCTAACAATTCCAATTGTTGTAATCTAGTAATCCTGTAATCCTCATCAGTGATCAATCCTCTTAATGAAACCCGTAGAGATGGAATTTCAACTTCTAATGGTAGAACTGCTTCGGTTCCATAGACTAAAGAGAATGGGGTGGCTCTTGTAGGTGTTCTGATACTAGTTTTGTAAGCCCATAGTGCGGGATTTATTTGCACGTGCCAATCTCTTCCTGATTTGTTAACCGATCTTTTTAATATTTTCCTATGATTTTGAGCCCCACGGTGGGCGCCATTTGTGTGTGAGTGATTTACACCTTCATGAAATAACAAGATTTAAAGAGAATTTACACTATTCAAAGAAAACTAATCTAAATAATGCACAAATTAATCTAAATATCTCATGGTTCTCTAAATTGAAGTAGTAAGTGAGGCTCTCAGCTGCAAATCCTCACTAGTGACACTCTAATTATGAGAATTGAACTAAGAATGATATGCAAACTAGATCTAATTATCAAATTCTAGCTCTATTTGATAAGAAAATCTACAAAATGATCAACAATTGAAGCTAATTATCAATGAAAATGCTAAGTGAGTGATGTGGATGCAAATTGCAAGAGCTTTGCTGCAATTCAAAGATATGGAGTGGATGAATAATGCCTCAAAATGCCTTCTATATATAAGATTTTCCCAAGGGTAGGGGGTAGAGTGAGATAACCATGGTTATGCTTGGGTAAGGTCAATTGGCTTTGCTTTGTCCCTAAATTGGGGGACAAACATTTAAATGGTTTCAAAAGGCTGGACCATTTCAACAAAAGTGAGTGATTTGTGTCCATTTTGTCTCCTTTTTCCTTTGTAGAGAGAATTTCATATTTATTAATTAATTAAAGCAATTAAATTTAGCCATGAAGGGTAAGAGGTTCATTTTGATTTTTCATTTCAACAACTATGTCATTAATTGAATTTAATCAATTTCTTAGTGTTTTTCCCCTTTTCAAGCTTTATTTAATCATTTAATTATTTAATTGAATTTTCCTTTGATTTGAATTGCCTTTGTTCCATTTATTGATTTTTCGTGTTATTTTGATGATTTGTTGCACCTTTTGATTGATTTAAGCCTTTGCCAATTTTTCATGTCTACACTAATAAAATGGAGATAGTATATCTGCAAATAATAATTTGAAAAAACACAAGTTGAAACTTAGAAAGTTAAAATCACAATTTTTTAAATAAAATCAACAATCAGCAAGTTATGAAAAATATTAATTACATTTTTTAGCCTCATATTGGACCACCAATTATCACCATGAACTTTTTCTTATGTTTCTCCCTTTTGTAGTATTTTCCATAGACCATCCATTCCACTTTGAATTAACCATTATCACTTGTAAAGAAACCTTCACATCAAGCATCCTCTCCAAAAAAATAAAATATTCAAAATACCATGTCTTTATAGGTTCAAGGAATTTCTTCCTTGAAGATGGTTGCAAATAAACATCTAAATATTTAAAGTCTCTACAATTACTTGTTGCACTCGACTTATCTTCCCTATGTCTTTCAATGTTTTATTCAATTCATGAACACAACAAGGGTCTAAAATATATGTTTTTGAGATTCATCAATCATCAAGATAGCTAATTTGCACACATATGTCAAATCAATGACTACCTTCTCAGCATTGGCTTCCCCAACCTCCTTTATGGTATCTCTGCAAATATGAAATTAGAAATATGAATACATGTACTTCCCAAAATAATCAATTTCTCTACGAAAATATGAGCTAGTTGAACATGTTACAATGATATTAGTAAGTGTTCAATGTATAATATTGGTACAATTATGCATAATAATAGAGAAGAATGTCCTAATCCAAAGTTATCACATATCCTCCATCACCACACTCACCTTGGAATATTCTTTGTGAGGGAGTGTAGTGCATAGTTTATTTTTTCTACGGGAAAAATGAGGCACCAACAACTATCATATCTCTAAACATTTGTTTGAAGTAGGGAGAACATGGTCAAATAAAAATTTAGCTACGAAGGACTTTGCAACATCTTGTGCTTGCACATTGAACAAACTAGTAACTATAATTGGATGTATTAGTTGCCTTCCTCTTCCCTCTAATGAAAATATGAGTATCACTACTAATACCACCAATATGAATATCAAACATAGAGAGAATATGCATGCATGAATGTGTGGATTGTGTTTTTAATTTCATTGGTTACTTCATTGAGGGTCGACCTACCTCCCTGTGCAATCTATAACATTATACCCTCTCATTATATTTTATTTCCTTACAAACCTTGACTTGTGGCCTAGAAAAACCAATAGATGAAAGTAGACTCTTGTGTAGCTCCCATTAATTTTTCTTCGTAAATGTGACATAACCACAACCTATCATTTTTTTATTTTGTCTTTTTTCAATTGTGTTTCCAATTGAATAAGAGGATTTTTAGGATTGAAGGAGCCTTTTGCATTTTTTTAAAGCTTTATAAGTGCATTCAAATTTATTTTTTAATTTTGTCCCCCTTTAACCTATTGGATTTCACTTTTTTCTTCCCTTGTAATATGCTCACTAATTTCACTAGTGCTACTCATTTTGTTTTGTTTTGGTTTTTGCAAACTGATTTTTTTAAGAAAAACATGCAAAAACTTGTACATTTCATTATTAAAACTTAGAAAATTTTGAAAAAAAAAACTAAAAGAGAAATGGAAGAATTGGTTACTGTAAGAATTTGCCTAAGGCAAAGAATAGACGCCAAGATCTAGAAGCTCAAGAGATAGCACAAGAGAGACAAATATGATATGATCAAATGATCAAATAATGAATAATAGATTCAATGAATTGATTGATTACATACAATGTAGAAATGCCTCAATATATAGGCAATGCATGATATCTAGAAGATATGCAAGTGATAAGATCACAACTAGACATGGTGGAATCACATGTCCACCAAAGGTGGATCATCCTCCATTGTACATGAAATTATGTGCAACATGTGAAACAATGAGAGGATGATAATGTGATAAGATCACTAAAGGTGGATCTCACACACAAAGAGGTATGAGAAGACAACTATGACACCTAAAGTGGAGATTCTCCTAACCATGTGCTAAAAAAGAAATGCAAACTCCTAGGTGTCTCAAAGACAACTAATATGGAAATGCATTATCCTAAGTAAACTTAAGTAAAGTGTAATTAGTAAATACTTAATTACACCAATAGTTACCAATTTTTCATCTAATGTTGGTTATTTCATTAATGGTCTTGTTTTTTCTATTGAAGGCTTATTTGTGTTCACCAATACCACCTTCAAACCCTCCTCTTTGTCTTCCTCACTTAATTTCTTATTTGTTTTAGTTTTTTTGTAGAATTTTAAAATGAATTAAAATGGCTTTGAAAAAAAAATGTTTCATTTTAGGTTTGGGAGGGTGGGGGTCCACCAAGAAAGAAAAAATATTAATTAAAAAAATTAGTGTGTTTTTTTATTACAAAAGTCTACTGGAAGTTAGGGGATGGTTTTCCCTATCCCTTGGTCATCTATGAAACATCCCCCTTAAGAAAAGATGACCCCAAAAGAAGATTCACTTTGGAGATGCATGGGAAATGTCCCTAAGGCATCCCCTATCCTCAAAATGTCCCCAATATGAGGAATTATCCTTAAAACATATGGGAATCATTTACATGTACCATTGATCTACATAATAAAATATCATCAATAGAAACATGCACATCATATAGATCACCATAAAAAATAGTGGCATCCCGTATGTCTCAAAAATAACTATTGTCATGCATGATGTCAAAATACATAAAAATCTAAGTTAAGAACCTTCAAAATTATCATATCCATATCCTATCCTAGGTGTCTATGTCAAAATGGTACACAAGGACCTAAAGAAGTTATGATGAACTACCCCCTCTAACCCAACTGGTCCTTCCTAATGTTGAGCCCTTGATAGTCCTACTCCTCTAGACCCAAATGGTGGTTGTGTGGTTATGGCCACGTGACCCTAGAACTCTTAGTCTTAACCCTTCTAGCCCTTACCTATGAGATTTGTGCAAAGCTTCCTATCTTATGATTGGGTGACATTGCTTAATCATACAACATCATATAGTATAGAATCCATTTCTCAACCTGTATGCACTATTATATTGTGTCTATGGTGGTTCCTTGTGTTTTTTCATATGCCTATTAGAGCGAAGCCTCATCCCTCCCATACCAATCTATAATTGTGTTCTTTGTAAGAATAATTAATACATATGCCAACAATGTGGCAATATGGGCATCCTAGGTGTCTATATTTTCTTGCATATTATCCATATATTATTGCAAACCCACTACTTACACCTCTAGGTCTACTATAAAAGCATCCAAATCATCCTCACCCTATACCTATGGTTATGCCTAGGGTCTCACTTGTGGTCTTGTAAGTGACTTAACCAATGGCACCTATTGTGTTAAATGTGAACCACCTATATGGGCCCCTCTCCTCCCTATCTGTTGTCTCTTGATCCTCCTTATTCATCATTACCTCCACCCCACCATCCTAATCATCTTGAGACACTTCTCCTAACCTACCTCCTATATTTTTGTTTCTCATTTTTATCAAGCCTAGGGATAGGCTTTGTTTTCACTATCAATTTCATTGGTCTATGAGTTGTGAACAAGGCCTCAAATTTGGTCATCATACTGGAATTTTCAATATCCCATCTCAATTCCCACGGTTGATGTTCTAAGTCCTAAAACTCTACAATAGTTCATCAATATTCAATCTAGGACCCCACTACCACCACTCCCTATAATTCCTTGCAAATATCATCATCCCCTAGGGCATCCCCTAAATTTGACCAAACTATTTAAAAACTTGGCCTAATAGATGTCTCTCAATGACATAGGGTGTCCTACTAATCAAAAATTGTACCTCAAATACATAAGGAAGCTCTACATCATCATCTTCACAATAATTTTAGTCAGTGTATGGTCTCCATATCATTGTGTCTAAATCATCCATATATGTCGCTAGTACCCCTACTTACCCAGATTGGGATGGGTCATAATACCTAATATAAATGAGCATATGGTTGTCCTGCATCCTTAAATCTCATATACATAGTCAAGTGACCGCAATGTGTTCACAAGCCCAAATGTGCAATAGAGTCACCCTTTCTACCAAGCTCAAACTATTACAATAGATAAATTAGTACATCTCACTATACAAATGATCCAATAGACATTTCCCCCAAGTGAACATATTCATGTCCATCACCATGTGCTCTTGTGTACACACCCAACCAATAGATAAACTATGAGACCTCCTATTGTATGCAAATTAGATGTCTAACAACTAGAAATGATAAATTAACTATTAAAGCCAATGAATCTATCTAATGCAAACACAATGAAGAATGCAAAGTAACTATGAATTGATGAAACTAATTTAATTACCTTCACCTACCATGCAGCTTGTCTCCATTGTCCTCCTAGCTTTGATTTCTTGAAGATGTTGAGCTCTCAGATTTCCAAATGAAGCCTTCTCCCAAGATGCTACCAAAGTGTGGAGATTTGAATGAAATGAGTGCACAATAGCTTATGAAAACTAATGGATAGAATGCAAATGAAATGGTGATAGTATGGATGCTTGATTTGCTTTTAGAATGCTTGAATGCTTGAATGCTTGTTATCAAAATACCTATTAGCTCTCAAATGGGAAATGTGGCTCCTTTTATAGAGTTTTGGAGGATTTAGGCCTAGGTGGCACAATCCTATGGTTGAGAATGAAAGGTGGAAGATCCTAGGGCTAGGATTGACTTGGTTGAAGGAGTTGAGAGAAAGGGGGATGTAGTTGGAATGTGAGACGAAGAAGAAGGTGGAAGGGAAAGACACATGTCAAGTGTCTCACAAAGACCAAAGAGAGAAAGAGGGAGAGACATTTTCCTCATGAGGAATCTTTGCACAAGTGTCCTATGAGTCACCTTTGACCCTTAGAGGTGGCTTGAGAAGCCCCTTAGGAATAGGGAATGTCTCTTGACTTGGTTGTTGAGAGGACATGTGGGCATGAGACTAAGTCCTATGAGGCCACATAGCCCTTAAGAATAGGACATGTGTGGGTGAGGATAATTGTAAATAAATAATTAATAATAATTATTTATCTTAGCCAAAGTGATGTGTCAAGTGACTAGGTAGGTGAGGTGGACTAGGAAACTTAGTCATATTTAGGTGATTGTGTATTTAATTAAATCACTTTAATAAGACTAATTAGAAGACTTAGGATAGAAGAATAGACTATAGTGAATTCACTAAATAAATTGAATAATTTATTTAATAAATAGAGGAATAATTATTAATTAAATAATAAATATTTAATTAATTTATCAAGTCAATAGTAATTAAATAATAAATATTTAATTAATAAATGAAGCCATTTTTAGGTGTATACATTTTTCCCCTCTTTGAAATAATGTGTGTGCCACATTGTTTCAAAGAAAATTTCAAGTATTTTGCCCCTACCCCAGACAATGTCTAAAATGATGTAAGCATGCCCCCTCGAGAGATTGATTAATAATTTGTGGTTGATTTTTTTTTTTTTAATTTTATCTTTGTTATTTTGATTAATCAATCTCACGAAAGAAACAGATGAAAAGGTGGGTGAAAATGGGGTGAAATGGAAGAAAAACAAGAGATAGGGTCCACACACCAAGCACATAGGGTCCACAGGCTATAAATAGGGCTTAGGGGTCCACAATAGGCTCATTGTGCACACTTGTCATTTGGAGATTAGAGCGTGAGAGAGAGAAGAGCAAAGCCACCAGGATGCCATTCCCATTGTCAGATCACCACTTCGAGAGAGTCAGACGCTTCCAACGACCACCTGATTCGGGTGAACCGGTAGGTGACTCGATCCTCCTTGGTAATTTCATGATTTGATGCATGTTAGAGTAGAATTTTAGCATGTTTAGGATAGATTGAATGATAGAATTAGTTTAGGAATTTTTTATTTTGAGGCGTGGAATGAATGCGCAATTTCGATGCACCAATGCGCAAAAACTAGGAACGTTTGCGCAGAAAAATAAAACTTTCTTCGCATACGTTTAGGGAAATTGCGCATTCATATTAGAGGAATGTTAGAGTTGCGCAAGTGTTAAATAAAAATGTGCATTTGAAAAATCAGTGCATTTGTGCATATTTGTGGTGCAAATGTTCAATAAAATTATGCTTTTGTCAAAACCTGCGCATTTGTGCAGAATTATTGCGCAAATGTGAAGAAAAACCACACATAGGTAAAAACCTATGCAAATGTTAAAGAATGTTGTGCATACATGTTTCAATGTTGCACATGTGTTTGAAGTGATAGAATGTGGTCAAACTAGATAGTCAATTAGGTCAAACTTGATGTCGATAAGCCGATTGGATCTGTCGGTGATTGATTTTGATCGATTTGATCAAGATAGGCAACATTGTAGCATGTTCGCTAGTTAACCAATCTTGAACGTAGATAATTGATAGAATCATTTGTTAAAACATGTGATAATAACATGTTTGTATTTGATATGATAGGATAGATAGATTGATAGATCAATTTATTGATTGTTGTTGATGTGAATAGGAGGATATTACAGATAGTCTGATGTCACGGGAGAGATATCCTGTGACTCAGAATCTGAGACCGGCACTGTAGGAGACAGATAGACTTTTGATTAGAGCATCTGGACTATATTATGTGATTTATATGCCTGAGATTTGGGCAAATCTAAGTATGATGATAGCTTTAGTAGAGCGATGGCACTCAGAGATGAGTACCTTCCATCTTCCGACAGGGGAGATGAAAATTACATTAGAGGATGTATATCACATCCTCCATCTTCCCATCATAGGTGAGCTAGTACAGTATGATTGGCATGGCGGAGTCATAGAGTGCAGAGCCATCTTCGGTGATGATGATATAGAGGATGGAGAGATCAGCTGGGAGGACATGGTGGATTTGTATGATCCTCTACCAGTAGTGCTAGCAGGAGCGATTGGGGGATTCGTATGCCCTGATCGTAGATCACATGGATTTGTAGTTGGATGGGGCCGCACATTATAGTGGATGATGGAGGGGACCCAATATGCTTGGGGTGTGTGTCTATTAGCACATCTCTATCATGACATGCATCAGGTGGTGTACCATAGGGGTGCATCATTATTAGCACGTGTGACACTACTCCATGTTTGGGCATGGGAGCATATTGCAGTTACTTGACCTATGGCTATTAGATTTTGGGGCACAGGATAGCCCTATATTCATTTATATTCCTTAGTTTTGTCTCAGGCAAAATTGGGCCATTTAGAGTTTTGGCAATATACCTTTGACACATTGGACACAGTGACATGGAGACCCTACCTAGGGTGTGAGCCGTGGGATGATGAGTGGTAGCTTGGTTTTTGCTTTGATTCACAGTGGTTTATAGGACAGACACCATTTATCATTGAGCGACACTTGGTTAGTCGGGTCCTGAGATAGTTTGGCAGGATACAGGGCATGCCGCAGGGAGTGACAGAGCATGCTCGCACACATCAGGAGAGATGAGACTAGGGACCCATGGAATCATTTGATCTTGCTTGGCAGGAGTTTTTGGATGCCCCATTTTAGGCATGGTTGATGAGACCGACGATGGTAGACCCAGGGATGACTGCTGATTTGGAGCAATTTTTGAGGGATTTTCTAGTTCCATGGATTACATATCCAGCAGTGAGGCCTCCAGAGAGAGATCCAATAGAGAGACGATGAGGGAGACTCCAAGGGAGAGATAGATGTGGATGAGGGAGATGAGGTCATGGTGACAGTGGAGGAGATGGAGGAGGAGATGATGGTGGAGATGGAGGGAGAGGGGATAGAGCAGGACCTCAAATGAGAGGAGGTGGTGTGAGGTAGAGAGGACTGATGCCACCTCCGGCTAGACAGGGACGGAGATAGCCTCTAGCACAGCCAGTGGCCGGAGTGCTACTACAGGTACTAATCCCTCTGGCATAGATACCAATTGTCCCAGTACATGGACCAGCTGCACAGGTACAGGTGCCACAGGTGTAGGTGCAGGAAGAGGATGAGGCAGATGTTTTACTAGCCTAGGGTGACATGGTACAGGGTGATCAGATGCAGGATGATAGACAGGACAAGCCTGACGCTAAGATGCCAGATGTATAGGCACAGGATTAGCCAGCTGATATGGACATTGGGGGACAAGATCCCTACTTACAAAGAGACGGTGCGGAGGAGGAGGAGCTAGATATTGATACACTGCTAGTCAGACTAGCAGTTACACATGTATAGGTAGATCATGTGCTAGGTCTAGAGAGACGGATTGAGAGGCTAGAGCGTCAAATGGATGTCCTTAGATATGAGTGAGATGCAGCGATTGAGAGACTCAGGGAGTCTGAGATGCTATTAGATGAGCTACAGAGGATAGAGGACCTAGGTCCCCATTGAGATAGCCTGAGAGCCATGATACAAGCTGGGAAGGAGATATCCTACTGGTGAGAGGCATACAGACAGGAAGTGCCTAGGGATCAGTGGATTGGGAGCTTCAAAGAGAGCTCAGTGGCGGTGAGGACAGTAGGACATGAGAGATAGGCACCTGCTGGTAGTGGAGGTGTATCATCACGTCCTCCTAGAGCACCCACAGGTTTAGGAGACCAGGGTGGATCTTCAGAAGCAGGTGGTTCAGTAGCACAGGGCCTCATTGCAGCTCACAAACAGTGACAGACAGATTCAGGAGGCAGTGGGTCATAGATACCACTTGTATACACTTTTTATATTATCAGTGTATCATTATATATTGACTTGATAGACACTGACTGTAGACACATTGTTATTGATTATATATCATGGGACATTTGGATAGTTTTGTTGTATTTATGGACTTTATATGATTGATGCAGTTCTATCATGATTTGCTATGATGTTTATATACATGTGTGTACTGACATATGCAGGATGTGATGATTTACTTTTATATGCATGGAATGGATGTCGTAAAATGCAAAATGATTAATTTTCTATATGATGTTAATGGATAAACAATCTAATATATATGATGAGATAAATGCATGCTCTAAATGATATTCACTAATGTTATGTGATGATAAATGCAATGATGTAAAAATAATGTGAATAATGTAAAATAAATGGAGACTAAATGTATGATGATACTAAAGATATGTAATGATCAAACAAAAAAAATGATATTGTAATGCAAATGATATCTAATGTAATAAATTAAAATGTACCTAAGATGATGGATAAGATAATAAAATGAAATGAGATGAAATGATATATATAACAAATATCTCATAAACACACCTAATAACAATTATGCATGTCTTAAAATGATTAAGTGAGAAGTATTTTTGGTTGTCCAAATGTCCTCAACTAAAATAACAATGTTTCTTGACACAAGAAGAATGGACTTAGAAAAAAAATAGATAACCTAACGAGAAAGATAACCCACAAAGCCTTATAAAAGGAGCACTGTGATGCAATTCATGAGATGGTAAAAATGCAAATGCAAAATGAACTGAATGTACGTCCACAACTTTTGGTAACATCTTAGAACTTCATAGAAACTGGAATTTGATTTTCATCATTGAGCTCATTATGTTGCAAGAAAATGCAAGCATCATGGTATAATTAAACCAGGATGACCTGAGCACCTCTTGCATGGAGTTTAATATTGCAAACTTGACAAGCATCTAGGTATAATTGAACCGAGATGACCTGAGTTTCATTTGTGTAACAGAAAAGGAATATTTTCCCCCTCCATCAGGGAACAAATATTTGGAGTCAAGGTATGTGATGGCGTATCACCATAAATAGCATTTGTAGAACAACATGATTTGTATGTTGTCCATACTATGAAATAGATGAAGGCACTTATACATAGACACCCCAATTACTTGTTCCTTCAATTTCATCAAAAAATACCCCACAAACAGCAATCAAAGAAAATATCATGCCCCATCCCAGCTATTCTAATCAATGACATATGGGAGTTTCAAACTCATGTCAAAGATATCCCGGAATAGCATAGGGAACATGATAACAATGAAATCTAGATATGAATGCATAATTTATAACAAATCATTCTAACATGCCTGCCATGAATATACATTTCTTTTGCCAAAAAAAAAAGATAGATTTAGGATATGTTGATCAGTTCAAGTGATGATGTATAGGCAAGATGTATAGATAAGCAGTCACAATGTGAAGGATAGATCATATATTTCTGATTCAGCATGAAGATACCATTGTGAAAGAGCATTTGATTGCATTCGCCTTGCCTAGTGAAAATAACTCCATTTTGTCCTCTAAGAGTCACGACTATCATAGATCCACTTCCCAAACTAGGTCGAGGACATGCCCCCAGCTAGGTGATGGACTGACTTATTATGGATGAAGAAAGATGCAACAAGACTAGGATGAAGACCATGACAAAAGACCAAGCTATGATGGGGTTTTATTATGGGTAGATACAATGGATGGTATATGAACTGGCCATTTTATTATGATATATACATGGTGGGGACAAGGATTGAGTAACCATTTTATTATGGATATATACAATGAACGGACACACTAGAAGAATCCTAATAGATAGAGGAGCTAACTTGTCACACACAGCGCCTGTTGCCAGGTTTTCACCATATGCTTTTATTGCAGTTTTCTTTTGATTTTGTGATTTTTATATATTTTTGACTTTTTTTATTTACAGAATATATATAAAAACTATATACATGCCCCTTGCATTGAGATTTCAGGGATAGAACTTCTTGAGATGGATGTTGTTAAGAGGTTCATCCAAGGGATCCCCTTCAGGTGTAGATCATTGATAGGCCCCAGAACCATAGACCGTTGTAATCACAAAAGGTCCTAACCAATTTGGTTCGAACCTGCCCTTCTTTTCATGGTGTTGTTGATTCTTTGGATTTTCTCAAAGGACTAAGTCACCCAACTGAAAGTCTCTGATCTTTACCTTGCTATTGTACTAATGGGACAGACGCTACTGATAAACTTTCAAATGATCATAGGCTTGCTGACGGCATTCATCTAGGAGTTCCAATTCAATCAGGCGTGCAACTCTATACTCATCATCAGGAATTAAATCTTTAAGAGTAACACGTAGTGAAGGCAACTCAACCTTGAGGGGTAGGACTACTTCAGATCCATAGACAAGGGAATATGGAGTGGCTCCAGTAGGAGTACGGATGGAGGTGTGGTAAGCCCATAAGGTTGGATTAAGTTGGAGATGCCAATCACGACCAGTGTCATTGACAGTCTTTTGTAGGATTTTAACAATTGTTTTGTTTGACGCCTCAGCTTGACCATTTCCTTGGGGATAGTAGATGGTGTAATAGTTGTGGGTGATGTGGAATTTGGTTTATAGGTCATCCATGTCCTAGTTTTGAAACTATTTCCCATGATCAGTGATAAGATACATAGGTATACCATATCTGCAAATGATATAGTTTAAGATAAACATGGATATTTGTTTCCATGTGGCGGTGATTAATGGAATGACCTCAATCCATTTAGTAAAGTATTCTATGGCAGTGACAATCCATTTGTGACCATTAGAAGATGGAGGATTGATAGCACCCACGAGGTTGAGCCCCCACCGACTGAATGGAAAAGTAGTTGTAAAAGGATGTAACTCTTGAGCTGGAGCATGGATAAGGTTTCCATGTATCTGACATTTCTTACATACCCTAGAAAAATGAAAAGAGTCTGCTTCCATGGTAGGCCAATAATAACCCATACACATGAGTTTCTTAGCCAAAGAGGGACCACTCAAATGTGTCCCACAAATACCCTCATGTACATCACATTAGGAAAGTTGAGCTTCGTCATGTTCAAGACATCGCAGGAGAGTACCATCAAAACCTCACCAATAAAGGGTGTCAGATATTAGGACATAGCAGGAGGTTTGGCAGAGAAAAGTTCATTTTTTATTTCGGGATAGGTCAGGAGGTAGGGTGTTATCTTTGAGGTAAGAATAGATCTTTCTATAGGTTGGGGAGTCATGTCCAATCGGATGACATATAATACTCGTATCAGGCTCATCATATGCAGGACAAGTTAGGGATTCCACCAAGAACTCAAAAAGGGCCTTGGTATCTTCTATATCAAATAAAGAAGCAATCATTGCCATGGCATCAGTAGCCTTGTTTTCATGCTAAGGAATCTGCTAAAAAGTGATGATAGAGAAATACTTTTTAAAGTCATAAACCATACGTTTATATGGTAATAACTTATCATCTTTGGTCTGATAATCATCATTAACCTGGTTGAAAATCAGCTGAGAATCTTCGTAGACATTTATTTCAGATACGTTCCATTGTAAAGCCATTTTTAACCCAATCAGCAAAGCCTCATATTCTACTACATTATTGGTGCAAGGAAATAACAACTTGAAATATTTCAGAATAGTGTATCCTTGTGGCATGATAAAAATAATACCAGCTCCTAAACCCTGCTGAGTGTATGAGCCATCAAAGTATAATTTCCATGTTTGTGTGGACAAAGCTAAGATATGAGCTTCAAGAAACTCTATGTGTATAGGTTGGTCATCCGTTAATGGAGCATCAGCTAGTTGATATGCGATCACTTGACCTTTGATAGCCTTCCTGTCTACATATTCAATATCAAACTCACTAAGTAGCATGACCCACTTAGCCAACCTGCCTGTCAATGTTGTCTTGCTTAACAAATACTTTAAAGGATCAATCTTTGCAATGAGCTGAGTAGAATGTGACAACATGTAATGTCGCCACTTCTGTGAAGCAAAGACAATAGCCAAACATGCTCTTTCAATAGAGGAATAGTTTAACTCATATCCCACTAGAGTGTGACTGATGTAGTAGATGGCTTTTTCTTTTCCTTCATGATCTTGTTGAGCGAGAAGAGCACCTAGTGAAGCTGTCGTGGCTGAAATGTAGAGCAAGAGTGGCTTGCCCAAAATTGGTGACATTAGAGTTGGAGGATTCACGAGATATTGCTTGATTTTGTTGAAAGCTTCCTCACACTGATCATCCCATTGGAATAAGATATTTTTATGCAGCAAATGTTGAAAGGGATGACTATGATCTGCTAGTTGAGAAACAAATCTTCAGATGGATTGTAGACGCCCCTGTAAAGATCTTAGCTGACTGATATTAGTGGGGGAAGCCATCTCCAATATTGCTTTAACCTTTTCTAGATCTACTTTGATTCCTTTAGCTAAGACAATGTACCCTAATAGTTTGCCAGAGGTGACCCCAAATGCACATTTCTTTGGATTGAGTCGAATCTGATATTTTTCCATCCGGGTGAATATTCTATCCAACACTCTCAAATGACCAGATCTATCTTTGGATTTTGCTAAAATGTCATCAACATAATCTTCCATGATGGTATGCATCATGTCATGAAAGATCATGGTCATGGCTCTTTGATAAGTTGCTCCAGCATTTTTGAGGCCAAATGGCATCACATTCCAGGAGTATGTACCCCATGGACAAGTAAAAGTAGTTTTTTCTTGGTCTTCTAGTGCAATCTTGATTTGGTTATAGCCAAAAAATCCATCCATTAATGATAACATCTCATGCTCAGTTGTTAGGTCAACAATCATGTCAATATTTGGTAGAGGGAAGTCATCTTTTGGACAAGCTTTATTAAGATCTTGGAAATCAATACAAATCCTGATAGATTTGTCTGGTTTTGAAACAGGGACAATATTTGAAATCCACTCAGCATAATCAATAGCCCAAATGAATCCAACATCTAGGAGCTTCTTCAATTCTGCTTTCACCATTAGAGCAATGTGAGGATGCATTTTGTGGAGCTTCTGCTTAACTGGTTTTACACCTGGTTTGATAGATAAATGATGCATAATGAGATTGGGATCTAGACCAGGCATATCAGCATAGGACCAAGCAAAGTTTATTTGTCTTTCTCTGAAAAACTTTGCAAAAGCTTCTTTCTATGATTCTATCAAGGATGCTGCTACTTTGAGGATGCGTGGAGGCTCCTCTGTTCCAATGTTAAGTGGTATTGTTGGTTCTATAAGAATGGTAGATTGTTCTCGATACAAATAATTGGGAAGAGTGTCAATCCTTCCATCGTCAGGTGCCTCAGAGAGGTTTTCACCATCAGATGCATCTTTTCTTTTTACTATTTTTGGATCTAATACTGCCATTGAGTGGTTTTCACCATTAGATCTATTGATTATTTTTATATTTTCATGACTGAAAGGATTGGCACTCTGTCCAAAATAGGCCATGTCATTGAGTTCTATCGGAAATCCTGACTTGTGATTCCCTGGTGGTAAATGATCCCTGATGCCAAGATAGTCAATGATTGCATCATCATTATGGAAGACATCAAGTTCTGGGTGATTGAGAGAATCCCAATCGATAAGGTCAGGATGGACAAGGGGCATTAGATCATTTGGGTTGGTTTCAAAAGAAAAGATAGTATTGATTGAAAATTTGTCAAGGTTTATGATGGTATCAGCGAGGTCTATTTCCACATGCTCATCCAAATCATCTGTCACAAGATAATGCTCACTTCGCTCATGATTGACATGAGTAGTATTACATGGGACCAATCCTAGTGAATCACTCATTGAACTCTAACCCTCATGGTAATCATTACTATATTGATGGACAACATTGACTCCTATTTCTTCAGTATAATTAGATAAGGAATCCCATTCATAATCATTAGAATCAGATCATCATTATCTTCAAGTCTATCAATGATTTTTTGAGCTATCCTTTGTTTCTCTGGATCTACATACATACCATGCTTTCTGAATTGTAAGGCGGGAGCTTTAGATGTCTCATGAAAAGGTGGGATTTTTGCTTTTCCTTTTGGTTCTTGTTGTCCTTCACCTTTATATCCTAATCTTGTAGTGTCTCTTTGATAATTAGGATTTTGCAAAATTTGTTTTGTAACACCTTCTCTTTGTAACCCTAGAGGTCCAGCACCTTGATATCCCATCTTTTGTAGCAAAGTATACCCTTTTCCATAGACATCAGGTGATATACATTCATGTTTAGTATCCTCTTCAATCTTCTGTATCTTAAGCCAATAATTTTCATTACGCTTAGCTGCCTCTTTGGATATTGTGCCCCCACTTATAAATGTGTTATAAACAAGTGTGGAAGGAGGTTCTGATTGTTGTTTAGTGATCAAAGATCTACCATATGATTTGGGAGATAAAGGTAACTCGGTGATGCAAAGAGCTTGACCTAGAGTATATTCTCCCATATTGCTTTCTTTGATGTCTATCTTGATCCCATCTGATTTAGAAGTTGATGTTATATTACTAGGATCACTGGGTGTAGTTGCAGAAGATCCAGTACGATTATAGGGAACCAAAGAATCAGAAGTCTTCACATTGCTACAATATTGAAAAGGATTAGAATCTCCTTTGATAGTGATCTCCTAACCATTATGAGGGAATTTTATACATTGGTGATAAGTCGATGGCACAGCTTGCATGGAATGAATCCATGGTCTTCCCAAAAGGATATTCTAAGCAAGATCCATGTCCAGAACTTGACAAGATACATCTTTGACAATAGGACCAATTCTAATTGGAAGAACAACAGACCCCTTGGATGATCTCTCTTCCTCATCATAGGATTTTATTGTGATTTTCTTTTTTGGATCAATGGCATTCTCAGAAAATCCCAATGCAAGGACTAACTTTAACGTGCAGATATTCAAGCTAGCTCCTCCATCTATTAGTACTCTTTTAATCTTGTGATTTTGGACAAGGACTTCGATATGTAAGGGAGCATTATGAGGTTGGGTAATGGCTAAATCATCATTTTCAGTGAAGGACAAATAGTGTGGGGTTGTTAAATGGCCCACAATAGCTTGAAATTGATCATGATCTAGAGTTGTGGGAACCTGGGTCTCTAAGAGAGCTTTTTCAAGGATATCTTTGTGAGATGGGGAAAGATGCAAAATCTCTAAGATGGATATCTGAGCAGGTGTTTTCTTAAGTTGTTCCAAAAGATTGTACTGGTTGGAAGTATTTGAGATAGACTTTGGGACATAAACGGACTTATTTTGCGTAGTGCTTGGTTTAGACTAGACTCCTTGGAGAGTAACTTTGGCTTGAGCACGAGTAGTAGCTTGAACTGGTTGACTCTCTAATTTTTCTTTGATGGTAATGACATTGGCATAATACATAGAAGGATGACATTCAGAAATGTTACCAACATATCGATAGGGAGTGGAATTATAATTGGCTTGATTGTCACTCTTATTATTGGAAGAACCTCCTTTTTCATGCTCAGGAAGTGGATCTTTGAAAGCAATATGTGATTCATTTGAGACATGTCCATCAACACCAATTTCATTGCTTTCGATTAAGTCTTGAATTACATTTTTGAGTCTTTTGCAATCATTTGTTTTATGTCCTCTGCCTTTGTGAAATTCGCAATAATCATTCTCATTCCACCAAGAAGGCTTCACCCTAGGTTCAAAATCTTTCATTTCAGGAAGCGTAATGAGTTTCTTTGTGATTAACTTTCGTAATGCTGATTCGAGAGATTCCCCCAAAGGAGTAAAGTTTCTTCGAGGTGACATAAAAGGCAATCTC
This sequence comes from Chamaecyparis obtusa, assembly GCA_027943335.1. Taxonomy (NCBI): domain Eukaryota; kingdom Viridiplantae; phylum Streptophyta; class Pinopsida; order Cupressales; family Cupressaceae; genus Chamaecyparis; species Chamaecyparis obtusa. The sequence goes on from BSBK01000761.1 coordinate 1,091,613, forward strand.
AATTTGGATGAATCTTTGTTGGTATTTTGATTTGATGATTGATTGTTGTAGGTTCCTTGAGTAGCATTGGCCTGACAAGTGAGATTGAGAAGGGGTTGTGTTGGTTTGACATTACAATTATCAACAATCCCATCATTGACAATGTTTTTGTTTTTATTCCAAAACTTTGATTTGTCATTGTTATAGTTGGTGGAATTGGAATTTGAGGATCCAGCATTGTCTTTAGAATAAAGTTTGATCTCACCTTTTCTGACCATGGCTTCCTCAATCTTGATACCATTTTCTATGAGCTTATTGAAATTTGGTGGACATTGCAATTGTAACCTATAACTCATTTCTGGTGTAAGGTTATGCACAAAAATATCCATCTTTTCTTGTTCGGGAATAGTTCATGGATATTTGGAAAACAATTGACGCCATCTTTGCAAAAAAGTAAGGAAAGGTTCTCCATTCTTTTGATGTGCATTGCAAAGATCAAGCATAGTGACTTCATGTTTGATGTTATATGAATAATGAGTCACAAATTTGTTAAGAAGCTCATTGAAAGATTTGATGTCGGGGGGTAGTTTAGAGAACCATTCCATGGCTTGTCCTCCTAAACTTCATGGAAATAGTCACATAAGATAAGTGTCATTGTGAGCGACTTCAACACAAGTAGCACAAAACTCACAAATGTGGTCTTGTGGATCCGAATTCCCTTTGTATTTGTCAAATTTTGGTACCTCAAAATGAGGAGGGAATGGAATCATTGCTAAGTTCTTATCAAAAGGATAAGGACATATATCATCCAAGGAATACTTCTTTGTTGATGATCCAGTTTGGAAGTCATGGATTTTTTGTTGAAGCATTTGGATTTGTTGTAGGACGGGATCCAAAGATGGTGTGTTTCCTTGAGAATTTTGGGAAACATTATTGTGAGAAGCATTGTTTTGTAAAGCATGATTTTGCTGATCATTTTGAGAAATAGTGTGTTGTTCATGACTATGAGAAGCATTGGATTGCTGATTGGTTTCCTTTGCTCCATGAGTATCTTGAGAACCTTTAGGAATTTGTTGATTGTTTGTGTGAGCTGGTTCTCTAATATAAGAAACATCAAAATCGCTTGGTAACTTAGCTCCTTGTTGAGCAAGCATGAGGAAATACATCTCTTTATCCAAGCCTAAGAGTCTTTCCATGACATGATAAAATTGAGGATCTTGTGAAGCTTCCCTAAGTTCGTCATCGGTGGGTTCGTCAGTGGATGTAAAAAGTGAAGTTTTCTTAGGAGCTTCGGGCCAAGGATTTTCTTCGTTGTTGTTATTTCCTCCCATCTTGTCTAGAGGTTTTGGATTGATGGCTTGTTTAAATTTCTAAGATCGAGTTTGAACCATAAAATTGAAAGAATTGATTGTGGGATGAAAGATTTTTGATGAGAAGATATGGAAAGTGATTGATAGAAAATATATTGAAATGTGTTGAAAAGTGATAAGACAACTTGATAAACTCTAAGGCAATAGGAGGTATAGATCTCACTATGATATGACAAAGAGAAATCAAGAGATAATAACCTAAGTAAGTTTGGTGGTTAAGGATGATATATCCTGATATGGTAAACTCACAAAGATCAAAATCTAATGGATAAGATAATGTTTCAACACAAAATTGAGAATTTCAAAGATTTGGAAGAAAATGATTTGATTAATCTTGATGAAGGAATGATGAAAAGTGATAAAATGGTCAAACTAAAGATCAAAGGTCTGTGTAACTTGACTGTTTCTCCAAAATCTTACTAAGGACAAAAATGGGTATTTGAAAAAGTGATTTTGAAAATTGCAAAGTTTGTGGAAATGCTCACTGTTGTAAATGCACAACAACAAATGCGCAGGACAGATTAATAAATGCACAACAAAATGAAACAGATGCGTAGCAAGATGTGACAGATGTGAACTGGTAATACTCAAAAGCGTAGACAGTCTGAATGGATGTGCAACAAATTTTGATAAATGCGCAGCAACTTTGATCAAATCCACAGAAATATGTGGTATATGAGCAGGTTTTGAAGTTTTGATCTGAATTGAAATGTTTTGGATTTTCCTAGTTTTTTTTTTTTTTTTGGCAAAGTGAAAAATGCATAAACACACGCACACAAGATAGAAATGATGTTAATCTGACTATGCTAATATGAATGCACAAACACGCTTACAATCCTATAGTTGGCAAGGATGATATCTATTGAATCCCCACTAGGATAATAAAATCCAGCCACACAAATTCATAGCAGACAGCCTAGGAACTTGGAGGCACGGGCTCCTCCTTACAGTGCACTCACTTCTCAGGCACACCAAGTTCCAAATTCAATGGGTCATTACTTTCCAAAGAATTGTTATCTCTACTATGAACCGTGAGTAATGTGGGGTGTCTTCACGAGCTTGGGTGACTCCTTGAGCCAGCAGATAGAAGGTTTTTGGCCACTAAACAAAAGTTTTTAGTAAGGACATCCATTCAGGTGGTTGTGATCAAGTCATTTTCCCAATTAAGGGGGCTCTCCCAATCCTTTCAAAGAAAGGCTTTCACCTCTACTAAGTAGGACTTTAACGCACCACTAGGGTACTGAAGGAGATTTTGGTTGCCACAACAAATTCACACATCTAATGTGAGACTAATCACACTAGCATTTTTTATATACTAGTTTGGAAGGGCTTGGCTTTAGCTTGTTACCAGTTGGGTTGTTCCTTGGGGTGAGTACCTCTTTTCCCACCAAAGATAGCCCTCTAAAAATTATAACAGTTTCTCTTACACCCAAGGTCCATGAATGGCGAGGGGAGAGGATACGTTGTTATAATTTTGGGATTTACAGATATGCTATTAAGCAAAAACACAATAGACACTTGAGCTATACTAAAGAATACACACAAAGCAAATGCATGTCTTATTTTAGAGCCCAAATGAGGTTATGGTTTATTTTGCAAAACCCTTTAGGAATCCCTGCAAAGAAATATGTTAGAAATTTTAGCAATAGGGTCTTCTACTAAATGTCTTGCAAAATAGCCTAAAAGCTACCAGAGCAAACAGAAACTTATTAAAGGTTAGCTAAAATCCAAATAAATCAAAAATTTTAACCTAAATACTGTCAATAAGAAATGTGCAATAACAGTGAATCAATGCGCAGAATTATTAAACAGATGCGTAGAACAGAATGATGGATGCGCAGAAAAATGCAATGTAAGCGCAGGAAATTTGAATGTATGCACAGCAAAGTGGAATGGATGCGCAGAAACATGGAACAGATGCGCAGATTTTTATCAAAATGAAAATAAAAAAATAGAAAATGACTGATGTGATCTAAAATGAATGCGCAGAATAGATGGATGAATGCGCAGGAATCATGAATGAATGCGCAGAACTAACCTGGAAACGTTTGCACATGAAAAAAACTAAGAAAACAAAATGTTAAAAATGGAGGTTGGCCCTCCTTCTAGTGCCAAAAATGTATGCAAATTAGATGTCTAACAACTAGAAATGATAAATTAACTATTAAAGCCAATGAATCTATCTAATGCAAACACAATGAAGAATGCAAAGTAACTATGAATTGATGAAACTAATTTAATTACCTTCACCTACCATGCAACTTGTCTCCATTGTCCTCCTAGCTTTGATTTCTTGAAGATGTTGAGCTCTCAGATTTCCAAATGAAGCCTTCTCCCAAGATGCTACCAAAGTGTGGAGATTTGAATGAAATGAGTGCACAATAGCTTATGCAAACTAATGGATAGAATGCAAATGAAATGGTGATAGTATGGATGCTTGATTTGCTTTTAGAATGCTTGGATACTTATTGCTTGAATGCTTGAATGCTTGTTATCAAAATACCTATTAGCTCTCAAATGGGAAATGTGGCTCCTTTTATAGAGTTTTGGAGGATTTAGGCCTAGGTGGCGCAATCCTATGGTTGAGAATGAAAGGTGGAAGATCCTAGGGCTAGGATTGACTTGGTTGAAGGAGTTGAGAGAAAGGGGGATGTAGTTGGAATGTGAGAGGAAGAAGGTGGAAGGGAAAGACACATGTCAAGTGTCTCACAAAGACCAAAGAGAGAAAGAGGGAGAGACATTTTCCTCATGAGGACTCTTTGCACAAGTGTCCTATGAGTCACCTTTGACCCTTAGAGGTGGCTTGAGAAGCCCCTTAGGAATAGGGAATATCTCTTGACTTGGTTGTTGAGAGGACATGTGGGCATGAGACTAAGTCCTATGAGGCCACATAGCCCTTAAGAATAGGACATGTGTGGGTGAGGATAATTGTAAATAAATAATTAATAATAATTATTTATCTTAGCCAAAGTGATGTGTCAAGTGACTAGGTAGGTGAGGTGGACTAGGAAACTTAGTCATATTTAGGTGATTGTGTATTTAATTAAATCACTTTAATAAGACTAATTAGAAGACTTAGGATAGAAGAATAGACTATAGTGAATTCACTAAATAAATTGAATAATTTATTTAATAAATAGAGGAATAATTATTAATTAAATAATAAATATTTAATTAATTTATCAAGTCAATAGTAATTAAATAATAAATATTTAATTAATAAATGAAGCCATTTTTAGGTGTATACATTTTTCCCCTCTTTGAAATAATGTGTGTGCCACATTGTTTCAAAGAAAATTTCAAGTATTTTTCCCCTGCCCCAGATAATGTCTAAAATGATGTAAGCATGCCCCCTTGAGAGATTGATTAATAATTTGTGGTTCATTTTGTGAGGCCCACCTTAGGCCCACATAGTGATCTCGATTTATAGATTTAGCCTTTCATTTTGATTATGTTTTTTGGAGATACTTGGACTCAATCGACTACTGTTATATTATGATGGACTCATTAGACTATTTATTTTGTTGACTCTATATATGGAATCCATGATGAGTGGATTTGGATTTGATCATGTTAGATTATATTATTATATGATGTTATGTGAACCTGATGACTAGATTATGGATGATCTTGATTTCATTTGAATTACGCTATTGAATTTTCAAATTGAATTATGTAGATTAAATTATGAATTATATATGCAATTGAATGATTAAATTTAAGATTGTTATATCATATATGATTATTGTATTGGTTTTCTTCCTTGAATTACTGATGTTGCATTGAGGTATTGCAGGTGGAAGGACCATGGAAACACATTCGGGGAAATCACATTGAATGTAGGGCAACCAGTTAAACCAAGGCCCCGTCTAAAAAGAGACCTGAGGCCTCATTGTTAAGTATTTGTATTTGTAATAGTAATCTGGAATGTATGTGTGTATTAATGTTATGTGTTGTGACAATTGGACATACCTTGCGTGAAATGTTATTTCGTGAAGTGTTGCTTGACACTAGCGTTAAATGTTATCAAGGTATGTCGTGTGGTTGTGTGAGAGCACATTCTAGGAGTTCTAGGGGAAATCCTAAGCACACCTTTTTGCCATAGGAACCCATAATGTAGTTCCCATGCCCCATTCCCGATCATACTTTTAGTCATGAGTTTTAGAGGGTTAATAGTGGCCTTAGGGAGTGGTTTTATGCTTTATTAGCTGACCCATTCCATGTACCCATGGGTTAGGGGTATTTTCATCTTGTGAGAAGCCTAAAATTGACTTTTTGACCTCTCCAAAATTACATGTTCAATCTTGAACGAAATTGCAACTTGCATCATGGACCCAGAGTACTTGGTAGGACCATCTTTATGAGGTTGTGGGGGTAGGTTTAGAGGCCCTTTTTAGAGGAATTTTGGGGGAAGGATGGGGTTGTTCACCCATTCTCTATCTTTAGAGAGTTCCAAAAAGTTAGAGGAGGAAAAAGCTTGGAGATTTGGATAAGGGCTCAACACTCCTACATCTTGCATTTGGACTTGAGGTTGGATATTCTCTCACTCATGTAGTAGTAGATGTATGAGATGTGATTTCTTTGGCTCTCCATGGTTGGTCATGGAGGAGCTTTGTTTTTGCTTATTTGTTGTGTTTTATCTCCCCATGGTTGGTCATGGTGAGAGCAAGATTGTAATGTGTTTTTCATGTAAATTGGATTTGGGTTGTTTACTCTTGGATTCACTCACCCTTGGGAGGGAAGAGAAATCAAGAGGGGGTGTGGGAAATGGAGGCAAATCCATGTGTAGAGTCTCCTCCATGTGTGGGGAAAGATGAACTTGGGTGAGTGATTTTCCCTAAGAAACCTTGCATTTAGCCTGTGGGGCATTGGGGGTATAAGGAGGGAAGATTGGCCATGTGAGCCTTCTTATGAAATTGTGATATATGGGTCCATGTGTGGCCTTGTTTTTGTTATGCAATGGTTGTCTCCATGGGTTGTCCACCCACACCCCACAAAGGATATTCTTGGAATTCCTTAGTTTCACCCTTGAGGGAATTTGAGTTTTGCAATTGTATGTTTTCTTGTTTGTGTTTGTGTATGAGTGTATGTATCCCGTTTAATGTGGTTTCCCCAAGCTCGGGGGTGGCCTCATGAGAGGCCTAGGATGGGAGGTGAGCATCCCATGGTTCCTATCCTATTTTCATTTCAGGTATTGAAGTCATGATTCAAGTGAATGAAGCTTGATGGAGTTCAATTCCTTGATGTGTTTGTATGAAGAAACCACTCCTTGAATTAGGAGCATATTTTATGAATTAGGAATGGTGTTTTCATTCTCTCTATTGGAGCACTTTGTAAAATTTATATTGTAAGGAAAGGAGAGAGTAAACATGTTGTTTGAAATTATCTTTCACTGCAAATTTGAGAGTGCAAATGTATTTGATTATGATACTCAAGTTAAGCAAATCTAGTTTCCTTTTGAAGATTGCAATGCTTTGATGAAAACTAGGATGTTGTAGACTTATTGATGTATTTGAAAATGAGTTGAGATGGAATTCTTAATGATTAAGATGAATTCTTGCAAACATGTTAAAAAACAATCTCTCTCTCTCTCTCTCTCTCTCTCTCTCTCTCTCTCTCTCTCTCTAACGATAATTGAACAATACTCTCTCTTTGTAAAGGAATTATCTATAATGACAGGTTAGATATTGTAGCAATTTCATTTTGAATTCCTTATTTAGATTGATATAAGAATATCATAGTATCTTGTATGATGAACTATATGTAATGATCATTGAAAAACTATCTCTAAATGTGTTTCATATCTTACTTTTAGTCCTATTACTTGTAATGAAAGATCTATGAAGAATAGAGCAAGTAGTTATTTTGTTGTTATCTCATTGAATTAACATTCATACTATAATAGAAATTGAATATTGCTCTATCATTTCAATTCTATGGACTTCATAAAACATTAAGGGAACAAATGAATTAAGTTGATTAATATATCATAGTTGCAAAGAAAATAAAACAAGGAGAATATCTTTCAAAGGAGAGAGTTCATATACAAAGGAAAATAAGGCTTATCAACTCTCTGGAATTTGTATGGGGAAATAATTCCCATACAAATTCTTTACCACGGTCATTTAAAAATAATAAATCTAGCCACCTCATTTTATATAGCAAATAAAATAACATTAAACAAGAGCTTTGTGAGAGCTTGAGTCCCTGCCTTGTGCAAGGGTTAGAAGGTAGATGAGACCAGTGACAGTTTTAATTTGGAACATGTATTCAAAGGTATTAACAATTCAATTTGCAATAACGTTACCAAATTATCAAGTATTCATATGCAGAAATGAAGACTGATGCAATGAAAGTCTTATGTGAATGCAAAGATGACAAATTAAGAGTGCAGAGACAATGCTATATAACATTAAATTTAATATTTAAAGCAAAAGCCATGTTGGTAGCATATATTTTTAGTCCTATAAACAAATATTATTTTATTTTTCATAATATGTTTCAATCTTGAAAATATATTTTTCTAGACAAGTATTTGAACAGTATTTTAAGTTGTTCAATCCCTGTATACAGGGACTCTTGAGTCTATGAGGTTCTGGTTGCAAAAAGGTAAAAAATTCTTTGCTTTTGTGAGAGCGTTCTTTCAAAAACTTTGAAAACCAACAAAATTGAAACAAGTTATTAGTCATAAGTGATAAATAAAGTGCATTGTAATAAATTTGATTAATATAGACAAGCTTTAATGGAAGACTCTTTCAGTAAGAATGACACAAGAAAAATGATCTAAAAAGAACAGTCTAAACCGAAAATATTGTTAGTTCTAACTTCTAACTTTCCATGTTCCTTTGTTTCTTTTACTAGTTGATGCTCCAGCCTGACAAGTCTATAAGCCTATTAGTGTCATCATACTTTTACAATTCATGAGATTAATGTGTGAAATTGATAATTTAAGGTTTTTAATTTGAGATCATCAATTATGATAACATTCTATAACAATCATTAGTATGTTAGAGAACATATAGAAATGTGATATAAAATGTTAATGCTTGAAATCTTAAGCAATCATATTCTAAAATGGAAGCATGACTTAATCAATTGTTCAGATTTATTTTGAGGTTTTGATTTAATTTTCAGAGAGCCTGTAGTATCATATGTAGGAAAAATGAATAAAAGCAATCAGTATTGTTGTAGCAGCAGTTTTTTGTGCAGCCAACGAACTGCGATTTCTATATTTCTTAGTGTGATGAGAAAGCCGCAGCTCTGCATTTGTGTCTTATAGTCTAATCATTGTGTTTTTAAAAATATGAAATATATGTCCTTTTTAGCACATCTTTTGTTCTATGGTTGTTATTCCTTCGTTTATTTTTCTATTTTTCATCTGCCTCTTATATTTTATGGTTTCAGAATTTGATGCTTATCAAAGCTAAAAGATTTTCAAGGAGTTCAATACAATTGCCAATTCCTTGGAAATTTTCAGTCTGTGCAAGTGGTAAGACTATTTTTAAAGCAGTAACCGTACAAATTTCATTACAAATATAACTCATGAAAAAAAGGTCTGTCCAGTAAATCATCAAAACATGCAACCACAAATCTCTAATATTAACTTGAAAATTGACCTTCAGATGAAAATATTATATAGATTCTATTCAGATTAAATACAAAATTAGCCAACTATGACATTAGGCCATAATTTTAGAGATGTTTACAATTGTAAGCATTGCTCACATATACAATGAAGGAGAAGAATTAGACAGGTGCATAGAGTGATACCTTGTATCCAATGTCAGATGGTACAAGGTAGAGTTTTTAATATTACTAAATCCTTGAGCCTATGTGGTGAAAGTATGCACAATTTGATAGGTTCTTATGGTTCTGTGTGAGCGGAGTGGTGTTCTTGCTGATACAAGGATTTGGTACAAGGTTGCATAGGCATCAACATGATAGGTCAGAATTGTAACCTGTTAAGAGAAGCAGTGAGTTAGTAATATAGAAAAGGAACTGTATTATTTCATAAGCAATTAAAATTGCTTTATATAGTGTTAGGAACATTGAGATAGAAGGAAACTCGATGTATAATTGATTATATTGGCAAATGGAGTTGGTTTAAATTTTTCAAATTGAGTTCTAAAATAAACAAACCAGAATTTAGCTGATAATTTTAATCAGGATTTATTATTCTACCAATTTTTGATTGGAGATAAATGTTACATGTCAATAATCCAAGAAAAAAAATTGAGAGAATAGTTTAGTCAATTCAAATTAGCCACCGATGCATCTTGGGGAAAACATTCATCTTGAATTCGGAGTTAAAGTGAGTTGACCTATGAAGAGTGTTCTTTGGCTAATGTAAAACTTGTTGATTTCTGCTGAACCTGTTTGATAGCTAATTAATGGTTTACTTTTCGATTAAAGAAGTGGAGGGGTCATCTCTTATCATTAAAGAGGCAAAAATACATCTTCGTTATATTTTGATGTTAATAGATTCCTGACCACCAGATGTTACATATGTGACACCAATATTTAATCACTTTAGTTTAGCTCCCATTACACTTCTCTAGTAATTTGAAACTAAATATAGCAAAACCTTGCAAACTGCGCAATTCTAAATGAAAATATTTGAACTACGGACACGAAGAAAGAATTTGTCAATCAGAGAGTACCACATATAATTGCCTTCCACTTCCTCTAATTTTTTTCTCATTCCTATTTTTTGACCAAATTACTTTCCTGGACAGATTACGATTACTGTCCTGCAAAACATTGCATCAGACCTTGATTTACCATGGTGAGAATATTTGAAATACGGTTTGCCTTATTCTTTCTGTTGTATTTGGCTTTGAATTATGCCACTATTTGTTATTATTTTTTATCTTTAACAAAAGAAATTTTTCTTCAAAATCGGTTTAATCTCTGCTTTATATGAATTTTTCTTTATGTAATAAATAATCTAAAATCTTCTAAATAATCTCTTGTTAATAGAAACTCATGTTTGTTCCTTAGTACAATGAAATACATATTCAGAAAGGGTCTGAAACAGCTGCTAGAAAACATAATACAGAAAATGATGGGTGGACGGTGGAGTACATGCATAGCAACCGATTTGAGTGTGAGCTTTTAAATTGAAAATGGTGCAAGAGGACATTAATCTGTTTCCGGCTTTATAGAAACAGGAACTAGGAGTGTAGTATTAGAATATAAATTTGAAGGCATGAAATTACCTTTCAAGAATTCAAATCATCGATAATTGCATCAAATTGTCACTGATGGACTCCAGATTTTCAACTTTCTGTACTTTTTCAACATATTGATCCCTTTACTGATTTGGGTTTTAGACAGACACTGACATCTAATTGGATAAAAAATTTTAACACCAATTACAATGATCAAGAATTCAAAGTGCTCTATTAAAACCTATGGCTTTTCAAGAAGACGTGAACTTCATGATTCTGCTTGTAGCAAGTTTTGCTGGAACAATATCAAAAGTCAATCATCATCAAACTTTTCTCACATTCATTTTCTTGAGCTGTTATTTTTAAAATTTATTTGCTAACCCTTGCACTGTCTCCATGGCATTGTGAAAGCTGAGCATTAGGCATTACAGTAAGGGACTAGGTGTTGGACTCAAGTTGCGATTGCAGGGAAATAAAGCAACCGTAAATTAATTTTGGAGTTTAATTAATGAAAAAATAGTCGATGACTGATCATGCCCAAATTAAGAGCTGAGCTAATAAATATAAATTATACTAAATAAAGAGAGAAGATGGCATTATTTAAGTGTGAGTGTTTTCTCACGACATGAACAAAGACAAGGGCCGGTCCATTTCTCACGACAGAACAGAGACAATGGCTATGGTAGAAAGTGTTCAAGGTCTCAGGAAGCAAGATAACAATATTCCAATTTACAAGATAGAGTTGGGGCTTATTAGGAAGTCAGAAAAACATCTAGATCTTGAGAGGGAGATGAAATGGAGTAGAAGCAGCCAAGATCGTGGTCAACGAGATACAAGATCAAATTCAAGAGAAAGGTCAAAATTTGCAAGTTTTCAAATCAAGCTTGAATTTTCTAGACACCTTCTCGAGATCCCAATTCTGTTTTCAGCCTTCATTTTCTGATCAAGCATCTCTTTCTAACAATTTTCTTATTTTCTTCACTATCATAGTTTTGTTCTAATTTCTATTCCCATTTCCAAATTTTACTGTTTAAATCAGATTAGAGTAGTTTCAGATCTGAATGTTCCTTAGTAATCTGATTTATTACACATAGTTATACTATAGAATGCAATTAACTATTTTCAAGATAAACAGTTGTGTAGCTAGATTTTATTTTTCCACTAAGCTGAAATTGTGATAGTCAATGGAGATTCAAAAAATATTGTAGACATTTCAATCATAAATTATACAAAGTTAGTGACAACAAAACATATAATTTAAATATTTATAATTAACAAAGAAGCCAATGGGGATGCTAATATCTTGACCATAAAAAAGCACATTCCCTATTGTTTCAACACAATAAATAAAAATAACATCTATTATGATGAGTGCCATCAACCAAACATCATTGTAATCAATTAACGTTTGAATAGGGTCAAGTTGTAAGGGTAAAAATTAGTAGTCACCAATGCATAAATATACAAATTTTATGATATTTTCATATCTATTTTCTGTTATACATGTGGAGCTATTGACAATCCTCTTTTACAAAACAAAAGAAGAGTAAAATTCATCCATGACTGGCATTGACACCTCATTAGTCCCAAGTTGGAGATTGAATAAGGCAGCAGTTTGAAAGCAAACATTCTGAAAGAAGCAATACCACAAGCATCAACCCATTCACTATTCATCAAACACCAACACTAAAGCAATTGGCAGTATAAACTTTAATTTCCTAGATAGCTTTGCACATATGATGTGGCTAATGTGAATAAAATTTAGCTGCACAAGTGATCAGATCTTAAAGAAGAGGTTCCAATTGCTCATCTTGCACATATAAAATTCCAAAGTTTCATCCTCCTTTGATCAAGGAGAGCCACTCTACATCAAAAAAATCTGAGTTGGAAAAAAAGTAACAATATATGCAAATAACCAAACAAGAAATCCCTACAGATATACCAACCTAGCAAGAACATTTGCATATGATAGATATTAGATAGTATAATAAGAGAATTGACAAGAGAAGAAATGAAACAAGCAAACGACCCCACCTTCCATTTCTATAATGAAAAACTCAACCTATCATTCAACAGAGGTGGGAGAAGTTGAACACTCCCTTGCACATGGTTGTGTCTGCATTAAACTTGATGTGATACTTGCAAAGGCCTAACAAAGTTTCAAGCACGACAAATATTGTGGTGAAGGCAATTGAAGAGATATCCAATTATAAAGATGTCACCACCATTTATACTACGTGAACCAGTTTTCTGCATTTAAAAGGATATCCAAAGGAAGCAAAGATGAATAGGGAGACTGTGGCACAAAAGGATACAATGCCATGGCAGACTATGCATAAGTCTGGTTCATTGACAACCACACTAGCTATTTGCCTTCTTGTCCCAAGTTTTTAGTTCTACTATTGAAAGCAATTGATCTACATATGCTTTCATTCACCCTACTATGAGGAACAGACTTACCTTTAGGAGGGCAAAGAAGCTTGTAGTTGCACATAACACCTTGCATCTAGTTGACCACAACATGCTCTCTCTTTGCGACTAACAAGCTAATTGCTTGTCCAGGGGGATATAGACTCATATTTCAAACATGTTTTTGTTAACACTCTAGTATAGAAAAGACCTAAAGCAGATGGGTGGTAATATAAGCTGGATCCAGTTGGAGCAGCACTACTAATCAAATATTTAGTGTAGCCGATTCAAAGAGGCCTCCTCTAAAAAGCATATGAATATAGATAGATCTGCCCTTCTCTGACCAAGGACTTGTTTATAGCCTAACTAAAGATAACAAGGCCTAAAGGTGCGAGGAGAAGGAGAACCAAGAAGAATACCAGAAGAGAGTTTTATTGCAACTTGCGGAGCAAGAAGAGGATGATGCTGAAAAAATTAAAGAGGAAAGCAGGAAGAGGAGACGTTTCTGTCATTTCACATCTAAAATTCGCTACCTCTAGTTAAATTTATTACTAGAAAAGTATATAAACATTTGCAGAACCCTTTATTGCATCTAAATCACCTGCTAGTCCAAAATGAAAAATAAGGGAAAAAAAGAGCTCATCTGTGTGCAGAACGTGTGGCAGATCTGGGCGAATGGAAGTAGCAGAGACTTGTTCCACACCGCTAATGTGGTGGGTGTTGCACAACAAAATTGTTTCACAACCACCACAATTGTTGAATTGCAACAAATACAACCCTGAATGCCCAAATTGAACAGAAAATAAATCATTGAAATCAAGCCATATCGAAAACAATGCAAGAGACCGAACACACACAAAATTGCAGTAAATCAAATCCTTACTACTCAAAATTCTGACAACAAGGAGTGACTGAAACCATATTAAATTCAAAACTCGGCAAACAAAAGACTGAATGAAGCCCACAGATATCTAAGATAAACTTCTTGTGAGGGGCGGCCTCTTTTGGGCTTTGTACTGCTCCATGGTTTATGTGACACAGAAGGAGGATCCTTGGAATTCTACCATTGTAGGTGCTGCTACAGGAGGGTTCCTTCAGATGCGCCAGGGCCCAAGGGTCGTTGCTAAGTCCGCTATGGTTGGCAGCATTTTGCTTGCCTTGATCGAAGGGGCAGGGATTATGCTCAACTGCGTTTTGAGTGCGCAATGGCGCCTTCCTCCAATGGAAAATCGAATGATACCCAATATGTAGGGACACCCAGCATAGTGGAAGCCGCGGTATGGCTGAGGTTTTGGACAGCTTTGATCAGGTCTTGACTGATCACAGGTTCCAAACTTGCCGCTCAGTGGAGCCAAAGCACCAGCTGAGAAAATGCCACGGCTTTGAGGGGAAGATTCGAGATGAAGATGAGTTTTATTTTGTTATTTTTTGAATTTGAAAAATAATTTTAATCCTAGTAAAATTGGTGCTAACCAATCAAAAATTAGGAATTACAGTAAAAAATATATATTTTTAAAATAAATCGCCTCAAACTTTAGAATATTGCATTGTTTTAATTGTAAAAATTAATAGTTAAGGTGTAATGAAAACATTAGTTCCCTGCCTATATATAGGCAGGGACTAATAATATTGCCCCTTACCTTTTTAATTCTCCCCCTTTACTAGGCGCATGTGAAGGGTTGCATAGTCTTTGTATTAATTTCAAACCAATTTCATTGGACAATGGGAATGTCCTTTGCTGCCATCCCTTTTCTTTCACTTAATGCATAATACCCTTTTTCTACCCCAAAACCCACGCATGTTTTCATTGCCCCTGCCTTGTATTAAGTTTCAAATTTGGAAGTGTACTCCCTTATGACATGGGAAAGGAGTGGGACCCACCTCCCACTACCTTTCCATGTCCTCACCCTTTTCCAAGCTCAAGTTTGGCGCAGGTTTTTCTTTGGGTTCATTTAAATTTTGTTGAATTTGACTTCCCTTGTCCCTTGTCCCTTGTGATGGCAAGTGGAGGGTAGGGAGGAATAGGTAGGCATAGGGCTGTCATAGTAGGTTGATTTGATAGAAAGTAAGGCTAGTTTTCTAGGTAGCCTAGGTTGATTTAATTAATGATTATGTTTTAGTGCAATATTAGTATAAATTTAGATAGTTTAGTTTGTTGTTAAGTTAGTTTAGGGTGTTAATTAATTTTGTTAGTTTGAAATTAATGTCTTGTCAATAATTTTAGTTAGTTATTTATGAGCAATGTTTCAAATATTTATTTAGTTGTTTATTATTTTTCTCATTGTTCTTATTATGAAGTATAAGTATATATATTAATTAATTTATTATGGTTTATTAATTAATTAATAAATATATTAATTAATTAATATATTATAATTATTAGTTGATGATATGTATGTTTATGTTATTTAATTTTATCATCATTATTTTCTTATCAATAATTAACGTTTTATAAATTATTAATTAGTTAATAATTATATTAATTAGTTATTAATTTGTGAGTATTAATTGATTTAACCTTTATCCATATGTAACGGATATTGGGTGAAGATGATTATATAATTTTTTTGTATCCAAAATTCTCGCAAACTGAGAATCTAATCATCAAAAACAAATTGGCCTTGAAGTAAACATAATTGGATAATGGTTAACCTAATTATAGAATTAACGTTATTAAATAATCATTCAATCCATCTTAGATCACCTTTAAGCTTTTAGATCGATGATATTGATCGAGAAGATGAGCAACGATCTTCTTCGATTATAATGATTTCTTTCTAGCATCCTATGGAAACTTAAGCAACCTTGTTGAGGTTGATCACCTGTCTCTTTTTGAGACGTAAGCATTAACACTTTTATCCCGCATCTCAAGCATGGCAAAATTTTAACCTAAAAAAAATAAAATTTGTTGGTTGTGTTTTGTCCTGAAATTTTGGGCATTACATTTTGGTATCAGAGCACTGGGTTCAACTCTAGGAACCTTTGTGCCATTGCGCTTGCAAGGAAAGTATTCATGTACGCATAGTAACCCTTTGAGTTATGTATGTGAGGAGCATGTGTGAGTACATTATGGAATGGTCATACCAACATCATCGTGTGTGGGTACCCTAGGATGGCTATGGGAATACCTCGAAGAAGCCGAACCCTTATAACATCAGAGTGATGTAGAAACTGGGTAGAATGGCCTAACCATTTCAGTATGGGGTGGAAAATTGTTCTATACCCTCGCAAGATTTACATTATTAAGTTATAGTGGGGCCCAGGCCATGATGTAAATATTTTTTATATATATATGATGGAAACACTCTAGGATCATCGACAATTTCTCCTTGTATAGACTAGGACCTTCTCGAAGCATTGGGAACTTATGATACAGCTTGGGAAGGCTGATTAGTCATAGGAGATGGACGATGGTAACCTATGTTATGAAAAGCATTGTAGTACCGGAGTAAGGTAAAGGAGACTTGTTTAATTATTGCTTCAGACAACGAAAGTATGGTGGCCCTAGTCGAGGTATAGATTGAATCACCTATGGATATGTAAGTTAAAGGTTGAAATTCCTCAGTATTCTGTGGTGGGTACTCCTTTTGGATTTGATGTCAGTTGTTTCCTTTTGCTTATGGTCTTCTTGAGTCATTTATCTTCTTGGTGGAACTTTCTACGTATTGGACTGGTACCTTTTTGTTTTGTTTTTTTTTCTTTGTTTGGGTTTTGTCACCAACTGTATAGTTCTTATCTTGGCAGTTGCCACTGTTGATTTTTTTTCGATTGAAATGAGCTCACTTTTTTTTATTCGAAGTTGAAGCAGACAGATTTCCTTTTTGAGAATTACTTGTATCTATTTTTGGGTGACTATTATGAGCATTCCCTTTTGCTGCCAGTCCTATGTAATTTGTACCCGTTTTGTTTTAAAGAGTCCCACCAATCGTGTGTATATGAGGTAACACCTAGAAAGAGATATTATCCCATGTCAAAAGGTACTATAGGATCGATAGATTAGATCCATGCCCTACTATGATGAATAACATAAATGATTGGTTTCCTTGTAGTTGAAGTAGGTGAAAGTTGGTGATTTGGCAAACCATGGTGGTGTAAATTATTTTATAAGACATACAGTTTTGTAAGTGGCCTTGCACGGGTGTTAATGTTATGAAGTTCATCCTTTGGGTAATCATGTACCCTAATAGGAAAGATCTATGATGTCATGATTGACCTTAAGAGATCGATGACTATTGAATGTTCTAAACTACCCTAGTAGGGGAGTTGACCACTTCAACAGACCTTAGGATTACCCCGTTGGGATCATATGATGTAGTACTTGGCATGGATTGGCTATACGCCCATAGAGCCAAGCTAGATTTCCACCAGAAGAAGATAGAATGTTTGGATGATGACGGCATTATTTCAGTTATTTCAGGGGTTCAGAGACTAGTATCTCTTTGCATGATATCCGCTAGGCAACTTAGGCGGTGCATGCAGAAGGGATGTCAGTTATTTGCCATCACTATCAGTGACAAAGGGGATGAGGATGAGAGTGAGACTTCTCTTGAGGACCATCCCATCCTCCAAGAATTTGCAGATGTATTCCCGTCAGAGTTACCTGGTATGCCTCCTCACAGAGCAGTTGACTTTCACATAGACCTTGTGCCAGGAGTTGAACCAGTATCCAGAGCACCCTATAGGATGACCACGAATGAGCTTAATGAGCTCAAGATTCAGCTTGAGGAGTTGTTAGAGAAGGGACACATTCATCCTAGTGTTTCTCCTTGGGGTGCGCCAGTGATCTTCGTTAAGAAGAAGGATGGGTCACTTAGGTTGTGCATGGATTACTGATAGTTGAATAAGGTTACCATTAAGAATCGATATCCACTTCCTAGGATTGATGACTTATTTGATCAATTGCAAGGAGCACGAGTATTCTCCAAGATAGATCTTAAGTCAGGGTACCATCAGTTGAGGATAGTTGACAGTGACATTCCTAAGACCGCATTCCACACTAGGTACGGCCACTATGAGTTTACTGTGGTACCTTTTGGTCTTACGAATGCCCTAGCTATATTCATGAGCCTTATGAATGGTGTATTCTGCACCTTCCTAGATAAGTTTGTAATTGTGTTCCTTGATGACATCCTGATATATTCCAAGGATGAGGAGCATGAAGAGCACCTGAGATAGGTTTTGCAGTGTTTGAGAGATAATTAGTTGTTCGGTAGCTTGTCGAAGTGTTCCTTCTTCAGAATAGAGGTTAAGTATTTGGGGCATGTCATATCCGGTGATGGGATCTCAAAAGACCCATCAAAGATAGAGGCTATTATGAATTGGTCGGCACCTACCACAGTGACTGAGGTCAGAAGTTTCATGGGACTAGCTGGTTATTATAGGCGATTTGTTGAAGGATTTTCTAAAGTGGCACATCCTATCACTTCCCTTCAGCGAAAGGGGAAGAATTTTGAGTGGACAGAGAAGTGTGAGAGAACTTTTCAGGAGCTCAAGAGAGCACTCACCAATGCCCTGATTCTTATAGTGCCAGATCCTTCAGCAGAATTTGTGGTATGCACAGATGCTTCTTTGGTTGGTTTAGGGGCAGACCTTATGTAGGGAGGGTGAGCTATTGCTTACGAGTCTAGGAAGCTTAATACTCATGAGCTCAATTACCCTACGCATGATTTAGAGCTTGCAGCAGTGGTACATGCCTTAGTGCGATGGCGTCACTTCCTCTTAGGTCACCGCTTTGAGCTTCATTCAGACCATCAGAGTCTTCAGTATATATTTACCCAGCCAAACCTTAATGCTTGGTAGAGGTGATGGAGTTCTTATGTGAGTAAGACTTTGATGTCCACTACATCAAGGGGAAGGAGAATGTGGTTGCAGATGCCTTGAGTAGGAGATGGCACGATGTCTATTCTATGACTGCAGGCACATATTTGAGAGGTCGGATCCTCCGTCACCTTCAAGAAGATGAGTGGTATACCGAGGTTTGTGAGATGATTCAATCTCAGAGACCCTTGGAGGGTAAGTATGTTGGTTATACTTTAGAGTTCGATGGGCTTCTACGCCATCGAGAGCATATCTATGTACCTTCTACTGGAGATTTATGTGCATTCATTATACTTGAGGCTCACATAGCACCTTATGTAGCACATCCCGGGGTTAAGAAGCTACATGCAGATTTGAGACAAATGTATCATTGGCCAGGCATGGAATTGCAGATTGCTAAGATAGTGGCCAGATGTCTTGAGCATCAGCGGGTTAAGGCCGAGCACCGCCATCCTGGAGGACTCCTACAGCCACATGAGGTTCCATTGTGGAAGTGGGAGGTTATATCCATGGATTTTATAGTTGGTCTACCGATGTCTTCCTGACGCCATGATGCTATTATGGTGACGGTGGACCGGTTGACTAAGGTAGCCCACTTTTCTCCAGTTCATACTACCTTTACAACACCCTTAGTAGCCCAGGTGTTCTTATAAGACATTGTCAGACTTCATGGCATACCTCATAAGATCATCTCAGATAGAGACTCTCTATTCACTTCATCCTTTTGGAGAGAGCTTCAGGCAGCATTGGGCACCAGGCTCAATTTCAGCATAGCCTATCATCCAGAGACAGATGGGCAGACCGAGAGGGTTAATCAGGTTTTAGAGGACATGCTACGCATGTATGTTATGGATCATCAAACCAGGTGGGAGGAGTACCCACACCTAGTAGAGTTTGCCTATAATAATGGGCATCACACATTTTTATTTTTATTTTATCTTTGTTATTTTGATTAATCAATCTCACGAAAGAAACAGATGAAAAGGTGGGTGAAAATGGGGTGAAATGGAAGAAAAATGAGAGATAGGGTCCACACACCAAGCACATAGGGTCCACAGGCTATAAATAGGGCTTAGGGGTCCACAATAGGCTCATTGTCCACACTTGTCATTTGGAGATCAGAGCGCAAGAGAGAGAAGAGTAGAGTCACCAGGATGCCATTCCCGTTGTTAGATCACCACTTTGAGAGAGTTAGATGCTTCCAACGACCACCTGATTCGGGTGAATTGGTAGGTGACTCGATCCTCCTTGGTAATTTCATGATTTGATGCATGTTAGAGTAGAATTTTAGCATGTTTAGGATAGATTGAATGATAGAATTAGTTTAGAAATTTTTTGTTTTGAGGCGTGGAATGAATGCACAGTTTTGATGCACCAATGTGCAAAAATTGGGAACGTTTGCGCAGAAAAATAAAACTTTTTGCGCATACGTTTAGGGAAATTACGCATTCATATTAGAGGAATGTTAGAGTTGCGCAAGTGTTAAATAAAAATTTGCATTTGAAAAATCAGCGCATTTGTGCATATTTATGGCACAAATGTTCTATAAAACTGTGTTTTTGTCAAAACCTGCGCATTTGTGCAGAATTATTGCGCAAATGTGAAGAAAAACTGCGCATAGGTAAAAATCTGTGCAAATGTTAAAGAATGTTGCACATACATGTTTCAATGTTGTGCATGTGTTTGAAGTGATAGAATGTGGTCAAATTAGATAGTCAATTAGGTCAAACTTGATGTCGATAAGCCGATTGGATTTGTCGGTGATTGATTTTGATCGATTTGATCAAGATAGGCAACATTGTAGCATGTTCGCTAGTTAACCAGTCTTGAACATAGATAATTGATAGAATCATTTGTTAAAACACGTGATAATAACATGTTTGTATTTGATATGATAGGATAGATAGATTGATAGATCAGTTTATCAAAATCTGATAGGTTGATTGTTGTTGATGTGAATAGGAGGATATTACAGATAGTCTGATGTCACAGGAGAGATATCCTATGACTCAGAATCTGAGACCGGCACTGTCGGAGACAAATAGACTTTTGATTGGAGCATCTGGACTATATTATGTGATTTATACACTCGAGATTCGGGTGAATCTGAGTATGATGACAGCTTTAGTAGAGCGATGGCACTCGGAGATGAGTACCTTCCATCTTCTGACAGGGGAGATGACAGTTACATTAGAGGATGTATATCACATCCTCCGTCTTCCCATCACAGGCGAGCTGGTACAGTATGATCAGCACGGTGGAGTCACAGAGTGCAGAGCCATCTTCAGTGATGATGATATAGAGGATGGAGATATATAGAAGGTATTTATGATGTATTAATGACCTCCTAAAAACCTAAATGTTATAGAAATACTAGATTTTCATACTCCTCAAGGCTCTTGAATCAACAAACCTTCTTGAGATAATGATCTACAACTGGAATCTAGAAAATGTTTGTTGCTAGGTTGCTTTTCTCTACAACTAAGTGATATCAAAAGTAGGGCATGAAAATTAACCTAAATCTATCCCAAACCTCCTATATACAAGATTCATAGCCCTAATCCCTTAATGTCTCTTTGCAACAATCCCCCTAACCTTTTCTTAATTTTCCTAGCCCTCGTTTCCTTCTTATTTAAGTTATTTCCATACTAGCCTACTAATCCTTCTGACTATTGAAAGATTGTCCACACTTGTCTAGTGTTCAATCAATCTCTCGAGGTGGCATATCACCTCCTTGCCTAGGACATGTGTCACCTTTATTTTTTTCTTCTTTGAAACAATGTGATAAATCACATTGCCTCGAAGATGGTCAAAATTTATACACCTAAGAATTTCTTCTCTTAATCAAATACATATTTATTTTATTATTTCATTATTTTTCCTATAATAATTAAATAAATACCTTTTATTTATTTATTTAATTCCTTATCTTCTTCCTCTATAAACTAAATCGATATTTTTATTTATTTATTTAATTCATTAATATTTTTCTTTTCCATTATTAATATTATTTAATTAATTATAATAATCCAACCTTCTTTGACTATTAATTAAATAAATTCTCCTATTTATTTAACTAAATCATTATCCTCTTCTATCTTATCCTAGCCATCAAACTTGTTCACATAGATTATAATCTGAATTCATATTCATGTGACATGTAATAACCCACTAGGGAACCCTCAAAATAAAGGCAAAACATGGACTTAAACATGCAAAATTTTATTTTTTGAAAACACTTATGTTAGACATGCAAATCATAACATCACGTGTACATGATAATAAGGTAATCAATTGAGCAATACACAAACAAGCATTAGAAGTGTTTAATCTCTTTCAATGTTTTTATGACCTCCAACACTAAGTTCATTTAAAGCACCAAATTATGTGTTCATATGATAATCCATACATACATTCACACTTTAAATTAGTATATGATGAGGAATCAATCTTAAAACAACATAAACCAATATTGCATCAAATCCTTCCAAATAACCCTAACATTCATTCCAAATGGGAATACGTGCAAAAAGACATTTAGAGGTACTAAAGAATCCAAACCCAAAAGTGTAGGTGGAGGCACTAATCCATAGAGAATTGCATAGTCTACTCATGGCATAGATGCCAAGAGTGTAGGCACCAAACTACAAGTATTAGTGCAAAAATACAAAAATACATGCCATAGTGACTGAGAAAGTCTCTATCCATAGGGGGCTCTAGCACTAATCACTAGGTTGAGGCACTAAAATGTACATGTGCCGTAATGCAGTCATAGGTGTTAATCTACAATTTTTTCTGAATACTAAGATAAAACTACTTGAAACTTAGCCAATGGAAAATAAATAATTAAAATGCATTTTAATCTACTATAATGAAATAAAAATACATATCATCAAGGATTAATTCACTCAATGCTAAATACATTAAACATCATTGCATTATCCATTTATATTGTAATAATTACAAATACATCAAGAGATAAAAGAGGTGCAAGAAGGAAGGTGAAGTAGTCCAAGGTCCGTGGTCAAACCTATATACTAGTCCCCAACTATGGCTTGTCATGCCACTCAAACATGTGGTACCCTCAGGTTCACTCCACCATGCTCAAAAATTTAGTCATATGGCCCAAATAGTCACTCAAGCAATAATGCAAGAAGGAAAACACTCACATAAGACACTATACCATCCTAAAATGTAAGCACCCTTATTAGATGCTCATTTTTAGCCCCACTTTAGTATATATGGGTCCCCGCATTAATTTCACATCCTTCTAGAAGTTATGCATCCTTCAAATCAATATTATTTGTTCAAAACTTGAAGTTGACTATAACTTCTATGCATGATTTCCCATTTTTCATCCTATCACATAATTCTTTCTCCACCTAGGACCTATGCATTCATTTTTGGATTTTAGAATTTTTCATGATCTCCTAGCAGACTGTGATTTGAGCCACCACTCCTTATCACTCTCCCTAACATCTTGGCCAATTCCAAGGTGATTTTGCCTGGACTAGGTCAAATTTGGTAGACTAGGTCAACCATGTCAACCTTGTCTTAGGTTTTTTAGCCTAAACTTGGCTCGGAGCCCAATGATAGGATTTTCTTCCATGGTTTGAAATTGAAGTCATCCTTGACAAAATTTGAGCCCCTAAATGTGTATAAAAGGAGACCTCTTCCTCCATCTACATCATCCATTATTGTGAAATCTATCTACATCCACAAGAAACTTATTGAGCATTAAAGAGATCAAAGTGCAATAAAGCATCCATTAGTGAAGGCATCCATCATCAAGCATTCAATACAATCAATAATTAAAGTATAAGGAAGCCATCAAACATTTTAAATCATCATTCCATCATTCATTCAAGGAATTTACTTCCCTAGATCTAGCTTCGTCCTCCCATCGGAGGTTAAGAAAATGATTTTTCAATTAGGGAAGGAGATTTGCATTCATCCATCAAGTCTTCTTCTTATCTTTCTTCCTCAATCCAACATTGTGGCAAACTACAACATCCATCATTCGAGGGTTTGGTTTCATGATTTCCTATTGGGTTTTTGTGGAGTCCAAGATATTCCATCAATACTTGTGATCACTTCCAAAGAGGCATTGCATCATTGAGGTATAAGGTGATTCAGATCTAGATTCTATTTCATCTTTTCCTTATGAAATTTCAATTTCATTTCAAATTTAATTCATAAATAGGGTTTTGACCAAGGAAAACCCTTTTCCACAACCCTTTTCCCTTTCTTTTTGTGTGTAGGAACAATATCAAGAGTTGTGGATCTAGTTTTGGTAGTCTCAGAACCACTAGCAGACCCTAGGAAATTTTCATCATATTTGGACCTATAAGGATGAGCTCAAATTTCATGACTTTGTCCTACACTTTTTGGCTGAAAATTTCACAATTGGTAGTTATAGACATCAAGGTCCTAGATCTACAATTACAGTTGAATCTCACACTCTAGCAATAGTCAAATTCATATATGAAGTTCAATCTTCCTCTTCTTTCTTCAAGGTGATTTCATTCCTCATATTTTCCTCTTGCACTTACTTTATAGATCATATTTACCATCATTTACATATCACATCATTATTTATAAGAATCACAAAAATGCCCTTTTACATATACCTTGCATTAGCACCCTTTATCTTTTTGGTTGTCCTAATTAGATTTTTTTAAGGGTGGGTTTGCATTCTAATGTATAATAGGACCTTGGTGAGTGATCTAAATCTTAGTATTGCTCACCATTTTTAATTATACATTTTGGTGAACCCGACTTCTAACAGTTCCATTCTAATTTTGGTGTTAGATTCCCTTTCTATGCATTTAGATATCTAGATCCATTTTGTATGCATTTACATCATATTGCTACAATCTATGCATTTGGATATTTTGGTGGTTAAATCCTCCTTGTCTAGATTTACTTTGTGTGCATTTAGATCTTCTTTTCATGCATCACAATGTTTTATTCTTATCCACTTAGATCTAATATAGATGCATTCATAGATTCATTGCATTCTTGCATTTCATGACAAGAAAATACAAAAATATTTCATTTCAAGCTCTAAATAGTAATCATTGCAATTCACATAGATCATTTCATTTCCTTTTTATGCACTTGCATGGAAAATAAACATATAATTTCATACAATATTCATATGCCAGCATGAGTATTTTCTATAGGTTAATCTCTTTTTTCTCTCCTTAGGACCCTCCTTCTCAGGAGGAAATATTAAGGCAAGACAATAATCATTTTCTTAATGATCTCCATATTTAACATGAACCATTACATGATAATGACCATTATTCTCTTCATATGCATCTCTCCCATGAGGGTTCCTTAGTGAAGGATAATGAGGTTCAGCCCCTTAAGGGCACTTTACCTTCTATTCATTTGAATTATTTCCTCACTACCAATGAAGACTTAATGCGTGATGATTCTTCTCCTATGAAAAACCCCTTTTATGAGGATATTTTAGAGAAAGAGGTGGACATTATAAAAAAAATTCTTAATATCACCCTACCTTCATCTGACACTCCTTCTCGAGATAAAGAATCAAAAGAAGTCCATAATCCCTATTCTAAGTGTTAGAGTAATATTTAGTTTGCTTACTAATTAAATCATATTGATTTAATTCGTTAAGTTATTACTCTTTAGTGCTTAAGATTTCTCTTAGGTGCATTAATAATTAATTATTTTATTAATTATTAATGTGCAACCTAGCTTTTTTAGGCTTTAGGGTTTTGTTCACCTTTTTAGGTTGAACCTTGTAATTATTTTTTCATTATCTTGGAATACAGTTTGCTCTCACACCGCTGAGATTTTCCAAGCCCTTGCTTTTTGTCTTCTTGGTTTCCTTTCAGCAACAGGTTATTTGCATACAGGTGTTCTTGGTGTTCTGTGAAGTTGGATTTCTCAACTTCTACATGGTATCAGAGCTCCCATGCTGCTGCCTGTTCTGATGACTTTGAAGTAGTTTTTGAGGTTAAGGGTTTCAATCTTTTTCATTTTTTGGAGCACTTTGGGCAAAAACTGACCTCACGGTTGCATCTGAAAGGCCCAAAAACCCCTATTTCCATATAAAACTTGACTTATTTGGCCTTTGGGGCTTTTGGGTGAATTTTCTAGCCTATTCAGGCTGTACGACATGCAAAACGAGAAAAAAAATTAAAAAATCTTAAAAATCATGCATTTTTTATTATTATTCAGGCGCAACCAGCACGTCACCGCCGGTCACTAGAGCTTCGACCACCAGTCGTCGCGCCCCTGTGTCACCTGCCACCCGCCGCACCGCCTCGGCGCCACCCACCGACAATCAGCAACTGCGGTGACATCACTACTGATGTCACCGCCGGATTTAAATTTTTTCAACAAAGATTTAAAAATTTGCTGGTGACATTTCAAATTTTCCAGCGACCAGATTTTTTTCCAGCAACTAGACTTTTTTTCCGGCTAGATGGGCCCGTGACGGTCAAACGGTCATCAATTTTTTTCCCGTGCTTGGTTTTTTCCAAGGAGCTTGCATTTTAGGGGTACCTGGGCTTTTTTGGTCCTACAGGGCTCATACAGAATCAAAATTTGACATATGATATATTGTCAGAAAGGTCTTTCCGATCCCGTCGCTCTCATGTAGGTTTCACTTACTAATCTTTCCATTTGATTGCCTATTTTTTCAGTCAAAAATGCACCTTCTTTTGTGCTCCTATTCTGCTTCTCGAACTCAGGTTTTTTTCTCATTTCTTGTGCTTTCATAGTACTTTGTTATGTACGGGGAATAGTATTATACTTTGTGGGGGGTTCTCTTTACTTTTTGTACTTTACTTCAGAAAGACCCTTCTACTTCTGTCTTCTTTCTCTCAATGGCGGACTCTTCTGTCGCTCACCTTACACCTCACAACTATCACACTTGGAAAGGACAGATGACCAGATTGCTTATGGAAAAAGGGCTATGGCCATGCCTTGATGCAGCTCAGTCAGTTCTATAGAGGCCTTATGAGGCTCTTATGCACCGAAACAAGATGGATGAGGTAATGGGCCTCATTGCAATGAACATTTCAGATGGGTTGTTGTTCCACCTGGATGGTTTGACCACACCCAGGGATATGTGGGATAAGTTTTCCACCTTGTTTGGCACAATGAATCAGTTCAGGATTCTATAGATAGATGCAAAGTTTGCCTCCTTGGTACCTGAATCATTCACCAGCATTGAGGACTTCTTGATGAAGTTCAAGTCTCTTCATTCTATTTTATAGGTTGCTGGAAAGATGAAGTCAAATGATGAGTGTATCTTTCTGATACTCTCAAAGCTTCATGGCACTTATTAGATTTTCACTTCTACCTTATACTCCACTATGGATGCTCTGGGTGCTCGACATGTTATGCCCTCTTTTGAGACCTTCTGTGATAGGTTGACTCATGAGCAATCCAAGCTCAATCAGATGGATTCACTTACAGGTTCACAGTCACAAGCATTGCTTGCCAAGACACCTCCAGATACACAGAAGTTGAAGCTGAAGTAGACATCTAATTCCTCTTCTCAACACTCTACTAGCCCACAATCTTCTTCTAAGAAGGAGAAATAGAAGACTAAGATCCCTACATGTTCCTATTATCAGAAGGGGCCTCATTATGAGTCACATTGTTTTTAGAAGAGATTTGATGACTATGAGAAATAGATTGCAGATTTGCAAGCTCTCCTTCAGAAGAGCACTATTTCCTCTCCATCCTCTTCTACCTCACAGGGGTCTACTTTTCAGTCTTCTTCCACATCTTCGACATCTGGATAGGATTTTGGATAGGGTCATGCATTACGGGCTTCCGTTGCATCCCCTTCATAGGTCCCTTGGATACTGGATTTTGGTGCTTCTCACCATATGGCATCTTCTCTGAAGATCTTCTCATCTATTGAGGCTTCTCCTATTCCTCACATTCTCATGGGGAATAACACTGTTATGACAGTCTATGGGAAAGGTTCAGTACGCATTCAGGATGGCACATTCAATGATGTATTTTATGTTCCATCTCTATCTGCAAACCTTCTCTCGATTTACCAAATTACACATAGTGGATCAGGGAAGATAGTTGAGTTCACACCAGATTCAGTCTTCATCCGAGATAGTGCGATGGGTGGCATTGTTGCTAGAGGGATAGTTGATCTCTCCACCCATCTCTACACCTTCTCACACTTTGGTCCACCATCTCCATTATCAGAGCCCAGCTCTCCTCTTACACGAGAGCATCATGTGGGACAATCAGGTCACTTGAACCTCTGTGTTGTTCCTAAGACCACTTTTGTGACTGCCTCACCTCATCTTATTGGGGTTTCTTCTCTTCAGCAAGACTCTTCTTTAGCATTTCCAAACCCTCCATCTCCATTCATCGAGCCACCAGGTGCAGTTGTTGAGGATTCTACAGAGGACACTCATCTCCTCTCTCCTGACAGTGTCAGCACACCTGTCATACCACCTACATTGGGGATTCCCTTTTAGGATCCTCATGTCTAATCCTTTGAGCATCAACTTGGTCTTCCAATTTCACCTCTCATTCAGGGGTTTCCTTGTTTCGTGCCTTTGTTTCTTCCGCATTGGAGTTTCATTAGTTCGATCATTTCCCCAGGGGTTCCATCATTTTGGGGGGGCTTTGGTGTCTCTTCCCTCTCTCATGGGGGGTTGGTTGTACTTATGGTTTTGAGAGAGTCTCTTGAGCCATTTCTTTTTCTTCTTTTTTCTATCTCTTTTTGGAGAGGGGTTTTTCCCACTGGGTTTTCTCCTTTGTCTCCGGTTTATAGAGATTTCCTTGTACTGGGTACCTAATCAGGCCTTGTTGTCGGGACCCATTTCCTACTTTCATAGTTGTGCTAGGTTAGCTTCCCCCTACACTTAGCTTAAGGGGGGGTGTTAGAGTAATATTTAGTTTGCTTACTAATTAAATCATATTGATTTCATTCGTTAAGTTATTACTCTTTAGTACTTAAGCTTTCTCTTAGGTGCATTAATAATTAATTCTTTTATTAATTATTAATGTGCAACGTAGCTTTTTTAGGCTTTAGGGTTTTGTTCACCTTTTTAGGTTGAACCTTGTAATTATTTTTTCATTATCTTGGAATACAGTTTTCTCTCACACCGCTGAGATATTCCAAGCCCTTGCTTTTTGTCTTCTTGGTTTCCTTTCAGCAACAGGTTATTTGCATGAAGGTGTTCTTGGCGTTTTGTGAAGTTGGATTTCTCAACTTCTACACTAAGGACATCTTGGAAGAAGAGGATCATATCATTACTAATTTCCTTAATACTCCCCCTTATAATGACGAACTCATGCACAATCAAGAGCTTGATCAAGTAAATGTTGTCAATGTT
Source organism: Chamaecyparis obtusa (assembly GCA_027943335.1). Lineage (NCBI taxonomy): Eukaryota > Viridiplantae > Streptophyta > Pinopsida > Cupressales > Cupressaceae > Chamaecyparis > Chamaecyparis obtusa. The sequence continues at coordinate 1,120,713 of BSBK01000761.1, forward strand.
TTTCATGCTCAACCAATAGTAGCCAACAAGCCTATAATAACTGTCAAAGGATGCACTCAATAAAATTCATTTCAAGCACCTAAAAACCCTATGATTACTTTTAAGGTTTGTCCTCAACATTCTGCTGAAACTTTCACTACACTTGTGATTACACTTAAAAGATATAATCAACAAAGTTATTTTCAAACTCCAAATAAGTCAATTATAACTGTGAAAGGAGAATCTAGGAGTCCTTTGGATTTTATTAAGGATTGTCATGTGGTGGCTCACACCTATCACACCAAAAAAAATCCCCAATTTACTACTTTGGTTGTTCCTACTCATCTCCCACCTTTTCAACCAGTGCTTCCTCTAGCACCATGATTATCTCCCAATCTTGGAAAGGAGTATAATTTAATATAACTATTAGGTGCTACTCCTACCAAGATTTCTCTTTGGGAACTTATTAAAACTTCTCCTACATATCATGAAGCCTTTAAAAAAGATTCAACCACTCTTCCATCTCCAACACCTAATCAGGACAACATCAATTCCTTTTTGGAATGCATGCACGCTACTCCTTCCCTAGCTCAAATTGTGTTTACTCAAGATGATTTACCTTCTAAAGAAGTTCAAGATTGGCATATTCCCTTATGGTAGTTTTTCCTATCAAATTTAATCTCATTCATAGGACCTTAATTGATTTCAAATGATAGAATGAATAGTTATTTTCATTACTTAATCAAATAATAAACCTATGTTTATTGAATAAAAACAAGATCATAAACCTAACGATTATCCTTCTCCTACCAGTTTCCTTTCGGATGATGATTGGGGATCTTTAGATTTGACACCAGCTTATGTTGGAGAATACAAATTCCCAACATTTAAAATTGATAAATCTAAACCTCACAAATAATCCAAAACAATAACTCCTCTTTCTGATGAGCTTAGTAACAATTTTGTTTTTGCTTCCACTCCTAAACAATCTTTAGAAACTATCAAACCTTATTGTTATGACATAGTGACTTACAAGACTCCATTAAATATTTCTGATATGGCTTATCGTTATGGCCTTGGTTATCATTTATTAGAGAAAAATGTATTCAATGGGAATGGATGTAAAAAACATGGACAAGGAATTCAAGTGCCCTTAGGAAACAAGGGGCATGAACATTATTATGGATTAGGATTTAATCCTTACAAGTAGCCACAAATAGTTACTCTCAATGTTAACATTTTCACGAATCCTCATCTAATGTATTTTTATCAAAAACCTTCTTTGGATACCTTTAGCAATGATTATTCTTTACTTCCTAATGACAACATGAGATCCTTCAAGGGACCTAGTGTGTCATTGATTCAACATGATCCTAAAAAAAATTCAAATCACAATCCAAAATATGGTCTAGGATGTATGCAACAAAGCATTGAGAATAGTGAGAAACCTATTGAAGCATTTGGTTTTGAGTCTCCTCCTTTGCACACATCCTCTCCTTTATTATTTCTTTTATATATACCTTTAATCAAGAAGTCATTTGGCCTAACCTTATTCATTTTAAGGTGATTAATCGACCTAAAAGAAAAATAAACATAGTTAAAATCTTATGAATCTTCCTTTCTACATGTATCACTGATATCATGACCACTCCACTAATGAATTTCAAGACTTACAATAAAAAATTCAACAAATCATTGATAATGAAGTTATTCACATATCATGTTGCAATGAGTTATTTTTCAATCCTGATTTCTTTAAATAACATCTAAATCCCTATTATGTTGCTTCATGTTATGTAATATTGTTAGCATATCCCTTGGGCGCTCATTATCATGCATGGTGTGATCATACTTTGTGACTATCACAATAGGTCCTCTTTCTCCTTATCCTTGTCTCCACACTTTAGGTTAAGGGTATTATCCCAATCTCTCTCAAGATCCATTTTTCTTTGGTTAAGAGATATTTGTCTGTTATGTGATATCCAATCTTACATAGATATTTGGGTTTACATTAAGGATTCTATTATATACAAGATATGTACATCCTTTATCATAAACCCTTCATTGTTTGCAACTGGGTTTCCATGGTAGACAAAACCCTTACCTTAGAGCCTAAAAGTCTATCATCCTTCCTTAAAGAACCTCTTTTCCTATAAATTAGGGAAGGTGTGTATTCTTCCCTTCTCATTCATGATATATTTTTATCATCCTTCAAAAAGGATCCCTTTTACAATCATTGCATGGTATCTCTTAACATTCATCCCTTCCTTGACCTCATAGGAGTTGTGACCTCTTTGTATTGAGCTAGGTTTTTTTTGTGGATATTGTCTTGGAGTTAAAAGTCATTTATTCTTGTTCATATTTTCCTTAAGATGTCAAAACAATACTTATTTTTCCATCTTAAAGGGGGGGCATGTTAGGATTAGGTAATACTGAGAGGGGGGTGAATCAGTATTACAAAACTTTGATTTCAACTTCAAACAATTATAAACAATCCAAAGTAATGCAGAAATGAAAAGAACATATAAGCATAACACATTACTCATAACACCGTGATTTGTTCTCAAGGAAACCCTAGCCAAAGGGAAAACCTTGGTGGGGATGGTACCCACAAATATGCACTAAAATATAATGTCCATGTTAGGAGATCTATCCCTATTAGGAGCTGATGGTGAGCTCACTGCTCTTACAATCAATAATGTTCCAAAATGGTTCTCAAAAGGGGAACAATACAAGCACTTATCTTACTTAGATAGTTCCAATTGTATCTTGTCCTCTTACTGATCTCGTATCTAATCTTTGCTCCTATATTCGCAAACTTACTCCATCATTATAAAAACATCCATACATCGCTTTCACAAAACCAATCTATACTTATACAAAATTAGTCTTCCAATCGGCCTCATAATTGTCACACAAAACATAATAGAAACTCATGAAAATGATATACATGGAGTCGGCGCTCTTATATTACCAAAGAGTTGGCAATATACTTTGTTTACTTGTCTTAGCACGTTACCATATCTATTATGCACTCCTTAATCTTCACAACTCTTCATGTACCCTGATATATTGTTTTACTGTCTAAACACTATATCTCACACATCAAGTATCCAAAACTCATGCGATCTTAACTGAAGCATGTGCATATCCCAAAATACCTCCAGTTAACTTCGCAAGCCATAATACCTTGTATGTCTTCATCGCTATCCAAAAATGTGGCACTGTACCCTATTTTCCTAATTCTGGACTTAGTCATTTTCATGATTGTGACTCCACTGGTAATCTCCACAACATGTGATCACTCCATCATAAGTTTTTCCATGAATGAAAACCCTTAAGCTATTCTCAGTACTCAAAAACATCACATGCCAACAATCTCTCCCTTTGGCATTGATGGAAACACTTAGAAAAATGACTAAGTGTCACAAAGCAACTCTCTTCTTTACCTTCTCTTTTTTTTTTATATATATCACTCTACATATTTCATTCTCTTCCTCATTTTCCTTTTTCTTCCTCTCCCTTTGACATCAATGGCAAAGGTATTCTCAAATTTTCAAAACTGAATCACAGGTGGTCTAGTGCTTACTTACCATATTTAAGACATCTTGGAAGGATTCTTCCAAGGTCTTAACTTCCTCAGTCCATGAGCTTATCAGTAGTTCACTGACATGGATTAATCCATTCAGTGCATATGATGCTATCTCTACTACCTTAAGCTCAATGAGAGTAGAACTGTTGTTGAACTTTCAACCTTTATCATCTTAGAGAGATGAGTCTCCAATATTGAGAGCTTGGGAATCAATAGTTTTCTTAATGAGTCAAACCTGTCTACAACTCTCCCTTTCTCCATTTTTAGTACTCTTATTTTCTCCAGTAGCCTGGATGTTTCCTTTTCTATCTCTCCCATAGTTTGTGAAGATGATTCACAACTTTCCATTATACTATCAAGATTTGACTTGTCTTTGCCTATGGCCTCCTCAACATTCTTTAGGTGTCTACAGGAATTTATGCAATAGTTGTATAGTTTCCTACCTTGTGCTACACAACTCTTGGCTTTAAGAGTGGTATCCTTTAGAATGCCTAAGTCCCATGAAATGGACTTGTGAACTTCGCTCAACTTCTTCTCCAAGAAGTTTATTTCAGTCTTCTCCTCTGCTCTTTTTAGCAATGATTCAAAGTGACTATTAAAGCCATCCAATACTATACTAAGATTCTCAGTCTCATCCTTTTCTTTTAGGATAACTAGTGAGGGTAGTAGCTTGTTTACTGTCTCTACAGCCCTACCCATGATCTTAGCCCTTTTATCTCCTTTCTGGGCTGATCTTTCCTTAGCTTTAGCAAAGGCCATGAATGAGAATCTCATTAGTTCATCTTCATCCATGTTTTCCATGTCATAGCTTACTGGTTTGGCCACACTTGCCAACAATAGAGATGAATCCAGTCTAATTTCAGTGGCTTCCTCTGACTTGGGTTATTTTTCTTGATGTTCTTGTTGTAACTCCTTATCCTATACTCTTTCTTCTGGTTTCTCTTCTCATTTTCTTTCTTTTGTCTATTCTTGATCTTCAACCTCCATCGCACTGTCCATCTTGTCCATGAATGGATCATTTATATCCTGTGAAGTGTCAAGGCTAACAGGCACACCAGTGACAAAGAAGTTTGGTTGCAAGTCAACTTGAGCACTCTTATCAACTGCATGTGAGCTCTCTCCTAAACCAAAGGACATAGGTTTAGCAGTCTTAAGAGGTGACACCTTTTTAGGCATGTTATTCATTAGAACTTGGTCTAATGCCTTTTGGGTATCATCAATTACTTCATCATATATTCTAGCCATGATCTTGACTAGTCTAGTCTTTGTTCTTAGAAGAGGTTTTAGTGCCTTTATGATTCTTTCTCTTTGCTAAATAGACACAAATGGAAACATATCATCAATTGTTTTATTCCATATGTTCTCATCTTCTGAATGTGCTAATTGTTTTCTGATTTCCAGCTTCCTGTATAGATCTTTGGGAACATTGGCTTCTATTTCCAACAAATTCTTTTTGAAGACTAATAAATGCTCAATGATAGTGTCCTCAATGATTTCTTGATCCTTAGGGTTATATCTCTCATAGTATCTATTTATTGTTGTCATATTTCCATCTTTAATAACCCTTTTTTGTAGTGCTTTCATATCCGGTTTCCACAAAGATTATGGACTCTTTTGAACCACTTTCTCTTCCTATTTTTCTGTTGTCTTCTCTTCCTTTTTCTTCCTCTTTTCTTCTGTCTCTTTTTCATTTGGACTGATTTTCTTACTTGTCCTAAAAGATCTTCTAGGGGTGACTACAGGCATAACTTCTTGAATTTCTTCTTCTTGCTCATCAGTAATGGTAACAATAGGAACTACTGATTTCTCTTCCATAGAAGGATTAGGTGCATCAATAGCTATGCTATAAGATGCCTCCATTTTATCTCTTATGTTCTTTAACTGCTCCTTAGTGATTCCCACCTTCACAATAATGTCTTCAACAATTTTGCTAACCTTTCTTTTCCTTGTTACCTTTTCCTGTTCCTCTCTCACTTGCTCATACTTCTCTTTGTAAGTACCCCATCTTTCTTGGGTAGTGTCCTTTTCTACTACAAGTACATGCTCTACTTTCATGGTTATTACTTCAGTACTTACTTCATATCCCATGGGATAGCACCACTTGGTTCTAGGCTCAACTGCCTCAAAGAAAACATAATATGTTTAAACCATGAAACATATGGTGTCTTCATATTTTTCCACTAACTCTTCTGGTATCATGTACCTTTCTTTCATATACCTTTGTAGTATCTTTGTCATAGAAAACAACTCTCCATCTACCCAGTCCTTCTTTTGCCTTCTATAGCTTTATGAGATTTGAATTCCAGTGGGTACATCATTCTTCCATGCTCTGGGATGCATGCCAGGAAAGTTATGAATGACATGAATATACATGTGAACTAGTAGTGATCCAAACCTAAACGCTTTGGATTTGTCTTTCTTAATAACCTTAATATTATCCAGAAACTGTTGTGCCAACACTTCGCAAAGGTTATGTTGTTTGTTTTCCTTAACCATTCTATAGGCCATCATGATAACTCCATCAGAAACAAAGTTTGATCTACTGCTGTGAAACAATTTGTACCCTAGCAACGTTGCTATCAATCTGACATGTTGTAAATATATATCATTAAATGTCATCCCTCTCTTATCCCATTTAGAATGAGTTAGGGTTTCTGCCTATTTCTTTAGGTTTTTCTTAGCCACAGGTAGGGCTCCTTCATTATCAAGGCTTGTGATCTCATGAATCATCTGCGCACATATCTTTACTGGTTGCTCACCAATCCACAAGAATTGGTCATGAATTCTTCTAAGAATGATCTTAAACCATTCGACCTATGATAATTCTGTGAGATGGTCTAACTTAAGGATTGATTGATCTTTTAGGTGTTTGAATTCTTCTACCAAGGATCCATCAGATTCTATCATACTGTCTAATTCACTATAGATGCTAACATCCCCAATGGTTTCACACTTGTAATGAATGTATGCCCTAATATCTTCTACGTGTAATACACCTACAAGAGTTTGAGAAAACACTCCCTCTGGATCATCCTCATAGGATTTGTATGGATGTCGCTTGAATTTATACCTAGGTCTGTCTACAACATCATATATCACTAGTGCATCCATGATTATTGTGAAGGATTAGGTCTAAATACCTTAAACACTTGAATCTGATGTTTGATTTCACGCGAATGCAAGATCACTTAGCTCGATTACTGCTCTACTTTCACACTTCTTCTCTCCTTAATCATTGATCAACAAATGGTGTGTAAATGAAATCTCTCAAGTCTTTTATCCTTCGCAAGTTGAGTGTGTGCATTAAACATAGGTAGCTCAACTCTGCATACCATTTAGTCAGTGCAAAACTCATAAACATAGAAGATGAATCTTCAGGTGCTGCAATCTCATCCACAGATTCCAAAACATCTGAAAACCTCATATCTAAGCTCGCATGAGCTTACTCCACTTATACAAGGGCTGAATAATTTTTGTTGTTTGTATCCAATGCTCCCCATGAGCCCATGAGGCCTTCTAGGATGATGCCTCAAGGAATTCATCATGCAGAGACACAGCATCATAAGATGTCTCTCCATGAACCACTGCCTTATTTAGAACTTTTACTTGCCATATCTTCTCATCCTCTGACTTTTTTTTTTCATTTATGTAATCATTTAGGCTTTTACCACTGTCACTGATATTCTTCCTTATGACTATACGTGGTGGTGCTTCTGGTTCATTAGATCTCCTTGGTACTCTTCTATTGTCATCTCCATTGTATCTACAAAACTTTGCAATGTGACCTAGATTATTACATTTTTAACAAATGGGTGGTCTTCTTCTATCTTGATTGGTCTGCAGTTTACAGTACCTTGATGTGTGCCCAAAGTTATTACATTTCTGACATGTAATCTTGGTTGCAGTTTCTTCTCTAATATAGTCTTTCTTATACCTAGATTGATCAGGTTTTCTACAATCTTCTTTCTTGTGTCCATACTCATAGAAATTAAAACAGTAGCTAGTAAAGGGTTTAGAGTTACCTTTACTTCGGCAGTCTCTTTTCATGTGTCCAAATATTTTGCATCTGAAACATCTACCTCTGAAGGGTTTGAACTATTCTCTAGGATCTTCATTTGTAGGCCTTTCATTAGGAATAGGTCTTTCCTCATTCTTGGCTTCTTTTGATTCTTCTTGAGTTTTTGAACTTCCAGCTTCATTGGGTCCATTCATGTCTCCTTTAGATTTTTGTTTTATTCTTGGTTCATCATTCTTGCCATTGCTTATGTGTAAATCCTCAATGCGTAGTCTGGCTTGAGTGAGTTCACATTTGATAATCTGATTGTAATTATTTAATTCCTGATATTTATCTTTGTAGTGGTCAAGTTCAGTCTTCATATTTTCTATATGTAGGTTAGCTTCTTTCAGTGACTCTTCAACTTTGTTCCTTTCATCCTTTTCATGTTGAATCTTCTTGATCATCAAGAGATTGATTTTCTCTTTTTCTTGCTCCAACTTCTTTACTTTGTCTGATGTATCATTGTTAGAACCTTCTTTGATTTTCTCCATAAGGTCTTGTCTCTAATCTTTTACAATCACAAGCTATTCTTTAAGTTTCCTCATGAAACCTTCTGCTCTTCTTAATTTGAATTTTAATTCACCAATTTCAACTTTCATCTTATCCAGATCTTCAAGTGCAGCTTCAAAGTTCACTTGAAAATCTTCTGAATCCATTCTAATCTCCCTTAAGCTGTTAAGCTTTCTCTCAAAGGGCCAAATGCTCTGATACCAATTGTTAGGACTAGGTAATACTGAGAGGGGGGGTGAATCAGTATTAGGTTGAATCAGTATTACAGAACTTTGATTTCAACTTTAAACAATTATAAACAATCCAAAGTAATGCAAAAATGAAAAGAACATATAAGCATAACACATTACTCATGACACCATGATTTGTTCTCGAGGAAACCCTAGCCAAAGGGAAAACCCTAGTGGGGATGGTACCCACAAATATGCACTAAAATATAATGTCCTTGTTAGGAGATCTAGCCTTGTTGGGAGTTGATTGTTACATAGTACATTTCCTTGTTAAAGGATTACAAAAACCCTATTAGGGGCATACAAAACACCTGGTTAAAGGTGGTGAGCTCACTTCTCTTACAATCAATACTGTTCCAAAATGGTTCTCAAACAAGGAACAATACAAGCACTTATCTTTCTTAGATAGTTCCACTTGTAGCTCGGCCTCTTACTAATCTCACATTTGATCTTATCTCCTATATTCACAAACTTACTCCATCATTATAAAAACATCCATACATCGCTTTCACAAAACCAATCTATACTTATACAAAATTAGTCTTCCAGTCAGCCTCACAATTGTCACACAAAACATAATAGAAACTCATGCAAATGATATACATGGATTTAGTGCTCTTATATTACCAAAGAGTCAGCAATATAATTTTTTTACTTGTTTAGCATGTTACCATATGTATTATGCACTCCTTAATCTTCGCAACTACTCATGTACCCTGATATATTATTTTACTGCCTTTGCATACCTTCCAAACACTATATCTCACACATCAGGTATCCAAAACTCATGTGATCTTAACTGAAGCATGTGCATATCCCAAAATACCTCCAATTAACTTTGCAAGCCATAATACCTTATATGTCTTCATCACTATCTAAAACTGTGGCACTATACCCTATTTTCCTGACTTTGGACTTAGTCATTTTCATGACTGTGACTCCAGTGGTAATCTCCACAACATGTGATCACTCTATCATAAGTGTTTCCATGAATGAAAACCCTTAAGTGATTCTCAGTACTCAAAAACATCACATGCCAACAGGGCATACATGTCCTCTTTATTGTAGATATTTTGCTTGCTTGAATCGTGACAGGAAGAGTACACTAGCATAATACAATTTCCTACGGCCATATTACTCTCCTTTTTCATATTTTCAGGATTGGTTTACTAGCACAATACAATTTTGTAGACCATTTTACCTATCCTTTAAGCATGACAGGTAGATCACACTAGCATAATACAATTTTATAGGGCTAGATTACTCTCCTTATTCTCATGTTTAGGATTTCTTGACTAGAATAACACAATTTGGTAGACCATTTAACCTATCCATTTCATGAGTTGAATAGTATTTTATACACCATCAACTCCCTCTTTTCATTTGGTTCATTCACTGGGCGCCTTTTGATCCTTAGGATGGTCCCTCTTTTCATTTGGTCCTTTGATTGATCGCCTTTCAAATCCTTAGATTGATCCCTCTTTTCATTTGGTTCTTTGACTGATCATCTTTCGAATCCTTAGACTGATCCTCTTCCTCCTCTTCTCTCTTTGATGGGTGTAACTAGCATAACATAATTTTCTAGACCATTTCCCCATTCCCTCTCTATCTTATATATCTCTCATGGATCGCCTAGTGCAACATCGTTGTCTAGCCTATGTCAGCCATGGTTATCTTGATCTCTCCTCCATGACTCCATAGAATAACACACTTTTCTATTGGATTGGATCATGGAGTTTTATCTTATCTTTAATGTATTCTCTTTCTCTTTTCAAGTGACCACTTGTGCTCTTGCAATAGCTTTATGAGTATGATATTAGTGGTTGAGATATTTTCTTTAGTGAGGTCTCTTCAAGTAGTTGACTTGGAATCTTTGTAAGCTCTAGGATTTTTTTTGTAGTTTTTTATATCCTTGCATATGGATTTATGAGTTAAGATCCTTAGTTTGGGGGCTTGTATCCTTAAACTTATTGATGTTGTATCTCCTTGTAGTTTTCCCATGATCTTCATCTCTCTCTCTTTTTATTTCTGTTACTTTATCATGAGCATGAGGTGGACTCATACTCCCAGTAAAGTGGGGACTAAATGTATCAACCTAAAAAGTAAACACCCTTATTAGGTGTTCATTTTTAAGCCCTATTCTAGTGTGTATGGCTTCCCACATTGATTTCACGTCCTTCTAGCACTTACGCATCCTTCAAATAAACATTATTTTTTCAAAAATCAAAGTTGTCTCTAACTTCTATGCATGATTTACCATTTTTTATCCTATCACATAATTCATTCTCCACCTAAGACCTATGCATTCATTTTTGGATTTCAAAATTTTCTCTGATCTTCTAGTAGGCTGTGATTTTAGCCACCACTTCTTATCACTCTCCCTGACATCCCAGCTAATTCCAAGGTGATTTTACCTCTACTAGGTCGAGTTTGACAACCTTTTCCTAAGTCTAGGTCATCCAAGTTGACCTTTTCTAGGGTTTTTGAGCCTAAACTTGGTTTGGAGCCCAATGACAAGATTTTATTCCATGGTTTGAAATTATAGTCAGCCTTGATAAAATATAAGCCCCAAAATGTGTATAAAAGTAGACCTCTTCCTCTCATCTACATCATCCATTATTGTGAAATCTATCTACATCCACAAGAAATTTATTTTGCATTCAAGAGATCCAAGTGCAAGAAAGCATCCATTAGTGAAGGCATCCATCATCAAGAATTCAATCCAATCAAGAATTCACATACAAGGAATCCATCAAGAGCCATCAATCATTTCAAATATTCATACCATCATGCATTCAAGGCATTTCCTTCCCTAGATCTATCTTCTTTCCCCCATTGGAGATCAAGAAAAGGAATTTTCAATTAGGGAAGGATATCTACATTCATCCATCAAGTCTTCTTCTTCTCTTTCTTCCTCAATCTATCATTTTGGAAAACTACAATATCCATCATTTAAGGGTTTGGTTTTATGATTTCCTATTGGGTTTTTGTGGAGTCCAAGCTATTGCATCAACACTTGTGATCTCTTCCAAAGAGGCATTGCATCATTGAGGTATAAGATGATTCAGATCTAGATTCCATTTCATATTTTCCTTATGAAATTTCAATTTCATTTAAATTTTAATTCCTAAACAAGGGTTTGAACAAGGAAAATCCATGTCTGCAACCCATTTCCCCTTCTTTTCTGTGTGTGAGAACAGTTTTAGGAGTTACAAATCTAGATTTAGGAGTCTCTGAACTAGTTGCAGACCCTCAAAAAAATTCATATGATTTGAACCTCTAAGGATGACGTTGACTTTCATGACCTTGTCCAAGATGAGGTCAACTTAATCGACATTTTCCTGCACTTTTTGGCTGAAAATTATGCTATGGACATTTATAGACATCAAAGTCCCATATCTAGAGTTATACTTGATTCTAGCACTCCGAAAATAGTCAAATTCAAATCTGAAGTTCAATCCTCCTCTTCTATCTTCAAGGTGAGTTCATTCCTCCTATTTTCCTCTTACACTTACTTCATAGATCATATTTACCATCATTTACATATAACATCATTCTCTATAAAAATATAAATACCCCCTTGAACATATATCTTTCATTAGCACCCTTCATCTCTTGGTTGTGCTAATAAAATTGGTTTAAGGGTGGATTTGTATTCTAATGCATAATAGGACCTTGGTGAGTGATCTACATCTTAGCATTGCTCACCATTTTCTATTATATAGACACGTGTATACAATCAAATCAAGATGAACTATCTAAGAAAGAGTCCAATGCCACAATAAGTACAAAGGGATAATCCAATGCACAATCCCATAGGGTGACTACTCAAATTGACATAGGAGATGTGTGAAATTCTAGATGAGAGGTTTTCATAGCATAGCTCAAAGGGATAGTTGATGCAAACTCGAGAAATCCTTTCATCGAGACTAGGAATCTTGATCTTTCCAGATAAACATTCCACAAATATCTAAGCCTTCTTGTTTCCCCCTTAGCTTAAGAGAGTACTCAAGACATGAAAGAGGCATACTAATTATCTTGTTATTATGTGTTACCCCATTCATTTTATTATGTTATCACTTGTATTAAGAAACTCTCGAGTGGGTTGTCCTAGAGGCCCCTTTGTGCCCTAACCCCCATAGAGACCCACTCCTTATTTTTAACTCCAACACTCATATCCAAATCCAGACCAAATAAAAATCACAAAATCACAATGCATAGAGCCACTATGCATAACATTGTGTTTCCTTGTCTATACTTGTCAGCTATTCTCACAGCATAAACTTCATTATTTTGCAACCAAGAGTATGGATCTAACATTGATCCCACAATAAAATATCATTTTTATTATCATCATTCTACATTGTAAGAATCATTTTATAAACATAAATTATCACTATTACTCAAATACCAAATTGACCTAAAATTGGTTTTGGAGGCCATCCACCATGGGTGGACCTACAAAATCATTAAAAACATACAACATCCCAAAATTGCAATCAAAATCACAAAACATGCATCCAACTCAAATGAGAAGCATAATGGCAAGAAAAAACCTTATTTTCACAACACAGATTGGAATATATTCAAATCTCAACCAATCCCACTTCTACAAAATGGAAACATGACTATTTTCATTCCATAAATCATTTATAACTCATAGAGAACCATTAAATTGAATCACAAGAGAGTAATGAATAAATCCATACCTTGAACAAAGCAAATATCCAATCAAGAACATGGGTCACATCGAGAATATGTTGCCTAAGCACAAAAACATAAAATACATTATGGATGTGAGACAGGCTTGGTAGTAATGATAGTTAGTTGTCAACTAGACCAATCAAAACTAAAATCTTAAATGGTCCAATAAAATGTAGTGCTAACTTAGATCCTTACCCATTACGAATGGGGATCTTCTACATCCAAACTCTCAAAAATACTTGGTCACCCACCAACAAGTGATGATCCAATCTACAAGTGTTAACATATTCTTCTATCAATCCTAAATTGTATCCAAATACTTTTTAATTTAAAAAAAACCAATTGCTCCATATACTAAAGCATCTCAAGACCCAAAAGAACATAATCGTCTAAACGATCCCAACTAAAAGGTGTAGGACACGGTCTACCATAAATGGTCTGAAAAGGAGACATGTTGAGAGAATTATGGTATACATTATTATAAGAAAATTCTACTAGGTATAGATAGTCCTCCCATCATGATTTTTGATTCATGACATACACACGAAGTATATCCTCAAGAACTTGATTAACTCGCTTTGTATGACGATCAATATTAGGGTGGTAAGAAGAACTAAAGTTGAGATGAGCATCCAAAGTTTGCTAAAGGGGAGTCCAGAATATGTAAGTGAATACTAGATGTCTATTAGAAATGATCATATGAAGTATCTCATGTAACTGAAATATATCCTCCATAAAAACATGTGCTATAGATGCAGTAGTATATGAGGATCTCATAGGGAAGAAGTGAGCCACCTTGGAAAATTTATCCATTGTAACCATAATAGCATCATGATGATGTGATTGGGTAGCCCAACAATAAAATCAAGAGATATTAGGTGAAAGTGCAAAACTATGTCACACTTCAGACCAACTTATCATCAAAACTAAATTTAAGTGTTTCTATAAAAAAAATTAAGTTTGGTCAAACATATGATCTAACTAGATTCATTTTAGCTATGTTAGATGTATGCCTTAACTTTTCTTATTGCAAGTGTCTATTAAATACATATTTTGTAACACTTTGGGTTTAATTACCAAAAAATAAAATTATTTGAAAAAGGGGATGTTTCCACAACTCTTACTCTTGCTAATGATATTTTAAAAAATATATTAAAAAAACCCTTTTATAGATTCATAAGTCAAATTTTCAAAAAAATATATCTTTTAATATTTCAATTAGTTTGTATATTTTATAATTTATTTTTATTGAAAGTAGGTCATCAGCACAACATATAAGGTTGATTATCTTGTCATGAAAATTGGTAAATTTTAAATATATTTTGTAAAAAAAATATGATGCATTAGAGGAAAGAATCCATATCAAGATGATATAATTCATTTCTATTTTGGATGAATAGTTAAGATAAAATTTGATGCCAAATGGAAAGAGTTATATTTCAATATATGTAAATTTTTAATTTAAATTTAAAATATACATTTATAAAAATAGTTTAAAAAAATATCCATGCTCTAAAGTTTTAAGTTATCAATACACAATAAATATTTGAATTAAAAAATGGAAAAAAATAGTATATAAAGAGCAATGTGTGATGTAACTTCAATTTTTGAATTTCATCTACAACTAAATTTTAGTGTCTATTTGATAATAAATTATTCAAATAGTTTTTTGTCTTCTTTAAAAATACAAACATAAAATACATTAAAATATTATCATTTTATTAGTTTACATTATTTCAAAATTCTAAACATATATACCACCTTTTAGTGATTCAATTTTAAAACATGAATTAGTGTCGACCATTTCCTTTATAAAAGTGTGACACAGATTTGTACTTTTACCCTAACATATCCTATTTCCACTCAGGAATGGAATGGGACTACAAAAGACATGTTTGATGTTGATGTTATACCTTCACCCTATGTCACTCAAGGCATCTAGCCACAAAATTAGTAACATCACACCTCATCCCCATCCAATGATACAATTATCTAAGATCAACATGCATCTTCTTGATGTCAAGATATGCATAATAAGGCATACAATGTGTCTTAGACAAGATCCAGGAACAAAAATCACCTAGAACTAGCACAATAATACGACCAAGGTGCCACAAAATTCTATCTAACACCAAGAAATAACCTACATATATTCCCTCCAAAGATCTCCCAAACTCTACATTTGATCTTACTTCCTGATACCAACTATCACCAGGAAGAGCCTCAAGGATATGACTCCATAAATCAACACCAAGATTCACCACTAAAATATCATGCTTTCTCCTAATCAAGGCATTTGAAAACACATTATCCTTCTATTTGATGTAATAAATTAAAAAATCATACTCATAGAGGAACTCCATCCAATGAGGCTATCATGCATTAAGGTTTAGCTAAGTGAAGATATACTACAAACTGCAATGGTCACTATGCAACTCAAATTGATAGCCCAATAGGAAATATCTCTAATGCATAAGTGTATACACTACTACCAATAACTCCAAACCATGAACGTGATAGTTTATCTCATGATCCTTGAGCTTACAGGACTCATATGCAACCACATGTCCCTCTTGCATAAGAAATTCCCCCACACCCTCCAAAAATGCATCAGTACACACAAAAAAATCCTTAAGGATCTGGTACTACCAAGATAGGTGCATTAGTAAAATGATCCTTAAGAGCCTAAAATACTTCCTTGCCTTAGTTCGCACATGTCCTAGGGAGAGGATCCTTCTTCCTATTGAAATATTGTCCACACTTGTCCAATGTTTAATCAATCTCTCGAGGGGGCATATCACCTCCTTGCCTAGTACATGTGCCACCTTTATTTTTTTCTTCTTTGAAACAATGTGATAAATCACATTGCCTCAAAGATGGTCAAAATTTATACACCTAAGAATTTCCTCTCTTAATCAAATAAATATTTATTTTATTATTTCTTAATTTTTCCTTTAATAATTAAATAAATACCTTTTATTTATCTATTTAATTCCTTAGTATCTTCCTCTATTAACTGAATAGATATTTTAATTTATTAATTTAATTCATTAATCTTTTTATTTTCCTTTATTAATATTATTTAATTAATTATAATAATAATCCAACCTTCTTCAACTATTAATTAAATAAATTCTCCTATTTATTTAACTAAATCATTATCCTCTTCTATCTTATCCTAGCCATCAAACTTGTTCACATAGATCATAATCTGAATTCATATTCATGTGACATGTAATGTCCCGCCAGGGAACCCTCAAAATAAAGGAAAAAAATGGACTTAAACATGCAAAAGTTTGTTTTTTGAAAATAATCATGTTAGACATGCAAATCATAACATCACTTGTACATGATAATAAGGTAATCAATTGAGCAATACACAAACAAGCATAAGAAGTGTTTAATCTCTTTCAAGGTTTTTATGACCTCCAACAATAAGTTCATTTAAAGCACCAAATTATGGGTTCTTATGATAATCCATAGATGCATTTACACTTTAAATTAGCATGAATATGATGAGAAATCAATCTTAAAACTACATAAACCAATCTTGCATCAAATCCTTCCAAATAACCCTAACATTCATTCCAACTGGGCATACGTGCAAAAAGACATTTAGAGGCACTAAAGAACCCAAACCCAAAAGTGTAGGTGGAGGCTCTAATCCATAGAGAATTGCATACTCTACTGATGGCACATGTACCAAGAGCATAGCCACCAAACTACATGCATTAGTGAAAAATACAAAAAGATATGCCCTAGTGACTAAGAAAGTCTCTATCCGTAGGGGGCGCTAGCACTAATCACAAGGTTGAGGCACTAAAATGTACATGTGCCATAATGCAGTCATAGGTGTTAATGTACAAGCTTTTCTGAATACTAAGATAAACCTACTTGAAACTTAGCCAATGGAAAATAAATAATTAAAATGCATTCTAATCTACTATAAGGAAATAAAAATACATATCATCAAGGCTTAATTCACTCAATGCTAAATACATTAAACGTCATTGAGTTATCCATTTACATTATAATAATTACAAGTACATCAAGAGATAAAAGAGGTGCAAGAAGGAAGGTGAAGTAGCCCAGGGTCCATGCTCAAACCTATATACTAGTCCCCAACTGTGGCTTGTCATGCCACCCAAACATGTGGTACCCTCATATTCACTCCACCATGCTCACAAATTTATTCATATGACCCAAATAGTCACTCAAGCAATAATGCAATAAGGAAAACACTCACATAAGACACTATACCATCCTAAAAAGTAAGCACCCTTATTAGGTGCTCATTTTTAGCCCCATTTTAGTATATATGGGTTCCCACATTAATTTCAAATCCTTCTAGCACTTATGCATCCTTCAAATCAACATTATTTGTTCAAAACTTGATGTTGGCTCTAACATCTATGCATGATTTCCCACTTTTCATCCTATCACATAATTCATTCTCCACCTAGGACCTATGCATTCATTTTTGGATTTTAGGAGTTTCCCTGATCTCCTAGCAGACTATGATTAGAGCCACCACTCCTTATCACTGTCCCTAACATCTTGGCCAATTCCAAGGTGATTTACATGGACTAGGTCAAATTTGGTGGACTAGGTCAGCCAGGTCAACCTTGGCTTGGGATTTTTAGCCTAAACTTCGCTCAGAGGCCAATTATAGGATTTTCTTCCATGGTTTGAAATTACAGTTAGCCTTGACAAAATTTGAGCCCCTAAATATGTATAAAAGGAGACCTCTTCCTCTATCGACATTATCCATTATTGAAATCTATCTACATCCACAAGCAACTTATTGAGAATTAAAGAGATCAAAGTGCAATAAAGCATCCATTAGTGAAGGCATCCATCATCAAGCATTCAAGTATAAGGAAGCCATCAAACATTTTAAATCCTCATTCCATCATTCATTCAAAGAATTTACTTCCCTAGATCTATCTTCTTCCTCCCATCGGAGGTTAAGAAAAGGATTTTTCAATTAGGGAAGGAGATCTACATTCATCCATCAAGTCTTCTTCTTATCTTTCTTCCTCAATCCAACATTGTGGCAAACTACAACATCTATCATTCGAGGGTTTGGTTTCATGATTTCCTATTGGGTTTTTGTGGAGTCCAAGATATTGCATCAATACTTGTGATCACTTCCAAAGAGGCATTGCATCATTGAGGTATAAGGTGATTCAGATCTAGATTCCATTTCATCTTTTCCTTATGCAATTTCAATGGCATTTCAAGGTTAATTCATAAACAAGGGTTTGACCAAGGAAAACCCATTTCCACAACCCTTTTCTCATTCTTTTTTGTGTGTAGGAATAATTTCAAGAGTTGTGGATCTAGTTTCAGGAGTCTTAGAACCACTAGAAAACCCTAGGACATTTTCATCATATTTGGACCTACAAGGATGAGCTCAAATTTCACGACCTTGTCCTACACTCTTTGGCTAAAAATTTCACAATTGGTAGTTATAGACATCAAGGTCCTAGATCTACAGTTCCAGTTGAATCTACAGTTGCAGTTGAATCTCGCACTCTGACAATAGTCAAATTCAGATCTGAAGTTCAATCTTCCTCTTCTTTCTTCAAGGTGATTTCATTCCTCCTATTTTCCTCTTGCACTTACTTTATAGATTGGATTTACCATCATTTCCATATCACATCATTATTTATAAGAATCACAAATACCCCCTTTTACATAGACCCTGCATTAGCACCTTTTATCTTTTTGGTTGTCCTAATTAGATTTTTTAAGGGTGGGTTTGCATTCTAATGCATAATAGGACCTTGGTGAGTGATCTAAATCTTATTATTGCTCACCATTTTTAATTATACATTTTGGTGAACCCGACTTCTAACAGTTCCATTCTGACTTTGGTGTTAGATTCCCTTTCTATGCATTTAGATATCTAGATCCATTTTGTATGCATTTACATCATATTGCTACAATCTATGCATTTGGATATTTTGGTGGTTAGATCCTCCTTGTCTAGATTTACTTTGTATGCATTTAGATCTTCTTTCATGCATCATAATGTTGTATTATTAGCCACTTAGATCTAATATAGATGCATTCATAGATTCATTTCATTCTTGCATTTCATGACAAGAAAATACAAAAATATTTCATTTCACGCTCTAAATAGTAATCATTGTGATTCACATAGATCATTTCATTTCTTGTTTATGCACTTGCATGGAAAAATAAACATATATTTTCATACATTTTGCATATGCCATCATGAGTATTTTATATAGGTTAATCTCTTTTTTCTCTCCTTAGGACCCTCCTTCTCATGAGGAAATATTAAGGCAAGACAATAATCCTTTTCTTAATTATCTCCATATTTCAAATGAGCCATTACATGATAATGTCCATTATTCTCTTAATATGCATCTCCCCCATGAGGGTTCCTTAGTGAAGGACAATGAGGTTCATCCTCTTAAGGGCACTTTACCTTCTATTCATTTGAATTATTTCCCCACTACCAATGAAGAATTAATGTGTGATGGTTCTTCTCCTATGAAAAACCCATCTTATGAGGATATTTTAGAGAAAGAAGTGGACATTATAAAAAAAAATCTTAATATCACCCTACCTTCATTTGACATTCGTAGAGAAAAATAATCAAAGGAAGTCCCTAATCCCTGATCTAAGGACATCTTGGAAGAAGATGATCACATTATTAGTAATTTCTTTAATTCTCTCCATTCTAATGATGAATTCATGCACAATCAAGAGCTTGATCAAGTCAATGTTTTCAATGTTTTTCATGCTCAACCTGCAGTAGCCAACAAGCCTGTGACAATTGTCAAAGGATGCACTCAATCAAATTCATTACAAACACCTAAAAAT
The DNA here is from genome assembly GCA_027943335.1 of Chamaecyparis obtusa. Classification (NCBI taxonomy): domain Eukaryota; kingdom Viridiplantae; phylum Streptophyta; class Pinopsida; order Cupressales; family Cupressaceae; genus Chamaecyparis; species Chamaecyparis obtusa. Next base: position 1,140,643 of record BSBK01000761.1, read on the forward strand.
CCTATGGTTACTGTTAAGGGTTATCCTCAACATTCTTTTCAAACTTTCACTACACCTATGATTATGGTTAAAGGAAATAATCAACAAAGTTATTTTCAAAATCCAAATAAGTCAATTATAACCATGAAAGGAGAATCTAGGAATCCTTTAGAGTTTCTTAAGGATTATCATGCGGTGGCTCACACCTATCACACAAGAAACAATCCCCAACTTACTAATTTGATTGTTCCTACTCATCTCCCACCTTCTCAACTTGTGCTTCCTCTAGCACCACGATTGATTATCATACGGTGGCTCGCACCTATCACACAAGAAACAATCCCCAACTTACTAATTTGGTTGTTCCTACTCATCTCCCACCTTCTCAACCTATGCTTCCTCTAGCACCATGATTGTCTCCCAATCTTGGAAAGGAGTATCTCCCAAGGAGAAACACTAGGGGGAATATTTACCTTATCCAACTACTCCTCCAAGTAAAAAAGGATCTCACTTGCCTGTTAAGTGGTCATATGATATGATGCACAAGAAATGGGGTCAACTTTTGGAATGAGCTCAATGCGTAAATTTGCATTACACAAGTAGGTGTCATGTCTAGAATCGCTCTTAGAAACACATATGCATACTCTCAAAGGGGTGAACATAAAGAGATACCTCTCAACTCTCACCCTCCTCAAGATCACTAAGTGAGAATAAAAAATAATTGACATCCTTATCTCATGCTCTACTTTAGTTTCCTAGCAAAGAAAAATGGTCCTCTAAAACCCTACAAGCTCCACTCATCCACCTAAATCATCCAAACACTAAACTAGCTTGTATTAATAATCTATACAAGGATATTGGGAAGCCAACCAATCTATAGCCATCGCAACTCCATAAGATCACAAGGGTAATACTTTAAGATCAACAATGGTAATGAAGGTACTTAAATATAACACAACCATGAACTACAAAGTCTACAACTACCTTAGAACCTTTGACTAACTCAACTTGACATCTATCTACCTGCCTTTCCACCACTAGCTCACATTTCTCCATAAGAAAATGTAAAATAAAGGAACCAAAAATACCATCACCAAATAAAATTGAGGTGTAAATTCCACACAACACACCTAAGGTCTCATTAACAATGTCATAATGCTCTACCTAGTGGTTATCAACCACCACAAATAGCTTGTGAGATCTACCTATATCCCCCACATTGGGCTTAGAAGTAGTCATTTTATAACTTGATCTTGATGGTGATCTCTAAGGACAACAAGTTGTTATGTGACCATAATGGCCACAAGAGAAACATCCTCTACCACCATAGATATGTCCAGCAAAAGGTGCACTTTAATGATGGTAACTATCTCTACTAGTACTTTGTTGAACATTATGGAATTGTTGACTATGCTCAAATCATCTAGTACAGTTCCAATTACGATCTCTCTCAATTGGGGTCCTTGCACTATGACCACTCTAATGGTTCTGAGAAAATATTTTTCCCTACTATTGTTGTCTTCGCCTAGAGGGTGTTGTCTGTGCCTTGAAGATCCTATGGATTGTGATTGTGTACTTTGTGCATCCAATTCAAAGGGAGATCATGCACTACCTATTTGCACACCTACCTACCCTCCAAGGCCCTTGGGAACATTTTACTCTACTATTTTTCCTTATCCATGGAAATCTCCAAGCTTTTAGGTTGAAAACCCCAAACTCCCTAATTGATATAGGCATTAAGGCCCCAAAAGAAATGGTGTACAAGAATAGTCTCATCATCAAATATGTTGGCATACTATTTGAGCTCAAATAACTTATGAGCTCATACTAATCGATGTTCATGGCCATCTACTACAACTAATGAAACTCATTGACATGCCTCCAACAATAATGCTCTAATAGGAAATGTGCTCTAAACCACTCAAGAAAGATCTCCCAAGAGACTGATGCAAATCAATGTAGATATTTTTCTCCTCCATACATCACCAATTATATGTGAAGCTTCCAAAGTGCATGATGACACATCAAGCCTTCATGTTGCTCCTATATGACTGCATAGCAAAATAATAGTCGAGGTCAATCATTCATGTCTCAACCTTTGTACCACTGCAAGATCTATCAAAGGTAGGTAGATGTGACCTCAAAATATTTCACATGTCTATCCACAATAGCATCCTCATCCTCCTCCATAAAATATCTCCTACTACGACTCTCTTTGCCTCTCCTACAATCAACCCTAAAACCACTCAAACTATGAGAATTCTCTCTCTCTTTGATCACTCTAACACCCCTAATTTGATCAACGAGACTCCTTATGTTTTGACATTTCCTTTCTAGGTCCCAATTGTGCAATGATACCCTATAAAATATTGAGGACCTAGAAACCCCCAAAACCATCATTTCTACCACCTCGTTGATCATCATTGTGCTACTCATCCTGTAGATCATCCTGGTGTTCCTCCTTATAATGATTCTCTTTTTCTTTCCCCTGATGAGGATTTCATCTTTTACCCGTGTGAATACCTAAATCACCCCCAATTTATGTTCTTAAGAGGCATCCTTGAAGACAAAAAGAAACACAAATTAGAACTATCATAAACATATATGCAAGCCAAGCTAAAGAAAAGAGGAAATAAGATAAGCATCAAGAAACACAATGTATCAACCACATGTCACTCACACCAAACACCATGAGCACATATACACCAGAGATCCTAGTATATGAACATGTGCTTTGATACTAGATGTAATGTCCGACAAAGGAAGCATCAAAATGAAGGACAAAACATGCACTTAAACATGAAAATAATTTAATTTTTTAAAACTTACATTAGACATGCATAACATAACATCACTTGCACATGATGGTAAGATAATCAATTGAGTGATACACAAACAAACATAAGAAAAAGCCTTTAATTGCTTTCAAGGCTTCCATGACCTCCGGCACTAAGTTCATTTAAAGCACAAAATTAAGTATTACTGTGATACTCCAAACATACATTTACTCTTTAAATCATTAAGCATATGATGAAAAATCAATCTTAAAATAGTATAAACCTACCTTGCATCAAATCCTATTAGATAACCCTAATATTCACTCCAATTAGGTGCAGGTGCTAAAAGACAATCAGAGGCACCAAAGTGTAGGTGGAGGAGCTAATCCACAAAGAAGTGCATATTTTAATGGTGCATGTGTCGAAAGACAAGAATAGGTGCCAAGAGCATAGGCTCCAAACTACAAGCATTGGGACCAAAACACATAATGGCCCGCCATAGTGACTGAGAAAGTCTTAGTTCAATGAGGGTGCCAGCACTAATCGCTAGGCAAAGGCGCTAAAATATGCATGTGCCAGAATGTAATCATATATGCTAATCTACAAATTCTTCTCAAAACTAAGGTAAAACTACTTGAAACTTAGCCAATAAAAACACATGATTAAAATGCATTATGATATACTATAAGGACACCAAAATAGATCCCATTGAGGCTTAATTCACTCAATGCTAATATAGTAAACATCATTACATTATTCACTTACATTGCAATAATTACAAGTACACCAAGAGATAAAAGAGATGCAAGAAGGAAGGTGAAGTAGCCTTGGCTCCATGCTTCAACTAGTACACTAGTCTGTAACATTGTCTTGTCATGCCATCCAACCATGTAGTACTTTTAGATCAATCCCACTGCACTCATAAAGATAGTCATATGGCCCAAATAATCACTCAAGCAATAATGCAATAAGGCCAACACTCACACAAGGAACGTGCATATAATCCAATCAAGATGAATAATCCAATAGAGAATACAATGCCGCAACAAGTACAAAGGGATAATCAAATGCAAAATCCCATAGGGTTACTACTCAAATCTACACAGGGGATGGATGGAAGTCCAAACCATAGTGTCATTGCATAGCTTGAAGCGATGGCTCATGCAAAACCAAACAATTCTTTCTTGAAGTCTGGGAAGCTTGATCCCCCACCAATAGTCAAGCCTTCTCATTGTGTCCTTAGCTTAAGGGAGCACTCAAGACACACAAGAGGCATAATAATTATCTTGTTATTATGTGTCACCTCATTCATTTTATTATGTTATCACTTTTATTAAGAAGCTCTCCATTGGGTTGTCCTAGTGGCCTCTTTATGCCCCACCCCCATTGAGAGCCACTCCCTAGTTCTAAATCCAGCACCCATACCCAAGTTCAAGACCAAATCAAAATCACAAATCACAATGCATAATAGATTACACTTATCGACTATGTTCACACCATAAACTTCATTGGTTTCCAACCAAGAGTACGAATCCAACATCGATCCCATAATAAAATCTCATATGCATTATCATCATTTCACATTGTAATAATCATTTTACAAATATAAATTATCACTTTTATCAAATACCAAATTCCCTAAAATCGATCACGAAGGCCATCCACCATGGATGGACATCCAAAATCGCTAAAAATTCAAACTTAATAAATACAAGATTTAGAAAAAAAAAACCATTAGTTCACATGCATCCAACATTGCAAAAATGCAATCAAACTCACAAAACGTCCATCCAAACTCAAATGAGCGGCATAACGGTAAGAAAACCTTCATTTTCACTATAAAAAATAGCTAATATTTAAATCTTAACCAAAATCACTTCTATAAAATGAAACATGACTAATTTCATTCCATCAATCATTTCCAACTCACAAATAGCCATTAAAAGGAAGCATAAGAGAGTAATGAAGAAATCCCTATCTCAAACCAAACAAATACACAAATTTGAAGAAGTTGCCAAAGGCTCAACAAGATGAAATGAAAACCAAGAGGCAAGAAGAATTCAGTGAGAACAATCTAAAGAGCCAATACCCACATAGTTTCTCCTCTCCAATCTTCCAATCCAAGCAAAAGGTCAAATCGCCAACAAGAGGGTTTGAGAGCTCCAAGCCAATAAAATTAACAAGTGATTCAAAAATGAGCTTTTCTCACAATTAAAATATTACAAAACCACTAAGTCAAGATTATAAAATAAACTTTCAAAAACCCAAATGAATTAAATCATTTTAGTTCCAATTAAATCAAATACTCATAAAACATATTTGGCAGTAAACAATAATAAATTGCCAAGAAAAATACTTTATTATATTTATTATTTTAGTTAAAATACTTAACCATGACAACCGCGGACATTAACAATGCACAAACACACATTACTGGTCTTTCACAATATGCAAGGGGGTAACCAAACATTACCACGTGGTAACCAAATGGGTGATTATATATGCAACATAGTGATTATTCTCAAATTAGGAATGATAATTAGGCTAGGTAGTCTGAATGGCCATATGACATTCTCATATAACCATCATTTGGAATATAGGCATGCTCAGACCTATGAAGCCAAATGGAGTTGATGTATGGTGCATGCTATCACAAAAAAAAATCACACGCCAAGTATACCTACTCATATTTATGTAATAGCCAAAGTTCATATAAAATAATCAAATAACATAAATCACTAAAAAGGAAATTTTAAGGACATAATCATTCTAAAGTATTCAAATGTTACGAAAGCACCCCTTTTCACATATAATCATCTAAACATTGCAATAATAATCTCATCTAACTAAATACATCAAATAGCATTAACAGCAATAATGAGCATATAACAAATTCCCTGAACCAAAACAATAACACATTAACAGTAACACATCTCATCAAATCACTGGCGCAAAATCACTACACATCATAAAATCAGCACCAACTCAATATGACCAAAATATCATCTATATATGTGAATGTATCCAGACATTATATAACATCATGCCACATCATTGTAGAGTCATCATGCATATATGATCATCACTGAAATCACAAGTATAACCTACTATCCACATCAACAGTGATATCATATGAACAAAAGAATATAATAGTAACCAGATGCATCACAAGAATGTCAATACAAAAGAATAACATACAAACAATCACATGAAAAACCATATACAGAGTTTAGTGCAAATCGAAAGAATCGGCAACAACATAATGCAAACACGGGAGGCACTACATGACATGTCATTTCTCTTCATTCCCCTTTTCTCTCTCCTCCCCACATGACTAGATTCATTGAAATTACATGACTATCTAAAGTCAATGCACCTCTCATCCCTCCATTCATTTCTCTCTTACCTCTTAATCTCCAATTCATTTCTCTCTCACCTCTTAATCTCCAATTCATTTCTCTCTCACCTCTTAATCTCAACCATTCATCTTTTAACCCCTTAATTAAAACCCTTGACTTTCATAGATATTTCTATAAAAGATGTTTATGTCTCTCATTTTGACATCTACACATATAGTATCTACATCTACAACTAGTGCCTACATGCTAGCATTGATTCACTTCTATCATATTGTTGCCTTGCTTGCACCACCAATCAACCACACTTGACTCTTTCATGCCACCTTGTGCTAGTGCTTAATGCTAAGAGCAATACTATTATCTACAAGGTCTTGAAGTACTGGAGAACACTAGAGTAAAGCTTATCAAGTATGTGAAGGCATTTTCGGTTTACTATTTGCATACGCTTGATTTAGACCTCTATTGGTGTTGTTTTTTTTGTAGATTCTAGGTGTGTGGTTGGACATTTGAGGAGTTTACAATAGAGTTAGTTACATTTCAATATACTTGCCACTGATTATAAGAAGTAAAAAAATAATGCATGTTATAAGGGTTTTGTGACATAGTGAGTAGAATCCCAATATAGACTCAATGAGCCATCTCGATCACAAATGAAGTATTAAGGAGGTTGTTGTGTGTGATAAGCACACGTGATTAACACTTCAAAAATTGTAACTTGCATACCTACAATTAGTACAAATTAATGATTTGTTGGTTCCTCAATTTGGATAATGTCAAATAAAATATCAATTACATAAATAGGCACTAGTAGCCTTACATTCATTTTTTTTAGTCAACTTTATTATAAGCTTGTTAATTACCATATATCAAAACCATCCAATATAGAGATTAAGAATACAACCCATAACAACTCAAGGATCAAGTAACCTTGCATCACCCAAAAACAAATTTATTATACCATAATACCAAGCCAAAGACCTTACCTATGAATACTTACAAAGTAGGTGTTGCATGCTAACTCAAGCTTTCACACATTATAGGACCTCATAATATGTCTCATCTAGTGATTTACAATCACAAAAAAAGAAAGATCCCCAATATTGATCAACAATGCAAGAAAATTTGTTACATGGGATTATACATGGTTTTAAGACATTGGCACACAATTCCCAATAAAGACATCCTCTCCCATCTTCCTCACAATGGAAGAACTATACAGATTTTCATATACTACCCAACAGACCACCTCATAGCTTCACATGACATTAACTTACGATAAACCCTGATAATTTTCAATTTGTATATCTAGTTTATTACGATTTATTATTATCATATAGCAACACAAATACACAACCCAAAATATGTGTATAGCAATATCTTGCCAAGACATTACGCATGTATAATTCTTAGCGAAACCACTAAGGAGAAGGATTATATCTTATGACATTTTTCATGGTAGCAATCAAATTTTAAGGTTTTAAAAAAATTCATATTTCAATTTAATTTTTCTTTTTTCAATTCAAGAATTGAACTTTCCTATCAATATATAGCTTGTATGACAATTCTGAATTCTAATTTCATTTTAAGATATTGCTTTTAAACAAAGACATTGAATGAGTGCAAACATGTGAAATAAAAACAACCCCTAAAGAATTGCAATGATTAGAGCTCAAATCATCTGAAACAAAGGTATGATTTGTATCTTGCAAATGAAATTTCTAAGTCAGGGTTGTTATGTTTCAAGATTTAAGAAAATATATCAAATATAAATAAGCTACGCATTTGCAGAAAAAACTAAAAATAATTATATTCAAAGGACAGAAACGTCAAAAAATAAAATAAAACATTCCTTATCACTAACCTAAGACAATCTTGCTTCATCCCTGATCTGCTGCATACTGGAACGAAGATAAAGATTACATCAAAAGGAAAACAAACCATCTAGATGGCAAAATCTACAGCCTTTAAACATTTGTTTGCAAATATTAACCTCAATCAATCTACACGCAGAAATGAACTGTTTCGCATCAAAAGTATTATCTACTCTGCAACATATGATTGGTTGTGTTATACTTTTTTTAAAAAGTACTATCGTTTACGAGATGCAAAAACTCCTAATATTAAAGAAACAGCATGAACTATATGGATCGACTTCGTTAAGTCTAAACTATTGATAAGAAATTGAATAGCTAATTTTTAAACCAGTAGCACGTAAATAATCATACATGAAACGTGTTCAAATGAACAATTCTCTAGGTAGAATTTTTCAAACACAATTTAAGAGGCATTTACCAATACAAAGCAAGTTTATTAAATGGACACCAAAGAATAATGAAAGCAAATTTCCACAATCTATGAAATGAAATAAATATGCTTCTGGTCTGATTGTGTGTAAATTTTTAGCATCAACGTTTCGGAAAGCAAATTTTCACAATCCATGAAATGTAACAAATATGCTTCTGGTCTGATTGTGTGTAAATTTTTAGCATCAACATTTTGAATCATACTCCATGATCCATCATCAGAATGAGTGAGAGCTTAAGAATGCAAATGAGTTTGCTCTAATGATGTGCACTAGCAGACGCTCAAGCCTGACATATACCACAAAACACCCGAATTGTCTAGCAGCCAGAATAATGCACTTTAATTAGACATTTTTTTTGCATTTATTAAATAAATTAGAAATCAGAATATAATTGTGAACTGATTTTCAACTTATTCAATTAATGCAAAATAAATGTCCTCTCAGTGCACTCTGCTGGCTGCATAAATGTCGCCATGACATTGCCAGAACCCTTAGTTTTTTGGTCTAATATGTCCACAATTTTAATTTAATTTCTCGGGCATATATAAGAGACAGGTGAATGGGTACAGCATTGTTTACTCATACATGCATGCACATAAAGTGAAAGGAGGCATCAATGAAAAGAATTGTGCATGCTTGTGTCTCTAAGAGAACAGATGGTTCGTTTCACTGCTTAAATGAGACCTAATATTTGAAAAGTATAGGCCAATAAATAAAGAGAGATTTTTGGACACCCAAGTGCATATAGAACAAATAATCACCCCCGCACTCAGAAGAAATATATCCACCCAGGGACAAAAGGATCTCATGAGTTCTTCCAACAAAACATTAAATTTGTAGAATAACTCAAATTCACAGAATAAACTTATTTAGATAATTGTAAGTTCACAAATAAAATTAGCAATTTACTTGCAAAAATACAAAAACTTGATAGTTAATTTGCAATAACAGAGCTCGTCAAAGTGAAAACCAAAATTACAAACTATACTTGGTAGTTGATTTGCCAAATCAGAGCTCATCAAAGTAAACACCAAAATTACAAAATAAACTCTGTAGACGATATCTTAAATCAGAGCCTTTCTAAGTAAATACCAGTGTACATATAGCTATCAATAGGATATACAAGTTCAGGAGAAGTTACAAAATCAACTTAGATTCTTGCTTTAGAAAAACCGTGCCACTTTAAAAGGAATATCATCCTTTCAAGAGATTTGAAGTCCAAACTTCCATAATAGTGAATATTAACAAATTTCTATTTACACCTTGTCATCATGAAACCACCATCTTGTTTCTTTAGGTGATCTGCCATTTCTACAATTTTTTACATAGCGATCATTATCCGCTGGCCTTTGCTGAACCCAACAAACATATATTAATTAGATATTGAAGAAAACTGCCTTAGGTACATATGAGGGTACATTTTACAAAATTCAAATACCAAGGATGGGTATCAGTATAAAACCTTCACAGTAGAGCTCGATAGCATTGAGAGAATGCTGATGCAGATAGAGCTAACAGTCATAGCTGGTGACCAAGAATCATACAAAATATCTGCTCAAACAATGACTAGGTTTAATATGCTGATCCTGATATATGAAACAGATAACTAGCCTACATGATAGTCATATTGTACAGGATAGTGTGACTTCATAAAACATGTACCAGATAAACATGAAAACTAACACATTAATGCTGCGCATTCATAACACGTCCAACTGTTAACTCACAATAAATGAGCTCGAATTATTAAAGATTAAAGATCAAGCAAATCCATTCACAAGACATGATAGTCCAATAAAAGCCAAGTAATCTTACAAGAACACAACAAATCACATATAGCAAAAAAATCAAACTCAGGAAAACAAAAGCCATCACAGCATCAAACAAGTTGAGCCAACAATTAGACTTTCCTACCCTACTACAACTCACTTGGACTTAAAAATAGGGGGCTGAGGCTGGGTCCCATGGAGGGGGCTTCCTTAAAAAAAGAGCTGTGGCCGTTGAGATTTTTTAGGAATATTTAAAGGTGAGTGGTCTTATGAATTTTATAGTGTGTTTCAGCTTAAAAATTTAAGCTCCTAAATTTAAGGAAAAACTGTCTAAATTTTATTTTTTTTCAGAATTTTTTTGGTTTTGGTGGGAATAAAATGTGCAAATCTTTGACATGTGGTAGAATTTTTTCCTAAGCTGGTGGGGCAATTTCCAGGCCCACCCCATTTTCACCGGTTCAAATTTAAAGGTCTAAAAAAGTGGAGCTCCTATTTTGCAGGAAAAGAATCCAAATAATCCTGTAGCCCCAAAAAAAAATCCTCATGGGACTGCCTGTACCTTAAAAAATAGAGCTGTAGTCCCCCCCTCCATGGGACCCCTGCCTGAGAGGTATTAAGAAATCAGATTAAGGATTGCCAATGAGGAAAATATGCTAAGCAGCACTAAAGCATTTCTAAGATGTTAGGTATGCCATATGCAAATAAGTGAAATAACACGAAAGCAACCACAATGATTCGATTAATAGAAGGGAGAACACAGGAGAGAGGGTTCAAGACGCAATTGATAATGTCCAAGAGGATGATTCATCCTACTACTTGCTTGTTTTTCTCTGGTTGACTCTTCAATAAAAACAGCTACAGATGGCTTAGACCTTGCGGAAATCACAACTTACATTGTGACTATAAACCAATTACTACAACAGACATGTGAAGAGGATTGCAAAAACTGAACCACCAGATCACATGACAGTCAGAAATAATGAAACAAAACAGAAGATGGAGATATGGCAAATGGAATGCAAAAAGAAGTTGAAACAACAGCAATAGGGTAAATAACTAGGTAAATCCATGACTAGGTAAATAAGTTGCTATGTTGCAAGCAGAGCCATGAAAAGAGCATAAACATAAATGATTCGTACCATGATATGATAGTTTTCCATCCAAATGTGGCACTCTGTTGCAAATGGACAGAGAATAAAAGTACCGTGCACTTCACAATATAACTTTATAGGAGGGTTGAAAAAGAAATGAGATTCCATTATTTTTCATGTTGGAGAGGATTTTTAAATATACTGTTTACACATAAAGCATTATACAAACAAACAACATGAAGACAAATCAAAACTGTTCAGGTGCAACATATGGACTAAAGCTATAATACAACCTGAAGCAATACCACGAATGACGCAGTTGGAATTTTTATAAATAAAACAATAATTGTAAGAGAACAGATGATTTAAGTGAAATCTCTGTCCTTACATAGAAGAAGGAACAGACTGCTCAGAAGTCATGGCTCTTCACTTAGGTCACCAGATAGTCATCCTTTAGTATTCAATTAATTAAGATCGTAGTGCATTAATTTGACCTAAAAATTTGGACTAAATAATTGTGCCTAATGATGACAGTACTAAAACGTAAATTGGCCTACTTTATCGGTAAGGTGGGGATGTTCATATTATGATAACCCAGGTTCATACCTGGCTGAGCTTAGCCTGTGGTGCTTACTGCCAGTAAGTAATTGCTTAATTTCATTCACTGTCAGGCCAGTTACTGAATCAGAATTAGAATTGGGTATGGGTACAGGGGTACAGTATGCTGATACAGCAAAACAAATTTGATGACTGGATTCATTCTGGGTATGCCCATATAAAAAAAAGTATTTAAGTAAAAAATATTAAATATATACTGGTTATGACTATTGTAAATATTTATTATTAATAATGTTACAAGAAGGATGTATTTTTAAATTTTATTATATTAACAAGATTAAGCTCCTTCTTGTGACTATAATAAATATAAATATATATTTTAATATTAAAAAGTATAAATTGTTTATGACTATGATATATATACTTATACAAGAAAAAAGCTAGGGTACATCCATATTACAAACATTAAATATATTAAAATACAGTATGATAAATTTATATTAGTATGATAAAACAAGTTATACTCAATCGGGAAAAAATCAGAGAAATGGATGATAGAAGAAGTTTTTACCAAGCAACAAAAGAGGGAATTCAAGTTTTCAAAGGGAAAGACAAACACTTGGCAGTTTTTTGAAGTATTGGAAAAATTCCAAGAGGTGGTCGGAATCCAACCACCCCTTGGAACTGGATTTCCAAGGGTAGGTTGGATTCCAACCTCCCCTTGGAATTCCATTTCTAACAGACCCCCTATTTCTGCCCTAGTTTGGAAGCCTGGCAAAACAAATGAGGCAAAAGTCACCTTCAAATGAATGGAGAAAACCAAATTAAATGAAGAAGAAGGTGAATCAATTGAAGTTTCAAGGGTGATAATCAGATTTCAAGACCAAAAAAGGGAGATGAAAATCAGATTTGAATCCCCTCCAAAGTCAGAACTTGCATCTCAGATCAGTCCATCAAATCCTTCCATATCCTAAGGCTCACCTCCATCCTTGAAATTTCCAAGTGTTAAATGCCTAGCTAGCAACTCTCTTCCCTTGATAGTTTGAACTCTCAAATGACAAGACTTGCACCTAGAGCTGGTCTAATCCAGCCTATTGACTTGGAGACTGCAAGATTGCCACCAAACTATAAGGTCAACCACAACAACTACTCTACTACCAAACAAAAGAGGGGGTCCCCATTTGCAATGGGACAATGGTGTGAAAACCTCACAACAGTTCGTTGCTTTCCCATTAAAGGGCCATCTATAATAGTGTGTAATAGTTATAATTTTGAAATTAGCATATAATTATTATATATTTGATCTCATCAAAATCCATGAGGTGAGGCATGCACAGAGCTCAGGTCATATTGAAACCGTGATTTAGAACAAATTCATTAAGTGCTTCGACACTATCTCACATGACCCCAAAATTTAGGATGACTGAAGCCTTTTCAAATTTCTTTGAAGACCCGCCATTGCTCCTCCTGTGCCTCTACTTAGGGTTTTCTAGAGGTCGGAAAGAAAATTGAAGAGACAAAATTACATTTTTTTTCCACACTAATTCCGCATTGACTTCGCTTCTGTCCTGGAATCAACCCTATTTTTGAATGATTCATCAATTTTATGAGTTATTTTGTAGGGTTTTGTAGGTTTTTGGAATGATTTTTTACGTTTTTTTGCCATTTTTAGGGAATTTAATATAATTTTAAAGCGCTTTAAATGCAAAAAGGTCGTTGGAAATTGGGTCAATGATTTTTTCATGAATAAAGATTTTTTCAAGGAAAAAATCGACTGGCTCTAGGATTCAGGATTAATCGGGTATAATCGGGATTTTTTGCAGATTTCTGCTTCTATGGGTCTACATACACACACACACACTCACAATCTTCATCTTTGTTTGATCCAATTTCTTATTATTTCTTATGATATCCTTAAAGGGTATATTTTATGAGTTATTTTGTAGGGTATTTTGTAGGGTCTCGTAGGTTTTTGGAATGATCTTTTAGGTTTTTTGCCATTTTTTAGGGATTTTAATATGATTTTAATGCGCTTTTAAATGCAAAAGGGTCATTGAAAATTGGGTCAACAATTTTTTAATGAATTAGGATTTTTTCAAGGAAAAAATCGGCTAGCTCTAGGATTCAAGATTAATCAAGTATAATCGGGATTTTTTACATATTTTTGCTTCTATGGGTCTATTAACACACACACACTCACACTCTTCATCTTTGTTTGATCCAATTTTTTATTATTTCTTATGATATCCTTAAAGTGTATATTTAATTTGTAAACCTAAAACAAAAAAGACTTTTTCCCCAATAAATTAATAATAAAGAAATTATTAAATCCTTATCATCAATTTAATAATACATAGAAAATAACATAAACAGTGTTGAAAAATTGTGGAACCGTTAGAGGCGACAGCAGCGACTACTGAGCTAGGTTTTTTGGCAAAAAATGGCGGTATTGTGGGTGCACCCAAGCTCAATGGCACCAAGGAAACGAAGGGATGTGTGGTGCAAGGGCCGGATTTGGCTAACAAGCTATGTGGGGATTTAAATTTTGCAGCTATGAATGGCCGAAAACCCCAGTTGCGGAGTACCTACGGCAGGAAAACCGTTGTGATGGGAAGTCCGACAATAGAGGGTCTCGGTGTCAGGGCAGTGCGAAGGATGACTGGGCTGGAAGCGAGTTTGTAGGAGACAGGCAGAATGGTGTAAGGGGATCAAAGATCCCTACAATACAGAAAGGGTTGGCGTCATGGGAGATGCAGAGACCATGTGCAGAGGAAATCTCGGTTGGTGAAGGCATTTCAAATGACACTAATGAGAGGGAGAAGGTGCGTCTTGGGTGTGATGGGAAGGATGGTGTTGTCCAGGGAGGCTTTTTGGGGAAGCAGAGAGATCTTGGCACTTCCTCTGAGAGAGACTTCCCAAGGAAGAGGAAGAAGACAACTGGTAACTACAATAAGGGAGAACGGGTTGTGAAGGTAATGAACAGGGCTTTGAACGAGCCTCTTTTGATAGAGTTAGAGAAGGAAATAGAGGCAGAAGTGATCCATAATGCTGCAATCTTTTCAGATCTCAAGCTGATAGGACGATTTAGGGGTTTATGGCCAAGCATGAAGGACCTTATTAAATGGATAACAGAGCATTGGGAACCAATTATGGAAGGGTATTATTTAGGTTTTAGGATCATTGCAAATGTGATAGCACTATCTGATTGTATGTGTTTTCCAAATGCAAAAATCTCTTGTATTTATATTGAGAATGAGCCAAGAAGAGACATGTCCCTTCATGGGACATGTCTATTCATTATTATGTAATTAATATAATGACAATTATGATTATATATATATATATATACATATATATAATATCTCTTAGAGTATTATATTAATTTCTCTAATATTTACATAATAATAATATATATATATATATATATATATATATATATATATATTAGTATATATACATTCTCATATATATATATATATATATATATATATATATATATATATTAGTATATATACATTCTCATATATATATATATACATATATATATATATATATATATATATATATATATATATATATCTTTACTAGTATTGACTCATAGTGTTTATACGACTGAAGCTACAAAACATCAACACTCCCTCTTAGCTAGGGAAGATTAAACACGTGATTAGGATCAGAAGATATCATTTAGCATAATATTAAAGACATGGTCTAACTAGGAATATTAAGTCGAATGATATTCACCATAACTCATAGATTCATAAGAATATCATCTCATGATATTGAGAGTATTGGCCACAAAATATCAAGTCGCATGATATTCACCACCAAGTACTCAAAAATAATGTGAAAAGATATATAACATTAATGTAATATCAGAGTTTATAGAGATATCATCTCATGATATTAGGAGTAATGGCCACAAAATATCAAGTCACATGAGATTCACCAAGTGCTTAGAGTACTGGCCTACGAACATCAAGTCTCATGATGTCAACCAGGTACTCAACAAATATTTTAGATATCACCTCAATATGATATCAAAGATATGGTTTGACCAAGAATATCAAGTCTCATGATATTCACCATAACTCAAAAAATATTTTACATATCACCTCAATATGATATCAGAGATATGGTCTAACCAAGAATATCAAGTCTCATGATATTCACCAAAACTCAAAAATTTCCATAGGTAATGTATCCTTAATGCAAGGTATCATCTATTGTGATCTGTTTCAGCCATCACATGATGTTTATCACAATAGAAGGTCAATGGTCTGTTTAAGGAACTAAATCCACCACGCAATAAATCATCTATTGTGATCTATTTCAGCCATCACACGATGTCTATCACAATAGAATGTCAATGGTATGTTTAAGGAATTGAATCCACCTTGCAAGAAATCATCTATTGTGATCTGTTTCAGCCATCACATGATGTCTATCACAATAGAAGGTCAATGGTCTGTTTAAGGAACTGAATCCACCATGCAAGAAATCATCTATTGTGATCTGTTTCAGCCATCACACGATGTCTATCACAATAGAAAGTCAATGGTCTATTTATGGAACTGAATCCACCATGCAAGAAATCATCTATTGTGATTTGTTTCAGCCATCACACAATGTCTATCACAATAGAAGGTCAATGGTATGTTTAAGGAACTGAATCCACCATGCAAAAAATCATCTATTGTGATATGTTTTAGCCATCACGCGATGTCTATCACAATAGGTCAAGTTATTGTAAGATTGTCACCTTTCAATAACTCTTAAAAATACAAGTGACAATCATTTGGAAGTCGTCACTTCCTTAAGGTTTACACAGGACCCATATAGGCATTCATAATTCATAGTCATCTGACTATTTGAACACTAGAGATTCCATCTCAATATGGTCTACTCACTCTAAATCAATATGATCGAGATTATCAAAAGTTGATTTAATCATATCCTCTATTTGCTCCCTCTAAAGCTCAAGTTCTTGTATCAACCTCTTGTCCTCTTTTGAAATGTCAGAGTCCCTCTGCATCTGGTCTCAATCATCAATTTTTATTTTTTTTTGCAAGCATTAAGTTCTTTCTCCCTTGAATGCAATTTTCTTGTGCTTCCATCTTGAAGGTATGTCAGAGAGAGATTGCAAATAGCTCACTAAACTATCTCAACCAAAAATACTAATGATAGAAGCATACAAGATTTTTTCTAACCAATAGTATAGAAAGAATTACAAACATAAAAAATATGTGCATTAATAAAACATGAAATACTTATCTTTTATAAATTTTAAGTATTTCATTTTGCAAGGTGAGCCCATATAGAAAATATAATGCAAATTCACAGAATGATGTCTTCATTCTCAAACATTACCATAATTCTTCACATGACCTATCTTGAATATCCAAAGGTTCTATACACTATCACAACCTTCAATATTATTAGATCTCCCTTCAAGTGGTTAGGCTTTTAAAGAAGGAACTTCACTCTTTTACAGAATTCGCATAGACCCGTACACAGTCGGTCATAACTTTTGAACCCGACACTTTCCTCCAATCGCTCCGGTGAGATTATTCTAAATTTGGTTTTCACAAACATATCCAAAATTTAGCAAAATCCAACGGTGCATTTGAGAGATTTGGTCCTCATACTGAGACTGTATTTTCTGAGACAGTCACACATTCACCATCAACAAACTACTCTCTTACATTTGCAACTTGGCTCTGATACCATGTTAAGGTTTTAGGATCGTCGCAAATGTAATGGCACTATCTGATTGTATGTGTTTTCCAAATGCAAAATTCTCTTGCATTTATATTGAGAATGAGCAAAGAAGAGACATGGGACATGTCTACTCATTATTATGTAATTAATATAATGACAATTATGATTATATATATATATATACATATATATATTATATCTCTTGAGTATTATATTAATTTCTCTAATATTTACATTTTATATATATATATATATATATATATACATATTTTTACTAGTATTGACTCATAGTGTTTATTCGACTGAAGCTACAAAACATCAACAGGTATGTCCAAATCTACCCTATAGCGAGGGGCTTTTTTGTTGTTGTTTTTGAAAAAATACAAGATAGAAATAAGATTTTATGTGATTTTTTCTGATATTGGGAAGATAAATTCCCACTTATGCTAAAACCTTGGCACCCGGCATTCTTTCCTACCTCTGAAGCTTTTGACAAGGTCCCTATTTGGGTACGTCTTCCGAACCTCTCTCTACACTTCTGGTTTGATGCTTGTTTGGAGGCAATAGGAAAACTCACTAGGAAGCTTTTTAATGGTAGATGAGGGGGTCTTCAAATCTGAAGCACTCTACTTATGCTCAAATCTTGGTAGAATTGGATATTTCAAGGGATCTTCCTCAAGAGATTAAGATAAAAACCTCCAAAGGTTTTTTGGTCCAGACTGTAGATTACGAAGGGGTGCCCTTACGATGTAGGAAATGTTTTCAGACGGGTCACATGGCTGCCCAGTGTGCTAAAAATAGGATGGTTAAGGAGGCTTCTTGGTGGAAGGAAGTCTCTTCCTCTTTTTACACGATGGAGAAGAAGGAGAAAAGTCAAAAGAGCTATGCACAGGTTGTGCATGATGATGGTGTGCAATGTGCCTCTGAGGTTCCAAAGCTGGATGCACAGCCTCCTCAAAACAGTATTAATGATAGGGGGGTGGATCAGGTGGTGGCCCTAAAAAATGGCTTGAGCACACCGGATGGAAGGGAGAAGATGAGATCTGTGGGTTCTTGGGAGAAGGAGAAATTGGCAGCCATAAAGAAAAAACATGGTCATCAAAAAGGGGATAGACTGGCAGATTCATTGCAAGATAATGAAGATCCCCAAGAGGATTGGCAACGGCAGCAAGGGTGGAAGATGGCTGGGAATTGGTGAAGAAGAAAAAAGATAAAAAAATGAAGAAATCCTTTGAAATGATTCTTCATTCACAGACTAAAAGAGGAGCAAGGAGATAGCTCGTGTTTGTTTTCTCCTCTAGGTCTGTTTTTGTTATTGAGCTTTTTAATGTTTACGGGTCTTTGTTTTGTTTTCTGCTGGGGAAGATGGTTTCCCTATTTGTAACCATCCCTGGATCGAGCCAGGTGCTTTCCCGATTTATAAATCAATCCATTCACTATTATAGACCCAAAAAAAAATACATAGAAAATAAACTCTTCAAAAGTTTGAATTTTATAGTAGTCCTTTATCTATTTAAAATTTTAGTCTTCACGATATTATGTGACATCAAACAAGAAAATTTGGAGAAGATAAAGGGTTTAGTTCTCTATTATCCTTATTGCTAGAGAATAATAGAATACACATTCACAAAATTTGTGCAAATTTCCAAATGTGAAAGGTGTGGATTCAATCCAGATAAAAACTGCTGGAGTGTGAGTAAAAACACATTCTGCAGAGCTCAGAGCACGTGCACCATCCTATAAAATATTCCTGAGAGGAAATTTGTACAACCAAAATTCGACAAAAAATTTAGAAAAAAAATTCGAGAAAAAATTCAAAAAATTCAAAAATCAATTTTTTTAAAAAAAAATTGAAAAAAAATTTGACAAAAATCGAAAAAAAATTCAAAAAAAAAATTCGGCAAAAAATTTACAAACAGCAAAGTTACAAACCACCCAGACAAATAAAAAATAAATTAAATCCCTCCCACATGAAAAATTTAAAAATTTGCTTTCCCTCCATTCAAATTCCAATTTCAAATCCCAATTCCACCTTTTTAGATGGAAGATGTTAATGCTCATTTTGAACCAAAATGAGCATTAACACATTCCTATTCCATTTTCATATTTTACTGCCAAACTGAGGATTCGACGAAATGGGCAATAACAAATGCCAATTCCAGGCAAATGCTGGAAATGGTCCGCTACCAAACGGGCCCTAATTAAGGAATTCGAATAAAATATAGCCAGAAAATACTTCCAATATTGCCAGAAATATTACATCTGAAAGGGAAAAGAATAAAAATCTGTTGACCCATTTCATCACGTAGATCTGCACTAACAAATCTCTTTTACAGTAAATTTTGCAGGGCAGCACAAGTGAAAACTGGACAGCTAGCAAACACGAAAAAGACCTAACAATTTACAGTCACAAGGGTTCACTGGAGGGAAAGCAAAAATAAGATGAGAGTTTTTTTTTAAATGTCAAAAACATGCTGAATTTCCATCAAAATCTGGTAAATTCAGTCTTTTCACCCAGGACGAACTCACAGACCAAACAACATCTACTGGACACCTCCCCACCTGCACCACACCTGAATCTGAGCCAGGAGCAGATCCTTCCCGGATCCAGAGGTATCCAGGCAGGAACAGTAAAATAGCCAAGACAACAATCATGCAACAAAACAACAAAAACTGGCAATGAAGGGCACTGTGCTTCAGAGAATGGAATGCTACTGGAGAATGCAATTGTATGCAGTAGATAAGATCCACACAAGAAAAATTTCAACATGAATTTTCCAAATGGTCAGCCCAAGTGTCTAGATATTATTGTCTTGCAAAGATCTGAGGTTGGACATGAATAGCACTCAAGTAGCGATTAGGAGAGAATTACACAGCTTTCTGTAAAATTAGAGGAACTTCTTGCTTCTTCTGGAAGTGACACTGACATAGAAGAGTGCACAGAATTTTAAGCCTAAAAAGAAACTCTTTCAAAACTGTCAAATGTATATGATATGACATCAGGAAAAGATGCCATTTGGTGAACTGAGATTTGCAATTAGATGTCAAAAGAATAATAAAGTTTTGGGACTAGAAGGTTTATCTTTTGTATTCCATAAAGCTAGTAACTTTGTGATTACATATATTATATAAAGGTCATCAAGCAGGGTACCAGTAGGCTAGAGGGTAATTGAGTTATCATATTGATACTTGCAGTTGTTGATAGGTGCCAAGTGAGAAAATAGAGGCTTGACACATTCTTGCATGTGCCTTATAAGATTTTGAAAAAAAAAAGACATTAACAAAAGGATTTGGAGAAATACCCCTTAAAGATCCTCACTCAAAAGAAGCTCGTGGCAGGAAGGAATGTATTCAATCGTTTAAATTTTATTTCCATAGTGAGAAGCAATGGTGTGGTCCAGACTTCCTAAGTAACATGATCTCATGTCTCTTGCAACCCTAGGTAAAGCCCATAATAGATACATATGACAAAGTATTGAATCAACGTTGAAGCCACAAGGGCTTAGTTATGACAAAGTATTGAATCAACGTTGAAGCCACAAGGGCTTAGTTACAAATTTATTAGGATGCTGTTGGTTTTCATCGGGGATTGATGCCGATACAAAGCTGATAAATTCTTTTGTCCTCATTGGTACACTAATTCATTACATGTTAAGAAATGACACCCTTGGCACATCCAATTGAAAATTGAGCCAGATACATATTGCTCTGCCTAGAAATTCAAGGCAGGAATTCAAAAATCTGGTTTTTCATTTGCTTTGACTCCCCATCTGAATGGCTAGTTGAGAGGAAATGGAATTGGCATTTAACTATTTAAGGACATTATTCAATTTTTGGGGATACCATTTGGCTAAGATGTTCCTTGAAAGAAACTGTGAGACTGAGTATTCTATGTTAATAAATGAGAAGCCTGGAAAGTGGCATAGATATCTGCTTTCTGCAGCTGGGAGATTTTACATGTGCCAAAAGGTATTTGTCATTTTCCATATATTATCTGTCAAGTTTTCTCCAAAACTCAATTTGCTTAGATGCATAAAATGACAAAATTATAAATATCTGCTGGTTGGTGAAAAAGAAAGGTAGGCATTCTGTAAAGTGAATTTTTACATATGTGATTTTTAAATTTCAGGGATTGCCTTTCATGGTGTAATGGATAGTCAGGGCAATCCACATGGATGGGATTTGAAAGTACGCTTTTGACATGGTTTACCTCGCATGACATGGTTTATGTTTTTCTTACCTACTCTGAAAACAGAAATAAAAGATGTAACCCTCAAATTTCCATTACAAGTTTTCAAAACAAAAACTGCAATCTCAAGTTTCAACATTTCCCTTCCAAATTTTTAAAACAGAAATCTAGACATTTTGCTTACAAGATTTCAAAACAAAATGAAAAGTACCCCAAAGAAGAAAGCCAACTCCTGATTCTTAATGTTTCTATTGTTTGTGAAATCTATGTGTGTTTACTACTATAAAATCTGTCAAATGATTCTTGGGCTGAGAAATTTGAAACAAATTTTTGTATATCTTTTACTATAATAAAGAAAACCAAATTAGAAAGCACGCAAGGGCAGCGTTTGGGCAAAGCCTAACATACTGAAAGGCAAAGGCAATGGGGTCTAAGGAGTTGTCCAAATAAAAGAGAATCTATTATCAAGTTGAACATGCTGACTGGTGGGGGTTACAAGAGACATTTTTTAATTTCACATAGACTTCTCTATCTCTTCTCAGTCACCCTTATATAGAGAGATATATTGAACCTCATGTCAATGTGAATATCATCCCTCAAAAACTGCCTATTGTAGATAGAGGACATCAACATTAGTCAAGGAATTTTGGCAATTTATTGCCTAAAGAACGATATGAATCAAAAAGCAGATGATGCATTAAAGTGAAATTGGAGGCCTCTCACATTCTTCCAAACTCCAGCAGAGATCATAGCGAAAAAGTATCTGTTGGGAGTTTTGATTACAAGTTGGGAAACATTGTCAAGTGCTATAAATCTTTATGACATGTGTCCCTTACTTCAGGAAGGCCCATAATAGTATTGAATGGCCCTCTGTTGAGCTAATTTGAAGATGTTATATTTTGATGACCAATTTATCAGGCAGGTATAAGGTGTTGATTGAATAGGGTTAAAATCTTCCCTCATCCTTATTTTTTATTTCTGCATAGGCAATTCATTACTTGTTAAGGCATTCATCCCATGCCCTTCCAGTTAAACAAATGAGTTTTCCAGATAAAGAGAACTTACTTAAATCCAATTTGCAATTGAAACCGTTCTTTCTCTGTTTTGGAAGAAGGTAACTTATGCAACTTGATCATAAATTCTGTGTGTACTGGCATGCCTAAGCATTCAGACAAAAACTAAGAAATCTCGTAATTTTGGGACAGCTTGGCATCCCTGGTATAGGATTAGACTTGATACAGATTACAAGACCCTTCAATAATAATATATTGTAGCAAGAACAAGCATAATAATGATCAGCAATTACAGCAGAAATAAAATGTAGAATTAATCCCTAAATGACACTAGAGCATAGTTCTATCACATTAGAAATAACTGAAATAATGTACACAGGAATAGACGGTATAAACACAAAAAATGTCAAGAACTATATGTTCATTTCTATAAATGCAAACTCAGTACATAAGAAAAGCATATAAGGTTACAGTTTAGAGTAACGAAATGTATGATATCGAAGATATATTGTGGGAAAGATCATATGTAACAAGAAGCAACGGGCCTGCAGGCATCCATGAAGTACAAGATAACATGTACACCAACATTAAGTAGAGATGGGTATAAGGAAAGTTGTGCTCCTCCAAAGATGCATATATAACAACCATACATCTGAGCAGGTTGCAACTGCATACATATAGTGCTAAGCCATGTAAACCCATTTTGCTCAAAAACACCTGCCCCACAAAACCATATGATTGGGGGGGTTGCAACTTGAGAGTGACTAAGTGGCAGGGATGCAAAGGAAAATACAAGTAAACTAGTGTGGCTGCAAGCTTTTTGATGTCTATCTCTAAGATCTTCTTGGTTGATTCCCACCTGAATTGGGACTCGGAATTTTTCAAAAGATGCTATTCTATATCTGGGGATACCATTTGATATGGATGCTCCCTTTGATCGCATGTGGCTCTTAAAATTGAATGGTATAAATAAGAAGCTTGTGAATGGCATACCCATGTTCTTTATATGGGTGGGAGTATTCAGTTTTCAATGATAAGTTGTTGTCTACACTTCTTATTTATTAATCATCTTGTTAGTTTCTCCTCAATGCTCAATTTGATAAGCTGTGTAAAATTATAAGAGATCACCACTGATGTAATAGAATTTAAAAGAAAGAAAACATGGTTTAAAGTAGAATCTACACATGCTTGCAATAAAAAGTCAAAAGAAAATAGTTGGCTTACAATTAAAAAGTTAGTAATTTCAGTCTTCATTTCAGTGAAATGGATAATTATTAATTATTTATTATGGCCATGCATGGAGATGAGCTTACAAAGGTATTGATTCAAAATTATAATTTAACAATTTGTCCTTAAATAATGCCAAATTGGAAAGAATTCTCTTTGGTAGACACAAAAGATGTACCAATTCCCTACTTATGTTTCCAGATCCGGGGGCTTCACTTCTAGTTCTATTTAGAAAACCTTAGAACATGTTGAGAGTTCTAGACAGTTTTATTTGACCTTGCTTACAATCAAAGTGTTGTACACTTGGGAATGTCTGCTGGAAACTGTGTATAGGTACCATTTACCAACTCTCTAGCCAAGATCAGAGAATGCTTTGTCATAAACAAAACAAAAAAAGTGATTCGGTCAATGCAACAAGAACCCTCCTCCTAAGTGGTGTTTCTTCGGCAACATATGTTCCCTTTGCTTACAAACCCTTCATAGGTATTTCCTATCTTATGAAACTTCTCTGTCAAACAATTTTTAGGCTAGAAAATGCACATGATGTTTTTCTAGATTCTTCTTTTAAGAAAGTTTATAACAAAGTTATACATTATAAAATATCTACCCATGTCAAAAACTTGTCATCTTGACATTCAATATAATTATTAATACTGTATTTGATTGTTTCTTTTATTTAAAAGTCAACGGCAGGTGGGTTTCTTGGATGGGGCAGATAAATATTAAAATAAATAGAAACTGAAGAACAAGTAAAAAGAAAGTTAGACTTCATCATATAAGCCTTTGTATCAATCTCTTCTAATTGGTATCCATTGTTTGCATCTGATACAGGCTGATTCAGTTTTGAAGGAAAATAGTAACCTGTGGGTGAATGGGTGAACAACCACACATATAACTCTGTTGCCAATTGCTTTTCATCTAGCAGAGAAGTTGATTTCATTGCAATTAAGATGAATTCTCTACAACTTTAGACTTTAGCCAAATGGAAGTCATTGTGTTTGATCATTCCATTTGGAATTCCAGTTTATGGAATAGATAAGGCTGATGAAATGGTGTTAGATAAGAATCTAATTTCCAGATTGATTCATCTTTTGCCTGCATTAGATCTGACTCAAATAAGCAAATTCTTCCTTCATTTTTCTGCCCAAGCCCAGGGTAGATTACTGATCAGATTGCATTTTTTTCTGCAAAGAAAATAATTTAAGGAGAGTTGGTCTGCTAACACATTCTGGACTCTGAAAAAACAAGAATCAACTGGCTCCAATAATGGAGTTGTGAGTTTAATTTTTTTTCTTTTTAATTAAGCATGTTTTCCATCCTTGTACTGCCCACACATGGGTAGATTTCGAGTTTGATAGAAAAAGTTTCAGTAACAAAAATAAAGTTGTGGAAATATTATGACAAAATTTAAGAAATTTAAGAACTAAGTTACTAACTTAAGGGCTGCTGACCTGCTGAAAATAGTGAATTCGTGGACTTAATTTTTTTTCCTCCCCTGTAAATTACTGGTTGGATGGCAATTTTTTCTAGGTGGATATTATGAAGCTTTGACAAATTCAAGAGTTAACTATGGGTTGTCAGTCTATTGACATTTTCTGGACTGTGTCAAAAGATGTGGATCCAACTGGCTTCAATAGGGGAACCATGAGCTTAATTTATGTTTTATAATTTTATTCTTTTCAGGTTGCAAATAGTGTTTATTTATGTAGGTTTTATAAGAACAGAAAATTGAAAGGGAAGGAGAAGTCAACAGTTATGGCAAGATTTGTCATGTACCTCCTCTCCACTTCCCACCCATCATCCAATTAATCTACGGACATCCAGTTCAAAAAGTTCCACATTTAAATGCAACTTAGCATACCTACTGTAAACTGGAAAGAAGAATCCCTAGGCCTGACAATATAAGAATGTGAAGCCAAACTGTAGAAACCAAAACACTAAATATCTGAAATTCTGGATGCTCATTGAATTTTTGTCTTTTCTGTTTCAAGACTACAAAAATCATTTCAAGTTGAAAAGAAATGGTATTGCAGCAGTAAGGCAATAGCAGTTTCAGGCAATACAAAGAAGAGGTTTTTTTAAAGTCGAAAACAAACTAAAACCGCTTCCACCAAGACCCTCTTAATACCCAAAAATCCATTTATAACTAACCTACTATTTTAGCTCTTTTGTCTTTAGCACATGAGAAAAACTATTCCTAATGGACCCACAATATTCCTAATAGGCACAAAGTACCATGATAAATAAAGGTAGGTAATTCTTGGATTCACAACCTAGCTAGACACCTACTGGGTGCATGAGAAACCTTTAGATGAACAAGAAAACTCTAATCTACACCTTTTATATATTTTTAGAGCTTGTAATTCTGAGGTTTAAATACTCTTTGCCAAAACTCCAGGTAAAGAAAGTCTTTCCAATCCATCTGAGACGCAGCATATCATCTTCTCATATATTAAACCCTTTAGCTGACTTAATCTAGGGGTAGTCTACTCAAATCTGGCAATGGAGAGAGATGGGGGAGCAACAACAGCCAGATTCAGGTGATATACGATTATTGGTTGATAAGGTACAGTTAAACATGCCCAAAGTTTAATTGAGTCCAAACAAGAAGAAGCCAAGTTTAAATGTTTTCAATGTGGACCAATCTTACCACAAACGTGAACACAAACCAAAAACAACACAACATCTTAAAAGGAATCCATAGCCTTCCCGAAGATCTGTGGAAAAAATTACAACTATATTACGAGTCCAATTGCTTCAATGAAAGATAAATATACCTAGGCAAATGTGGCCATTGCTGTATATATGTGGGTGCAGAGGAGCTGGTGAAAGAAAAACAACCTGCAATTTCAGAAAAGTCAAAAGATGCATGCATAAATTTGAATCAAACTCAATCTTTTAAACAAAGAAAGAATAAACACCTGGGGGGATTCCATGGGATAATGCTCGGGAAAATCAACTTGGAGTTGGTAGGATTCATTCGCATACAGAGTTCCCGGTGCACCAATTACTTCAATAATCCATCTACATATAAACAATACATAAAATCTTCAATAATACAATATCAATTTAAAAAACTATTTTTTCCCACAAAGGATCTCTGCTCTAACTTGACATACCATCTAGTCTGTGACCTAAAAAAATCACCTTTCCCGTTTATTTATGCATACTGCTATCTATTTTAATTTATTATGTGCGAGATGGCCTTTTACATTTATAAATTTTTTGAACAAACACTACGGTCTAGTTAAATTAATTTTTCAACTGTATGGAAGGTGGTAAAGGGTATCTATCCTCTGAAACATCTGCATTCTGATAAACCACACCGAGACAAAAAATCACAGTGCACGTTCCTACGTTAACACATTTAAAATAAACATCGCGACACAACAAAAGCAACCCAATTCAGAATTAAAATTTTGGCTAAAAAAAGCCCGATAAACCCTAACAAAAAAGAACAAAAACACCTTTTCGATTTATTAAAAAATCCTAACCCCGCACATACGAAATTCAAAGTAAAAGAAATAGCAGAAACCAACCTCTGCAAATTGTCGGTGACTTTGTGCTTGAAGCCGGCCGGAGGGTTGACTTGCCACTCCACCAGTTCTTTCTGAAGCCTATTACAAGCTATCCTGCTCAGTCCCTGAATCACACACAAACATATACATATTGAACATATTCTTCAAAAAAAAAGCAGAAACAAAAAAGATGAAGTTAGGAATAACAAACCGCGCGAGGATTGGAGGTGCCGGTCATGGTGGCCATTTCAGAAGACGAAGAAAAGTAGATGGAAAATGATGAGGCGGCCCTAAATAAAAACCTGCATTTTACAGAGGAGCAAATGCATGTAGCCTAGCTTGCACGCAGACCACAAAGGAAAGCATTATAATGAAATATATGACAAAGACAATGATACCTTGCTTAGCATATCTGATAGCATACGTTTATCCTATTTTACTCGAATCTTCCCTCTTCTTCTTATTACTATTGACTATTGCCTGGTCAGCTTCTAATCAATTTTCAAGGTTTATCTTGAACTTTTATATTATTCTGATCTATTTTATTTACCGATGTTTACCTTCAAGCTCGGAAACTTCTCACCTCTCTCTTTTTCTGTCTAGTCAAAGAAGGTTCCTCGTGGGGTCATGGAGACAATGGGCATATGAGCTCTTTTGACCTATTTCCTCATTGTGGATATGAACATCTTAAAGTTTGTGAATTAATCTTTCTTATCATTTTATTTTGTTTAATTATTTTGATAAGAAAATTGATAATGTTATTTTATTTTTTTAATGGAAGGTTCTGAACTGTGAGGCAGCCCAGCGAGGCACAAAGCTTGCGAGCTACCAACCAGCGAAGGCCACCACGAAGATGATTTAGGAACCCGATACGGGCCCACACGTGCCTGAAACCTCTTCAGTTTAGAGCCATGGACTAAGGGGCATCTACACCGCCAAATTGAACTGTGAGGCAGCCCAGCGAGGCACAAAGCTTGCGAGCTACCAACCAGTGAAGGCCACCACGAAGATGATTTAGGAACCCGATACGGGCCCACACGTGCCTGAAACCTCTTCGGTTTAGAGCCATGGACTGAGGGGCATCTACACCGCCAAATTCGCCCAGGGCACGATCCTAGCCTCATCCCTTATGATGTTGGAGCCTTGCACCCAGCAAGATTTGATCCTTGGTGGGCTCGTTGTGAGCCATTCAACTTCACTAGCAGACCAAGGGCCCATTAATAAGAAAATTGATAATGTTATTTTTAAATTAATCATATTTTTCAAATCTTTGATTGTGGATATTTAAGTAAATAAGGCGGACTTCTCACTTCATTAGGGTTTGATTTATCTATTTTAACAATTCTTTGAATTTAGAGTGGTGTTTCTAGTTAGTCTCTTTTATGAAGGTGTCGATAACGGAGACCAGTGTTGGCCCCTTGAAGCTCTATTTTGTTGAAAATAAAGCGAAGAAAGTTTGCACTATTAAATTCTTTATGTGATTGCAAATCTAAAAATTAGATTACCAAATTTGAAATAAACATGTGAATGTAACATTCAATAACTAAAAAATCAACAACCTAATGAAACACTAGATTTATGTGGAGAAACTCTTTCAGGAAAAAAACTCCACTAGAGAAAGAGGGCAAGTGATGCAAGTGTGGACGGGGAAAGGGGCCAAAGGCACACCCTAACCAGATCCACCTTGCAGAACAACACACGCGGAAGCAACAACACACAACAGTGAGAGAGAGAGAGAATGCAGATGCTTTGTTATATTAACTTCAAATTGATTCATACATGTCGAGCTATAAGGCCTTCCCGGTTTAGGCCAGATATTACAATCAAGTACAAAAGTCCTCCAACATGCGAGGATTTGCCAATAATATCTAATTTTCTATCTTCTATCTTCTATCCCAAAACTCCCTCCTAAGCTCTAACCAAACAACTATATTTATACAAGAGGCTACCGAGCCAAGTCGACCTTCAAATCCACAATCAACGGAAGGGATGACCAGATCTAGGTCCACACGCTTCCCAATGATGGATACCGACATTAAATCCATGACCCAAATTAAATGCACAAGTCAGCCTCAAAAGAAATCCAAAACAAACAACTCGGTAAGCAAGGAAACCGAGCGCTATACAAGCATCACCAAGCGCCAAAGAGATAACCAACCAACACCGACGAACAAAGGAAACCAAGCAACACCAAACCAACTCGGTCAAAGCAAGAATCGAGCAACACAGACAAACACAAATATGTTTTTGGTGAGACGGGATTGCCAAGGACCTGAGATGCTCCTGCATCAGACACCTGGGGTTATTTGAAATGATTCTCTGAATCATGAAACATGTATGATCCGAGCTGCATCTAAGTCAGACTGTGAAATCCATGAACTGTCTTCGATCAATCTACTCTTCCTCTTTACCAGATATTCCATATATTATTTTCCTCTTGTACTTTTGTCAATTCTTTACTCCAAAATCTTTTCAACTTCTTCATTTTGCTTCTTAGGATAATCCATCAGTACTGCCATGTCTTCGTCAAGTTCATGAAACTCATACAAATCAGCAATGTTGCATAGAGGTGATATATCCATGTCATCAAGTAACTCAATCTCATATGCATTTCCACTGTCAAATTTTCTCAAAATCTTGCAAGGTCCAAATTCTTCATCTTCAACTTCCCATATGTTCCAACAGGAAATCTACCTCTCTTCAAATGAACCATCACTTCATCACCAACATCAAAAGTCTCATGTCTTCTTGATCTATCAGCTCTATCCTTGTATTTCTGATTACTCCTTTCTAGCTTAAGCTTCACATCGTCATGCAATGTCTTCATGTACTCAGCAAATTTTACTCCCTCAGCACTTCTCTTTCTTTCATCAGCAATGTCTCTCAAATCTGATATACCTCTTAGTTGTATGCCATTTACAATCTCAAAAGGTGTTTTTCCAGTACTCTTATTCACTGAATTATTGTATGCAAACTCTGCTTGTGCCAACACAAAATCTCAATTACTTGGTGTGTCTCCAACTAAACATCTCAAAAGATTACCCAAACTTCTATTCACAACTTTTGTCTGTCCATCAATTTGTGGGTGAAATGTAGAACTATATTTCAGCTCAGTATCAAACTTTCTCCAAAGAGTTTTCCTAAAGTATCCAACAAATTTATTGTCTCAGTCAGAGATAATACTCCTCAGTTATCCATGCAATCTAACAATTTCCTTAAAGAAAAGATCTGCTACATGTACTACATTTGATGTCTTTCTACAAGGTATAAAATGTGTCATTTTAGAAAATATATCCACAACAACAAATATAGAATCATTACCTCTTACTGTCTTCGGTAAGCCAAGAACAAAATCTATACTGATGTCAATCCAAGGTTTCTCAAGTACAGCAATCGGTGTATACGATCCAGTATTCTGACTTACTCCTTTTGCAACTTGACAAACTCCACAACATTTCACAAATTTATGAACATCTTTATACAACTATGGCCAAAAGTATTTCTCTTTAAGCAAATTTAATATCTTATCAACACCAAAATGTCCAACCAAACCACTACTATGTTTCTCCTTTATCAAATTAGTTCTCATTGGTCCACTCGGTATACACAACTAAATACCTTTAAACAACATATCTCCTTGCATAAAATATTCGTCCCATTTAGTACTCTGTTGACCTTGAATAGGTGCTCTGCACTTTCTCCATGACTCAGAAAAATTAGGATCAAAGTCATAAGAATCTCTCATGTTATCAAATCCTAGAACTCCAATTTTCATCTCGGTCATCAAGGATCTTCTTCTACTCAATGCATCAGTAACTCGATTAGTGACTCCACTCTTATGCTTTATCACAAATGTATAACTCTGTAAATACTCAACCCATTTCATATGTTTCTGATTCAACTTATTCTGACTACCCAAATACTGTAAAGTTTTATGATCGGTATACAACACAAATTCACTCGGCATCAAATAATGCCTCCATTTCTTCAGTGCTTGAACAATAGCATAGAATTCTTGATCATACATAGAATATTTCCTTTTTGCATCATTCAACTTTTCACTAAAGAAAGCAACGGGTTTACTTTCTTGACTCAACACAGCTCCAATTGCACTTCCACTTGCATCACATTCCACTTGAAATGCCTTATTAAAATCAGGCAATGCCAAAACAGGCAATTCAACAACCTTCTACTTCAGAGTCTCAAAACTTTTATCAGCTCCCTATGTCCACTTGAATTTTCTTTTGTCTCCTCTCATAGTTTCAGTCATAGTATTACAAATTGAACTGAAATTCCTAATGAACTTTCGGTAAAAACTTGCCAAACCATGAAATGATCTTACCTCACTAGAATTCTTAGGTGTAGGCTAATTCAAAATAGCTTCAACCTTTTCAAGATCCATTTTCAAACCATCAACTGAAATCACAAATCCCAAATACACAATCTCTTCTTTCATGAATGAACACTTTTTTCAGATTTATCAGCAACTTTTCTTCTTTCAATATTTGCAAAACTTGTCTAACATGCAACAAATGTTCTTCTCTGGTCTTACTGAATATCAGAATATCATCAAGATATACAACCACAAACTTACCCAAGAATTTCTTCAAAACTTCATTCATCAATCTCATAAAAGCACTCGGTGCATTAGTTAAACCAAAATGCATAACTAACCACTTATACAAACCTTCTTTTATCTTGAAAGCAATCTTCCATTCATCACCTTCTCTGATTCTGATCTGATGATACCCACTTTTTAAATAAATTTTAGTAAAATACTTTGCTCCAGTCAAACTATCCATTATATCATCCATTCTCAGTATAGGAAACCTATACTTCATTGTTATCTTGTTGATTGCTCTAGAATCAATACACATTCGCCATTCTTCATTATTCTTAGGTGCCAATACTACAGGTACTGCACAAGGGCTCAAACTTTCTCTGATCAAACCTTTCTGCAACAATTCTTGAATCTGTCAGTTCAATTCATGATTCTCGATAGGTGTCAACCGATGAGGTGCCTTATTCGGTAAACTAGCTCCAAGGATAAGATCTATACAATGATAAATGCTTCTCTTCGGTGGCAAACCATTAGGTACATTATCAGAAATAATTTCATCATACTCGGTGAGTAACTTATCAATCTCCTTAGGGACATTATCCTTTGTTTTCTTACTCTGTTTGTTAGGAATCACAACAAAACATACATCATTCTTCTTTAAATCCTTAACAAACTTTCTTCCTTCCATCAAGCAAACTTTCACAGATGTGCAAACATTACTAATAGGTTCTTCCATCAAAGGTAACAAGATTTGTCATCTCCCATCAACCCAAATAGTATACTTATGCAATCTCCCATCATATATCACATGTCTATCATATTGTCAAGGTCTACCCAACAAAATATGATAACAATCCATAGGCATGATATCACATAACACCTTATCATAGTACTTTCCAATTTTCAAATTCACATAACATTGTTCACTTACTAAGAGTGTATGCTCATCTTTGATCCATGAAATCTGATAGGGCTTCAGATGTTCCAACCTTTTCAACTGTAACTTTGTGACCATCTCCTCAGATGCTAGATTCTCCTAGCTACCACTGTCAATGATTACCTTCCAAACTTTGTCAGAAACTCTACATCTGGTCTTGAACAAACTTTTCCATACTGGATCTTCCTTTTTACCTTCATTCCAAAGTGCTATCCTTACCATTAATTTATTTTCCTTCTTAGGTTCATTCAGTGACTCTTCTTGCACCAAAGCATTTCTACTGCTACCGGCCTTCTTACTTGCATGTGTACACTCAAATGATCTATGTCCTTCTCCACAATTATAAAAAGTTCATCGGAAACCACCTATGTTATAACCACCTCGGTAGTTATTGCCTCCACCTCTAGATGAACTTTCACCTTTCCACTCGGTCTTGCCTTTATCCAGAGTTGTCTTTTTAGGTTCAAATCTACTATTTTCACCATGGGATCTACCTCTTCCTCTAGGGAATCTACCACCTCTACCTCTTTGTCTTTGCTCATGTCTTTTATTCAATTTCTCCTCAGCTTTCAATGCAAATTGATAAGCCTCTTTAATGTTCTCCAATTTGACCAAATTGATTTCTTCTTGGATGGAAACTCTCAAACCATTCAGGTATCTAGCAATTCTTTCCACATCATCTTCATCATGTCCAGATCTGATATCTAATCTATAGAATTCCTTAATATATTCTTTTACCGAGCTATCTTTCTGCCTTAAATTTTGCATTCGCCTAACTAGGTTAATCTGATAGTCACAAGGTAAGAACTTTCCTTTCAATTTATTCATCATTTTACTCCATACCTTGATTTTGTCTTTGCCTTTCCTCTTTCTGTCCAGCTGCAGATGTTCGCACCACAAGGATGCATGACTTTTCAACTTTGTGCTTGCAATTTTCACCTTCTTTTCCTCAAGTACATTTTCATACTCAAAGTACTTTTCCATCTAAGTGATCCAATCCACCAATTCATCAAAATCCAATTTTCCACCATACTCAGGAGGATTAAAGTGTGGTGTAGACTTTAGACTTGTCAAAGCCTTCAAGAATCTTTCCTCACCCTGATCCATCACAGGTGCAGGTTCTACATCACCTTGTTCTACCTCAATTTCATCATCACTAACATCTTCAAGATGTCTTCCTCTTCTCTGGGTTGTTTCAACAACTTCTAATCTAGCAGCAAGTTGTCTCAACATGTCTGCCAATCCTAGATCTGCATCTCGCCTCCCATGAACCATCTTGAAAACCCTCTGCAATTGCAGGTCAGATCACAATCTGCTACCCCATAACAATTCAACTAGGGCTTCACAAGAAGGAACCTTCAAATCTAGATTCGCAAACCTAGATCCAGATCTCACCTCGCTTTGATACCACTTGACACAAGTGTGGACAGGGAGAGGGGCCAAAGGCACACCCTAACCAGATCCACCTTGCAGAACAACACACGCGGAAGCAACAACACACAATAGTGAGAGAGAGAATGTAGATGCTTTGCTATATTAACTTCAAATTGATTCATACATGTCAGGTTGTAAGGCCTTCCCAGTTTAGGCCAAATATTACAATCAAGTACATAAGTCCTCCAACATGCGAGGATCTACCAATAATCTCTAATTTTCTATCTTCTATCTTCTATTCCAAAACTCCCTCCTAAGCTCTAACCAAACAACTATATTTATACAAGAGGCTACCGAGCCAAGTCAGCCTTGAAATCCATAATCAACGGAAGGGATGACCAGATCTAGGTCCACATGCTTCCCGATGATGGATACCAACATTAAATTTGTGACCCAAATTAAATGCACAAGTCAGCCTCAAAAAAATCCAAAACAAACAACTCGGTAAGTAAGGAAACTAAGCGCCAGACAAGCATCACGAAGTGCCAGGGAAATTTACTAAGCACTAGAGAGATAACTGACCAACACCAGCGAACAAAGGAAACCGAGCAACACCAAACCAACTCGGTCAAAGTAGGAACCGAGCAACACAGACAAACTCAAATATGTTTTTGGTGACACATGATTGCCAAGGACCCGAGATGCTCCTACATCAGCAAGTAAATTATTAATCTTTAAAAGAGAGATCTCTACAATAGTACACTTCACTTTTCCAACTAAACTTAGCAACACTTGAATACTTAGAAATGAGTCATACAAAACTATTATGTTTTAGCTCCAATTTATAGCAAATTGAGGGAGGGGAAATCATAGTGGTAACTTGAAAAAATGTTGACATGATAATGAACCAATAATGAAGCTACAAAGTTCAAAGATCAATGAAGAAATATACCTTCCATGAGAGAATGTTTGAACAAGAGCTTGCATGAATATTGGGATATGAATGATATTCAATTGATATGTTACAATTTACAAGCACCTTGAATATATAAGCAATGTGTGATGATGCAGGGACAACTACCCTTAATACAAACATTAAAGTTTTAATGCATAATAAATGCCTAAATAAAGTATTAAATGACTTGTGTGTAAAAGTAAATAATGAGACATGGCTTCATCATATAAATCATTTCTAGGATGCCACCTAGACTATAAGGATGACTAGAAATATCCTAGGTTAACATGTGAATAGGTTCCCACTAATAAGTAGACAAAAAATAACCTCATTCACACTAACAACCCCCTTAAGTGTAACTTAGGGAGTGAAATTATTATGCAAATGACACAAGACTATATGAAATACAATATGGGTCCCATAAACTAATCTATGTTAGGCACTCAGGCACAACTAATCTCTCACAACTAGAGAAAGGGAGAAAACCCTTCAGGACAAAAGTCTTATCCAAAAAAGGGATGCAAATCATGTACAAGTGATAGAAGAAGTGAGATGTCAAGGTCTCAACATTAGTACCCCCCAAGAACCACATATATCACAAAAAAAAAAAACAAGAACCCCTCTAATAAAGGTCCAAATATAGAGACTACATTCCCCCCTCCCCCACAACCCCACAATTAAGTATCATCAAAACCATTAGAGAAAGTGTGAAGCCTAAAGAGAATCCAATTATGACAAACAACATGTCTTCCCTTGGGAAGAAAGAGATCCGATGGTAGATGCTGAAGAAAATCCATCTTCTAAAGAAGTAAGAAGGGCTAAGTCTTGCAAATGAAATCTTTAAAGAATAGTCAAGTGCCTGTAAAGATGTCTCACCAAAACTAGGAAGAACCCCAATCAAGGAAGAAACAATGGAATGAGGATACTCGAGAACATCCTCCAATATAAAATATTTAAAGAGGAGAGTGACCCTCTTAAGCATGTCCTCCAAACCTATAGAAGAAGAATGAATTAAAATACCTAAAATAAAGTCATCCTAAAATACAAACTTGAAAAAACAAATAAGTCTTATTATGTTGAAGTCCTAAAATCTATGTCAATTATCAACTATGATGAAGCAAGTAATAGGAGAATCGTGATTAGATCTAGCAAACCCATCAAAAGAATTGAATTATTATCAACACTATATGGGGGAGGCCAAGGAATATAAGGCTTATCAACATCAATGAAGTAATCAAATCTATACACCTTGGACTAATGATCATCCCTACCCACTACAAAAGCATCACCTCTCTCACCATGAATGAATAATGAATTTGGTGTGAACTTAATTATGTTTTCTCCTTATGCATTCTAATAAATTGAAAGTAGATAATGGACCATCTTAGAAATGCAAATAACATTAGCCACTAACCCATCACCTAAATCAATATCACTCACTATAGCAACATGAACAAACTAATTATTTGTAGTCAAGATCCCATCACAATGTACTTCTCTAAGAGAGCTTGGAACCATGAAATCAAGTGAACAAGTAATGTGATGTATGAAGCTCCCGAATCAATAATCCAACCAATATCTCTATCTACATGAGTGGTAATCAATTTTTACCCTATAATTTCCCTTACAAAAAGTACATTTGGGTCTCTATTTCTTAAGATGGATCTCTCTAAAAGAGGTGGTGGAAGTCTTACTTGATTCTGTCTTAGGTTTTTCTTTTTCTTCCCTTTCCCTTTGGGTGGTGTATCAATCAATGCTTGAAACCTAGGAGTGAAATCATTGTGACAAAGTTTTGATTGTTCCCTAGTCAACTTAATACATCCATAGTGGCATAAAAGAAAGTAAAAAGATATAAAAATAATTCATTCAATTTATAGACAAAATCATGAATATTTATTTCTTATTAATTTTCTCTTCCCAAAAACTTTCCAATTGAGATCTCATAGATGTTTAGGAGTTTATTTTGACTGATGAAGTCCCGATGGTTGGAGTCGTTGCTAGAAAAATAAACTCTAGGCATGAAATGGAAGACTCGGGTAGGAAAATGCATTGTTGGTAGTAGAGACCATAGTCTCGTATAATAGGTGCTCAGTGCCAAAAATTCAACCATGGTCCCCAAATAATTAATATCATGTCTCTCATATTGAAAAATTTGACCAATGAAAAAATACAACCACCAATATTTAAAACCTTGTGGATATTTATAAATGGCTCCCACAAATAATGGTCAAATAAT
Source organism: Chamaecyparis obtusa (assembly GCA_027943335.1). Lineage (NCBI taxonomy): Eukaryota > Viridiplantae > Streptophyta > Pinopsida > Cupressales > Cupressaceae > Chamaecyparis > Chamaecyparis obtusa. The sequence continues at coordinate 1,178,212 of BSBK01000761.1, forward strand.
TTTATTTTTTTAAATCAAATGTTGACAGTGGGAAAATGTACTAGTGTACCAAGTTTGTAGATTTTGACCTAAAATTACTCAAGATATCGAGAGAAGAGTGATTTTTTGTTGAGATAATTGATCTCTTTTTATAAAGGCTCAAAAACTAGGTATAATCCGGAACTCAGGGAATGAACATCCGATCGAGCAGTTTATCCTCCTTATAAAAACTCATTTAATATGTCAACCTAGGGACATGTTACTTGAAACGGGCCAACAAGATATATGCACCAAGTACTACTCAACCACACATTCTACAGTTGTTGTAGGAAACAAATGCTGGAAGGAAACTATTCTATGACTACAAGAAGTAAATGCTGGAATGGAAATTAAACTATAGTTGCAGAAAAGAAAATACTGGAATAGAAATTGCAAAAGTGAAGTTGATAACAAAATATGAAGACTTTGCAAACTAAGCTATAATGCTTTAGCTTCTCTGCCACTTTAGCTGCAGGAAGCGATAGCTAACCTATGGTTTTGGCTGCAGGAACAGTTCAACACTAATACTGAAATAATAGAAATGCATGAAAGTGAATTTAACTAGAATGAATCTAACTAACTATGGAATCTTCACCAAGTGGCCCCCCTTGGGTGAGTACCCAAACACTTAATTACGCAAAGTTAAATCTCAATACTTCATTTGCTCATTAATTGAATAACTGAGAATAGAGATGTATGAAAATCAGTAAACAATAGAATGAAACTATATTGCAACTAAACTGATAACACCCTCCTTCTCACATAGGAGTGGGGCTTTATTTAAAGATAAAACTTCTAACAACTAACTAATCACACCACAAAAATAGGCGGAGATTTTATTACAACACTACCAATAGAAAGGAATAAAGCTATAAAACTGGAAACATAATAGATCTAAAAAAGAGGAAAGAGCCACTTCAACAACAAATCTAACTTCCCACTCTCTCCTAGATTTCTTCAGAGAATTCATTACATTGTCTCAGTCCTTTCTCGACGATTGCCACATTGATCACCCATAAACCACTTATTGGTGCTGCCCTAATGTTTCTTTGTTGGAGTTTTTTGTAAGACCGGGTTGAGCATCCAACGCATGAGCACATTTCATTTGGTCAAGATGATAGTTGCTATATTGATGTGTTGCACTTAAGATGTTAGGATAAAGACATTCATGCTAATAAACACAAAAATATGCATGCATTATTTATATTCAAACAACTAATTTACTTATAAAGACATAATCATAATTTCAAAGTAAGTAATATAGCATATCCATCCAAGTATAGCATATTAAGTGTGTTTAATACCATAGCAGAAGTCTAGTGGCTAAAGGCCACATAATAGCAGAACTGAGCATAAAGTCTTTAAGCAAATATAAAAAAACAAGGAAAAAGGACATAGCAGAAACTATCCTAGGGTATCTAAAATATGGCATTAATATGCCTTATCATTTGCCCCCTACGAAGACTAGTGTTAGTCCTCAAGCACAGAGACATTTCAGATCTTTGTGAGCACTCGAAGATCCCCTTCCCGAGTCTCGCCACTCATAGAGTTGCACACACACCAATAGAATCTATTTGTCCGCTCCATCTTGATACATTGACTCAGCTCCAACTATTCATCCACCTCATTATCCACATAGTTGTATAATGGCCATAAGAGAAGAGGAGGCTAGAAGGTAAGAGGTAACCATCTCTTAGGTCATGGTTGTCATCCCAGCTATATATACCATTGAACTCATTGCATTGTAGCTTGAAGATTGATGAGACTATGAGGCTCTTCCTTCTTTAATGTCATTGTTAACTTGCCCCATCTTTGTCATAGTCCTTCTACTTCCCTGTGCCCTTCTGCTAACAAGAGTCTCTCAAATTCTGCAAAAACCTGTTCTCGGTTGCCTAGGATCCTCCTTCTGTGTTTTGAGTCATGGAATCCATAGACTATTTCCATCCAATTATAGTATAACCTATGGGGTGAGCCACTTTCTGGACGTAGGGTAAGCATGATTAATTTCTCAACTCCCATGTATTTTCTTAGTTGTTCCTCATAGTTTATTTCATTTCTCACCCAAGAAAGAAGATCTGACAGGTGAATATCACTGACAAATAGCAGAGGGTTCCAATCAGTATTGGAGGGAATAAAATTATTGTGCAAGTAAAGCTCACATAGGAGGTTCCTAGTATAGTCTAGTGATGCTTCATATGCAGCTACAAATTCCTGGGGTGAGCTTATGTTTGTGTTTAAATCTCTAAGGACCCTCATTAATTTAAACATTAAAAACTACTCTTTTAAACAAAAGGCATAGACCCTAGGAGGTGGTCTGCATTCTATTAGTTTAGGAATTAGCTCTGTGACCGAATCTAATTTCCCTTGCAAAAGTTGAATTTCTTGTTGTTTTATTCCTATTTCCCTTTTCAGTTTGTCTCTTTCTAGGTTCCACATTGAATTTTCATATTGCATGTGTAAAATAGCCAATGGAGAGGGAGTGGATTGCTAACCTTTTCTTAGTTTCTTGGTGGAACTTGCTTTGTTGCTATCTCTTCTTGGTTTCTAGGTGGAACCTACTCTGTTGCTACATCTTCTTGGTTTCCCGGTGGAACTTTCTCTATTGCTACCAAGACATTATTCTCTTGAATGTCTTCTTGCTGAGAAGAAGGTACATTGATGGTTTCTTTTTGCTTTGCTTCTTTGTGCTTTGCTTCCTTGTCTAGAATCTCAGCTACAGGATCATCTTCCATCACATCATGACACCCTATGAATGAATTGTCTTCTTTTGGTTGTTCCTCCATGGGTTCCTCAATAGGAACATTAGGGGTAGAACCAGTCATCGTAGGTGAGTCCTTTTCTATTTGTTTTGTGTTCAAATGAACACTTCACCGTGGTGGGGTGCCAACTGATGTTGTAGGACACTTTTGCGAGGTCTTTTTCTTTGTGACATGAGTGGCTATAGGAGGAACATGGGTGTCATCCATAACATACTCAGCCATTTTTACTTTTCCCTTTTCTTTCTTCTGGGCACTCTACTCTACCCTTGGATTCTCAAAATCTATGGGAACCTCGGTTTCACCACCCTCTAGGTTAGGGTTTGAATTATATGCCACATTTTCTTTATCAGCTCTCGAAGTAGAATGGTTTTCATGAGACTCTTCTAGAATATAAGACTCAACATTTTTAGGAATGGCCTCACCATGGATATTTCCCTTCTCTTCAAGAATTACGGGTTGTGTCCCTTCACTGTGCAATTGTACATGGGGTGCTATGATAAACTCGTCCCAGGTCATGAGAGAGGTATCGCGCAGAGATCTTTCCACCAAGAGTTTAATCAACCCATGGTGGGTGACAAAATTTTGCCTTCCCTTCTTGACTTCCTCAGAACTTGAATTCAATAGGGAATAAAGAGAATTGGGTACATTTACTAGGGTGCCATGCCACAAATGACTCAAAAGCTTAAAATGTACGACATGCAAGAAAGAAAATTGTCCCTCACAAGTAATGTACCTTATAATATGAATTGCTAATTGGGGGTACTCACTTGGAAGAGATGTTCTTTTGGCACCCTATTTACTGAGTTCTAATCTAGTGTATATGGGTAGAGAAAATTTAGCTTAGGCCATTTGCGCATCATTCCCATGTGGAAAGGCTTCTCCAATGGTAGGAAGTCTAGAAACTTCCACAATTCATGCTTCATAAGCCTTTACTCACAATCCTTTCATGTAGGCAACCCCATTGTTGTAGGTCCGCAAAAATTCTAGTGCTATGACCTCATCCTAACCACATAACCTTACAAAATATGTAAGCCAACTTTCCTGGTTGAAAACTTGGATGCTGGCCTGATCTTGCAACAAGGATGTATGATTTTCTGGCTCATGTCGTATGGGTTGCCCACCCATTCTTCTGCTGAGAAATTTTGTAACCTTAAAAAATCCTAATCCTTTCAACTCCAACTATCTTCCTAACAATTTTTCCCTCTATTCTACCCCGTATTCTGTTGAACCAGGGTTGGATGATCAACTCATTGGGCTTCCTAGCTCATTTAATGGGTAGTCTGGATAAATGGAAGAGGTATTTTGAATTTTTTTGAAAGACTCGAGCTAGATTTTTGGATTTTAAAAAAACAAGGCTATAGGGAATTTTGTATGCAGGGGTTTGTTAAATCAATTGGTCAAAATGACTGCATAGTACAACCTTGCAAATTAATAATGAAAAATTTAAGCAAGGGTATTTATTACAACACACAACTGAACGAACTATTTATTGCAACACACAACTGAACAAACTACCCCCCACGAAAAATGAGGTAGGTGTCCGCACATGCTTGGTTTGTCAGTACAACGATACTTGGATGAATCACTAAATTAATTACAATGCAATTGATAATGATGTCAAATTAAGTAAACAAAATATTAAACAATAAATGAGTGCATACCTAGGAATATAAAAACCTTTAAATGCCCAAATCTGGAAAGATCAAGTGACGTGGGCCAAGCAAAAAGTAATATCCAATGCAATGATGATGTGACAGATGAATGAATATGGCAGAAAAAGGTGATGGGATGTGATGTGATGACTACTTTATTATGTAAAAAGATAGTTTCATGGGAAATAATTTTTTTATTATGGCTGCATTCATGTAGAGTCAAAGCAATGACCAGAGAAAGTAATTACTCTATTTGGTTGTAGGAGAGTCTTCAACTAGAGGAGGTCCATTGGCTGGAGGAAAATCTTCACCTGGAGGAGGTCCATCAGCTGCATGAGGTTCATCAGCTGCAAGAGGTTCAATTGCGATAGGAGAAATCTCAAACTGCCGCAAGAAGTCGACCTTTGTTTCTAGCTTATGGTACAGACGAAGTCTGTGTCCATTCACCAACAACTTGAAACATACAGGGTCGATGGTGGATAACTAAAATGTACCATTAGCATAAACATGTTCAATTTCACAGGGGCCAAGCCATCTTGTAGTGAGCTTACCTTGTGTCTCCTAAAATTTGGAGTCATACAAAAGAGCCCAGTCACTAGGAACAAACTATCTGTTTAGGATATGTGAATCGTGCCACTTTTTGCGTTGTAACTGGACCATCTCATTTTGTTGCAAGGATGCTTTCCTCATTTTATCTAGATGGTTGAGCTGTAGGATCTTGCCGCGTTGTGTTGTAGGAAGATCAATGTTGAGTTGTAATGTTGTTCGTAAGGTTTTATGCTCAAACTCTATGGGCATTATGGCGTTCTTCCCATAAACCAATTGAAAAGGAGTGAAACCAATTGTTGTCTTCCATGTGGTCCTATATGCCCAGATTGCTTCTTGTAATCTAGTGCTCTAGTCCTTTTTATGTATCTGCACTGTTTTGGTCAAGATTGCCTTTATTTCCCTATTAATGATTTATGCATGACCATTCACCTGTGGATGATATGGACTTGATTTTTTGTGATGAATATTATACTCGTTCATTAGGATAGTGATCAATGTTGATGTAAATTGAGTACCCTGATTAGTGACCAATTATCTAGGTACACCATATCATGTAAATATTTCCTCATATAGAAAATCAGCTACCTTGTTATCATGAGCATGCTTCATGGCTCGCACCTCCACCCATTTTGTCACGTAGTCAGTGCATACAAGAATATATAAATTTTCATTAGATGAAGGACTGATGGGTCCGACAAAATCCAATCCCCATTTTTCAAATGGAGTAACCACCACTTGAGGAAAGAGAGGCCTTTCATCAGACTTTGTTGGTCACCCCATCCATTGGCATCAATCACACTTCCTAGTGTAGTTGACTGCATCCTTATGTAGGGTTGGCTAGTAGTAGCCAATGTTCAATATCTTCATCATTGTTCTTTTGGCTACAAAATGCCCTCCACAAGGCTCATCATGACATGCATGGAGGATGTCATAAGCCTCATCCTCCCTAACACATCTCCTAAAATTTGATCAGGGCCAACATAGAAGAGACAATCAACAATCCATGAAAAGTTGAAAGTCTTTTCTATTAGCAACCTCTTTTCTTTTGAGGAGAAATATGGAGGTACCTTTTGAGAAACCAAATAGTTAGAAATGTCAGCATACTGGGGGGTTTTAGCTGAAATGGAGAATAGGTGGTCATTAGGAAATATATCATTAATTATATGAGGTTCATCTGTATTTTTCAATCTTGAGAGGAAACCAACAACTACATTGGACTTGCCTGGCTTATCCACTATTGTGATATCAAATTCCTGCAACAGCAGAAGCCATCAGTCCAACCTTCCTGTGATAGTAGGTTTGTTAGCTAAATATTTTATGGCTGCATGATCAATATGCACAAATATTTGATAGCTAGTGATGTAATGGTGAAATTTTTTCAGAGCATAAATAACAGCCAAAAGTTCCTTCTCTATGACTATATAGTTCAACTCTGCTCCTTACAGATTTTTGCTAATAAAATAAATGGCATATTCTATCATACCTTCCTTCTATTTAAGAAAAACTCCTACTATATGATTTGAGGCATCGGTGTGAATGTGGAATGGCAGTGCCCAATTAGGACCCCATAGAACAAGAGCCTAAGTCAGGACATACTTCAACTACAGGAAGGCTTTATCACACCTTGGTGTCCATAAGAATTTTGAATCCTTGGTGAGAAGAGAATACAGGGGATTGGCCATTTTGGTGAAGTCTTTAATGAATCATCTATAGTATCCAACATGTCCAAGAAAACTCCTGACATATTTTTGCTTTGTTGGTGTGGGCAAATTCAAAATAACTTCAATTCGGTAGGATCTACTTGGATGCCAACAACATATATATAATGACCCAACACTACTCCTTCTTGCATCATCATGAAACACTTTTCACTATTCAAAGATAGGTTGTGTTCTTCACATCTTGTAAGAACTTTGTCCAGGTTTGTCAAAGCCTCCTCATAAGTTTCTCCATACGTTGTAAAGTCATCCATATAGATTTCCATACAATCATGAGAGATATCGGTAAAAATGATAATAACTACCTTCTGGAAAGTTGTTGGAGCACTACAAAGGACAAAAGACAAAAATGAATAGGCAACATTTCCCCATGGGCAGGTGAATGTGGTCTTTTCTTGGTCCTTAGGAAGAATTTTGATTTGGTTGTATCCACTGTACCCATCTAGGAACGAAAAATACTTCTTGCCTACTAAGGAGTCTAAGACTTGGTCAATGAATGGAAGGGGGAAGTGATCCTTCTTAGTGACATTATTAATTTCTCTGTAGTCAACACACCCTCCACTTACCTCCTTTCTTGGGAACTATGACTAATGGAGAAACCCACTGGTTGTCTGAGATAAGATATATAAAACCAGCATTGAGCAGTTTTTGCAGTTCAGTCTTGACTATTTCTCTTAATGCAGGGTTAACACGCCTTTAAAACTTCCTAATAGGGGGTTTGTCTTCCTTTAGGTATATCCTATGGGTACATAGCTTTGGGTCTAGGCCTTTCATGTCAACATAATCCCATGCAAAATATGTTGTATGGTCCTTCAGTAATTTAGTCAGAGATGTTTGTTGCTAAGGAGTAAGCTAGTTATTGATATTCAGGCAGCGGCCAGGAGATACCTCTACTTGCTTAGTCATTTCTATCATAGATGCATCTATTAATGAGGACACTTAGATCTCATGGAGAAGCAATTGGTGGTAGAGTTTTTTGGCTACAAGAGAAGCCCATTGGTAATCAGGGTTCACCGGCTATAGGGAGCATTTATGGGAGGAACAATCCAGAGAATCTAAGTTCGATCCATACTAATTATGCAAGATGTTGTTGATTAATTTATCTTCTTCCTGAAGCTGCAGGAAAGGATATCTCTTTAACATCATTAACTGAGACACTGAGCTTATTACTTTGACTTCTTCTCCTATATCAAGCCATATTGGTGAGGCTAATTCCATCTGAGGTTAGGTATGTGGATACATGAATAAAGTCTTATTGCACTAACCATCAGAGATGGTCACATCCCCTGAGTGACATACGATGTAGGCATCAATAGTTGCTAGCCAAGGTTGACCAAGGATAATTGGATAACCCCCTAGTGTATCTTTGGGTGAAAGGATCATGAAATCAGCAGGGTAAGACCAGGATTCAAGGTCAACAATTATGTCCTCCACCATCCCATCGGGATTTATAGTGGAACTTTCTACAAGCTATAGGACAATGGATGTAGTTTTGAGGTTGGCGATACCAAGTTGTTGCATGATATCTTTAGTCATGATGTTTATAGCGGCTCCAAGATCTATCAAGGCATTTTTGATAGTCATCCCATTGATAATGACCTTGACAATAGGGCTACCAAGGTCAAAATATTTTGGGATGGTAAGCTTTTCTAGCATAATGTCTGTCCATTTTCCCAAGACATGAACAATCTGGGGATCCTTTTTCTTGCGACCAAGCTTTTTGAAACAAGCTTCCTTGATAGCTAATCCGTTGGTGGGGACATCCTTGATTGCCTGGAAAAGGGGAATTTGAACATTGATGTTCTTTAGTTGATTAAGGATGTTGAAGGCTACTTCTTCGGTAGGCTTTGGATTACTATGTTGCAGCCTTTGTGGAAAAGGAGGGTCAATCTGTTTGTTATTTTCAAGTGTTGGTTTAGGGGCTGCTAGAGGAGGAGAACATTCAGCTTGGTTAGGTTCCTTAGAGGTTACTTCAATGATAATTGGAGGTTTAGGAGCAGGCAGAGTAGTACTAGATCATAGGTAAATATCATCAAGAGTGATGACATAAGTAGGATATTGTGTGGGGTACTGCATTGGGTCAGTAGCATACATATTTTGTTGAGGTGTAGGAGGTATATTGTTTGTGTTTGGATGTGGTTGTGCAAGTAATTGAGTAGGCTTGGGAGGTGGATTATTGGCTATTGGAGGTAGAAAAGTGCTTGTTGTTGTGGAGGCTGAAGAGGTGGAGACATGAATCCTTGTGGCTGATTTGACCATTGCTGACCTCCTCGGCACTGCGGGTTTTGCTACCAATTACCCTGTGGTGGTTTCCACACCCCTTGGGGTTGTTTCCAACTCCCTTGAGGGTTTTGCCACTATGGATTGGGGTAATTCTACCACTGATTCTGGAAATTATTCCACGGAGGAGTTTGATAATTCATGGGGGGTTGCCATTGATTATTATAAAATGGACTACTGAATGTAAGTGGGTCCTAAGGCATACATTATCTTTGCACCCATTGTCATTGTTGATAAATGAAGAACATCTACTCATCCACTGGTTCAATTGGTTTGTGATCAGTTGGAATTTGTGTAGTCTCTACGTTAGCAACCAATTTTCACTGACAGTCTTTCTTCTTCTATCTACAGTGGGGATATAATTCAACCAATATGGCCTCTACTTCCTCATGTTTCTTCTTAGCCTGCATGGTGTCTAGCTATGTGGCCATGTTTTTAATGACGTCTTTCTTGAAGTTAGACAAGAGATGTGTTATCTCTGTCCTATAAGCACCCACACCATTTGACTTTCTCAAGATGGACCTATATCCCTTCCTTTCTTAACAACAGCTTTGGAGTACTTAAGGCGTATCTTTCTGATATCATTCCATGAAGCTTGGGTGATATCTCCTCCAGCCATCAGGTCCAGTGCCTCTATGCATCTATTTTGAATACCTTGCAGAAAGAGAAGCTTCTGGAATTCCTCATTAAGCTCGTCTTGTGTGTTCTTTTGTAAGCTGAACATGAACCTTGAGACATAATCCTCAAGACTCTCATCCTCTTTCTATCTCATCTTAAAAATGTCATCCCATTGAATGTCATTTCCTCTACAATACTCTTTATATTTCAACAAGAAAGCACTCTTCATTTCATTCCAACTATGAACAACATCCTTTCCTAAGCCCATGAACCAACGTAATGCAGACTCTTTAAGAGTTGCAGGAAAGAGTTTAAGCTTGTGGGAATTAGTGGTGTAGTCATAGCTCTTACAAAGGATATCAAACTCAAAAAAGAAAGGTATCCCAGTATTATGTCACAAGACCATAGAATTTTGGAAGAGTAGAAGAGGGTGTATTCTTGAGGTTATTATTGTCATGCTGGTTGGAGATGAGAAAAGGAAATGTAGTGGGATTTGTCATCCTTGGTGGATTTATAGGTTGAGGTCAAGGTGGATGTTGGGGCTGATAGATGATTAAAGGCCAAGGATTTTCTTCTTTGTCGGGATTTTTAGGATAATGGAATATCAGATTGGTGAAAGTTTTAGCAAATAGATTAGCTCTAGGTTGCTCCTCAAAGAAACTAGGGAGTTCTCCTTCAGAAAATGAAGATGATGATGTGGTTTTAGGAATTTCAATAGTAGCGTCAACAAACTTTCCTTCTTCTTCTAATGGGTTTTCAGGTTGATTTGGCAAGCACCTTCCTCAAGCGTCTCTTCTTCTATTATTCATGCAGGTAGTATGAAGTAATGTGGATTGTTGTGCTTCTCAAGATGAAATTTATTATACTCAAAGCAAGAAATGAAAGAAAATCCTAGGAATGGCTGACTGAGAACTAGGTTCAGCATCATCCCCAACAACAAAGCCAAAAATGATCACTTTTTATAAAGGCTCAAAAAGTAGGCATAATCTAGAACTCAGGGATTGGACATCCAATTAAGAAATTTATCCTCCCTATAAAAACTCATTTAATATGTCAACCTAGGGACGTGTTACTTGAAATGGCCCAGCAAGATATATGCACCAAGTACTACTCAACCACACATTCTACAGTTGCTGCAGGAAACAAATGTTGGAAGGAAACTATTCTACGACTACATGAAGTAAATGCTGGAATAGAAATTAAACTATAGATGTAGGAAAGAAAATACTGGAATGGAAATTGTAGAAGTGAAGTTGCTAACAAAATATGAAGACTTTTCAAACTAAGCTATAATGCTTTAGCTACTCTGCCACTTTGGTTGCAAGAAGTGATAGCTAACTTATGGATTTTGTTAGAATAACTGAGAGGGGGGTGAATTAGTTATCCACTGTCCCAAATATAAAATGTATATCCAAAAATAATTTAAACAAATTTCTTCAGCTTGATAACATAGAATAGTAAACTATCTGTGCTTTTACTGATTACCAGTCAATAACTTATAGTAACTACTGATCAAATCAAATATGAAACATGTAAAGTATGATATCCAACAATCATCATAATCGACACATAACATAAGAGATTTAACATGGGAACCTTGTAAAGGGAAAAACCACCTGGGACCGGCAACCCAAAAATTGTTCACTCTTCTGAAGTGAGGTCAGTGAAGACCCAACCCTGTTAAAGGTTACAAAACACACTGTAAGGTGTGACCTTGTTAGAGGATTTAACACTAACCATTATCATCCAACCAACATTCACTATGAGGTTGACAGGATAACAAATGTACATTCTATGAATGACATTACAAGACTTTCTAGTCTACTCGGTTAAGAGATTTATCTGATTACAATGGTTAAACTATAACATCAGGTGATTTGATTACAATACAACTTGATTTGCAGATGTATAGATATATATTATGCTCATTCAAATCTCTAATCAATATATCAATTATGTTTCAACAATATTTAGTAACTTACTGTCTCTCGGTTACAACTTTCTGACACTTGGTAATCTCTGCAATTCAGTTCTCCTTAACCAGTTTGATTAGGCATGCATGAAGCTTGTTCACGTGATATCTCTGCAGTATTCTTTCCTCCGGCATAAGTTTCATAATGAAACCCTAGTCTCTTAAATAGATAAGTAAACCATTTTCTTTTCATCCATCAGATTTTGCCACTTAATCTCCTTCTTTGGTTTTGTCGCTTAAACCTTCCTCAGTTGATGTGTCAGTAACACATTTCAAATCTATCATTTAGATCTTCCTTGAATTTTGCTAGCCATAGATCTCGTAACAAACTTTATCTTTCCACTCTGCGATCATACACTTTACAGCTCATCAACTTATGTCAGCTAAACAAATCAATTAGTTCTTTTGTCCATACTCGGTTAACAAAGAAATGTGTTGGTGAACACAAGCTCAGTTTATACTATGCTCGGTATACACTACACTGCTCGGTGTATACTGGAATGCTTCATTAACCGACCACACTACTTTGTAACATTTTGCTCCCAACTTCATAATAGATTAATGCAACATAATCAAGTCAACAATATGAAGTCATAGACTCATCAATAAGTTACCAAAGGTATTCCTTATCTTCATCTGTCATATCTATCTTCCTCCATGTAGATATCTCAGTTCTTCATCTTTGTCTTCTCTTCTATAGATGTGTTAGATGTTTTCAACTCTATGATAAGTACTATCAAAACTTGTTGACATCAATGACAACATAAAACTGATTCAATTATCTTACATAATAGTTTAGTGCTCGGTGATCTCTAATCACTTGAAGTTCTTCAATCAGGTTCTCAATCAATTGTAGTTCATCAATCTCTCCCTTTGGCATTGATGGAAACTCAAGCAATATGAAGTATACCATACACATACCAAACATGTATTTTACAACTCTGTAAAAAAATGTTGTAGCTCGGTAAGCTCTCCCTAGCTTAATATGTTTAATCACTACATTACATAACAACATTGTAAGTGCAGACTATCTTTTGTAGATATGATCTTTAGCAGCTCTCAAGTTCCTTCTATTTAACTCCTTTATCTTCTCAGATTGTCTCTCCCTAAGATAGATGTTTCTATATTCTCCTCGGTTATCATATTGTTTATCTCTCCCTTTGACAACAATGCCAAAGAAACAAATAAACATACAGCTCTATAGTAGCCATGTATCTCTCTGTTGTTCGTTGCATTTACTGTATCTTTGTATACTGATTATGCCACTGGTTTCTCAAATCTTTCACAACCTTAGACAAAAATCCAAAGTGTGAACTATGTTGCATCAACATGAATGATCTTCTGATAAGTTTAGCCTGATGCAACCTCCAGATCACATTAGTGACCGGTAGACAAGGGACGAACCCCAAGTCTAGTCCTCAAGTATTCAAATGTATCTTTCGGTAGAGGCTTTGTAAATATGTCTGCAAGTTGCTCTTTATATGTAACAAATTCTAGCTTCAATTGCTTCTCCTGTACTTGTTCTCTTAAGTAGTGATACTTGATAGATATGTGCTTTGTTTTAGAGTGCATCACTGGATTCTTTGAAATGTTTATAGCACTAGTGTTATCACAGTATATAATCACCACTCAGTGATTATCTCATTCATTCATTCTAACACTTGCTTAATATATGCAATATTTGAATAATTTTTAGCAGCAACAACATACTCTGCTTCAGCTGTAGACTAGTAAATACAAGACTGCTTCTTACTTGTCCAGGTAACAAGTCTTTCACTGAAGAAAAATGCTCCTCCAGTTGTGCTTTTTTTGTCATCCACATTTCTAGCCCAATCAACATTGGTGTATACTTTAAGTTCAAACTTGCCATCCTCAGGATACCATAATCCATAATCCTCTATCTTCTTTAGGTATCTTAAGATAATCTTTGTATCAACCATGTGTGACTCCCTAGGATTTGTAGAAAATCTTGCAACAATCCCCACAACATGTGCTATATCTAGTCTACTATGTACTACATACATTAACTTACCAATCATTGATCGATACAGTGTCTGGTTCACCTCTGTAGTTTCATCCTCTTTAGTCAATTTGTAGCCTATGACCATTGGTGTTCCAACTGGTTTAACATCTTCCATGCCAAATGTTTTTAGTACTTCCTTTACATATTTGGATTGTGTGATGAATATCCCATCACTCTGTTGAATAACCTGTAGTCCTAGACAGAACTTAATCTCTCCAAACTTAGACATTTCAAACTCTTTTCTCATCTCATCAGCAAAGGATTTACATATGTGATCTTGACCTCCAAAGATAATATCATTCACAAATATTTTAGCAATTAGAATAGTATCATCGGTATCTCCTTTCATATACAAATTGTTGTTCTCACTAGTTCTAACAAATCTAATACTTAACAAATAAGTATGCAACCTTTCATACCAGGCTCTTGGTGATTTCTTAAAACCATACAAAGCTTTATATAATCTACATACCATGTCTTTCTTGTCTGGATCAACGAACCCTTCCGGTTGTTCTATGTAGACTTCTTCAAGTTTCCCATTTAGAAATGCAGACTTAATGTCCATTTGATAAACTTTAAATTTCTTATGTGCTGCATAAGCTAGTAACATTTGAACTCCTTCTAGTCTAGCAATAGGTGCAAAGGTCTCACCATAATCAATTCCTTCCTCCTGTGCATACCCCTTGCAAACTAGTCTGGCTTTATTCCTTGTAACCTCTCCATTTTCGTTTAGCTTATTTCTGAAGATCCACTTAGTACCAATAACATTCTTATCCTTAGGTCTAGGTACTAAGGTCCATGTCTTGTTTTTCTCTATCTATTCAATCTCTTCATTCATTGCATTTATCCATTCTTCATTCTCCAATGCAACTTTAACATTCTTTGGTTCATATTCACAAACTAAGCATGTACCTTGTCTTGACGTACTTCTCATTTGTATGCCAACTTGCTTGTCGCCAATGATTTGGTTCTCAAGATAATGTTTCTAAAAAATCTTGCCAGTATCCGATCTCTTCTTTCTTGTTCATCATGCTCAGGTTCATTTGCTTGCTCGGTAGGTCCTTCCTGCTCGTCGGTTTCTCTTTCCTGTTCCTCGGTGTTGTTTTCCTGCTGACCAATTGTCACTGTTTGCAGCTTCAGTAAATACTCTGGATGTTCAATGTATGTGAATCTACCGTAGTCTTCTAGTTCCTTTGTGCTTTCTTCTGCATTCTTATCATCAAACTCATCAACCCTGACATAGGCACTTCTATCATTTTATTAGTAACTTTATTTAGACACTTATATGTTTTTCTTTTAGTGGAATATCCAAGAAATATCCCTTCATCACCTTTTGAGTCAAACTTTCCATTTCTTTCATCTTTCAGAATAAAGCATTTACTTCCAAAAATTCTGAAATAACTTACAGTGGGTTTGTGTCCAAACCATAACTCATAGGGTGTTTTGTTAGTGTCCTTCTTCAACTGTACTCGGTTCAAAACATAAACAACTGTGTTAACTGCCTCTCTCCAGTATGTCTGAGCAACATTTTTCTCTATCACCAGTGTTCTTGCATAGTCAACTATTGACCTATTCCTCCTTTTAGCAATTCCATTCTACCAAGGTGTCCTCGGTGCAGATGCATGTCTTTTTATACCATGCTCATTACAAAAGTTAGTAAATTCATCAGAAATAAATTCACCTCCTCTATCAGATCTTAAGCATTTCAATTCTTTACCAGTCTCTTTCTCTACTTTTTCTTTATACCACTTGAACATCTTAAATGCGTCTGATTTTTCTTTCAAGAACATGACAGTCATCAATCTAGTATAATCATCAACAAAAAGAATGAAATATCTATCACCATAATAACTCTAAGTTCTCATGGGACCACACAGGTCAGTGTGAACTAACTCAAGTATTTTCTTTGTTGAATAATCTTTGCTTTTGAAACTAGATTTTGTCATTTTACCTTTCTGACACTCATGACACATAACATGATCAGGCTTCGATAAGTTAGGCAGACCTCTAACCTTTTTCTTTTTACTGATCTTAATCATGTTATCAAAGTTTACATGACATAACCTTTTATGCCATAACCAAGCATTTTCATTTTTCATCATTAAACAAGAAGACTCTGCATTATCAAGATAAAAACAAGTTACTTTTTGATTGTGCTCCTGTTCCAACAAGTCTTCCTCCATCATCAAATATTTTTACTTTCTTGCTCTCAAAAGCTACTCGGTGACCTGAATTATTTAGTTGTGCCACACTTAGCAAATTATAGTTTAGTCCTTCTACCCAATAAGCATTATCACATTGGATTCTATCATTTATCAGTAAGGATCCCTTTCCTCTAACCATGCAAGGTGTATCATTACCCATTTTTACAGATCCTCCATTATATTGCTCAAGATGATTAAATTTTTCTTCATCACCAATCATGTGATGTGTACATCCACTATCTATGATCCATATATCATTTTTATTAATCTTATAAATAAGTGTTGTTTCTACATACTTTTCTTCTTCCTTAGAATCATCCTTCGTAGAAACAAATACTACCTCTACATCATATCTGAATCAGAATCAGATTCATTTTCTTCTATAATGTAACATACCTTTTTGCCTTTATCACTGTTGTCTCAGTTGTCTCAGTTGTAGTGTCGATAAATTTTGTTGCCTCTTCTCCCATAGCTTCCTTCACCAGATCAATCCTTGTTTCTATCATCTTCCTTCTTGTTTGGACATCTAGCAGCAATATGACCAACTTATTTGTAGTTAAAAGATGCTAAAGGTAATTTGCCTCTATATCTACCTTTTCCTTTAGGTAATCTCCTAGCCATAAGAGCTTCAAGCTCATCAAGCTCATCAAGCTCATCATCAATATTTCTATCACTATCATCCTTATTATTTCTACTACTAGACTTACCAATCTTTAGAGAAGTCATAAAAGTAGATTCAATAGTCAGTACAACACTATTATCATAGTTGTTTAGTTCAAAATTCATTAGCTTTCCAATTAGATTATCAAGAGTGAGAGTACTGTTAGGTGCTGACCTATTTTCATGAATTGCAAATATTCTGATGGCATAAATAGGCAATAAAGTCCTTAGAGTTTTTCTTACCAAAGTGTCTTCATCAATAACATCATCAGATGCTCTGAGAGCGTGAACTACCTCCTTTATTCAGTTTGTGTACTACACAATGTTTTATCCTTCTTTCATCTTCATATCATCAAATCTTCTCTTAAACTTTCGGCGTTGGCTCTCTTGACATTTGTATCACCACTATAAACTTGAGCAAGTTTATCCCATATATCTTTAGCAGTAGTGCAATCTTTAATATCTTCAAACTCAGCATCTATTAGAGCAGCAACAATCTCCATCATAGTAATGTTATGCTCATGTCTATCTCTTAGTTGATCTAGAGTCAAAGGTCCAGTGGGCGGTGCAATGCAGCCATTCTCTAATAGTGTGAGGGAAGAATTCCCAATTCCAGATATATGCAGTTTCATTCGGCTTTGCCATATTGTAAAGTTGTCCTTGTTTGGCTTTGGTACATCCCTCTTATGCATTTTGTGATCTTTATGTTGAAGTCCTTAAAACTCTATTCCAAGCAACCAATATGCTCTGATACCAATTGTTAGAATAACTGAGAGGGGGGTGAATCAGTTATCCACTGTCCCAAATACAAAACATATATCCAAAAATAATTTAAATAAATTTTTGCAGCTCGGTAAAATAGAATAGTAAAATGTCTGTGCTTTTACTGATTACCAGTCAATAACTTATAGTAACTACCGATCAAATCAAATATGCAACATTTAAAGTATGATATCCAACAATCATCACAATCAACACACAGTACAAGAGATTTAACATGGAAAACCTATAAAGGGAAAAACCACCTGGGACCGGCAACCCAAAAATTGTTCACTCTTCTGAAGTGAGGTCAGTGAAGACCCAACCCTGTTAAAGGTTACAAAACACACTGTAAGGTGTGACCTTGTTAGAGGATTTAACATTAACCATTATCGTCCAACCAACATTCACTATGGGGTTGATAGGATAACAAATGTACATTCTATGAATGACATTACAAGACTTTCTAGTCTACTCGGTTAAGAGATTTATCTTATTACAATGGTTAAACTATAACAACAAGTGATCTGATTACAATACAACTTGATTTGTAGATGTACAAATCTATATTATGCTCATTCAAATCTCTGATCAATATATCAATTATGTTTCAACAATATTCAGTAACTTACTATCTCTCAGTTATAGCTTTCTGACACTCGGTAATCTCTACAGTTCGATTCTCCTTAACCAATTTGATCAAGAATGCATGAAGCTTATTCACATGATATTTCTACAGTATTCTTTCCTCTAGCATAATTTTCATAATGAACCCCTAGTCTCTTAAATAGACAAGTAAACCATTTTCTTTTCATCCATTAGATTTTGTCGCTTAATCTCCTTCGTTGGTTTTTCCGCTTAAACCTTCCTCAGCTGATGTGTCAGTAACACATTTCAAATCTATCCTTTAGATCTTCCTTGAATTTTTCTAGCCGTAGATCTTGTAACAAACTTTATCTTTCCACTCCGCGATCATACCCTTTACAACTCATCAACTTCTATCGGCTAAACAAATCAATTAGTTCTTTTTTCCATACTCAGTTAATAAAGAAATGCATCAGTGAACACAAGCTCAGTTTATACTGTGCTCGGTATACACTACACTACTCGGTGTATACTGGAATGCTTCATTAATCGACCACACTGCTTTGTAACATTTTTCTCCCAACTTCATAACATATTAATACAACATAATCAAGTCAACAATATGAAGTCATAGACTCATCAATAAGTTACCAAAGGTATTCCTTATCCTCATCTATCATATCCATCTTCCTCCATGTAGATATCTTAGTTCTTAATCTTTCTCTTCTCTTCTACAGATGTGTTAGATGTTTGCAACTCCATGATAAGTACTGTCAAAACTAGTTGACATCAATGACAACATAAAACTGATTCAATTATCTTACATAATAGTTTAGTGCTCATTGATCTCTAATCACTTGAAGTTCTTCAATCAGGTTCTCAATCAATTGTAGTTCATCAGCTTTGGCTGTAGGAATAGTTCAACACTAATATTGAAATAATAGAAATGCAAGAAAGTGAATTTAACTAGAATGAATCTAACTAACTATGGATTCCTCACCAAGTGGGCCATCTTGGGTGAGTACCCAAACACTTAATTACATAAAGTTAAATCTTAGTACTTCATTTGCTCATTAATTGAATAACTGAGTACACAGATGTATGAAAACTAGTAAACAAAAAAATGAAACTATATTGCAACTAAACTGATAATTCCCTCCTTCTCACGCAGGAGTGGGCCTTTATTTATAGAGAAAACTTCTAACAACTAACTAATCATGCCACAAAAATAGGCAGAGCTTTTATTACAACACTACCAATAGAAAGGAAGAAAGTTGTAAAACTAGAAACATAATAGATCTAGAAAAGAGGAAAGAGATGCTTCAAAAATAGATCTAACTTTACACTCTCTCCTAGATTTCTTCAAAGAATTCATTACATTATCTCAGTCCTTGCTCGATGGCTACCACCTTGATCACTCAAAAACTACTTGCTGGTGTTGCACTAATATTTCTCCATTGGAGTCTTCTGTAAGACCGGGTCAAGCATCCAACACATGAGCACATTTCACCTGGTCAAGATGATAGTTTCTATATTGATGCGTTACACTTCATATGTTAGGATAAAGACATTTATGGTAATAAACACCAAAACACACATGCATTATTTATGTTCAAACAACTAATTTACTTATAAAGACATAATCATAATTTCAAAGTAAGTAATATAGCATATCCATCCAAGTATAGCATATTAAGTGTGTTTTAAACCATAGCAAAAGTCTAGTGGCTGAATGCCACATAATAGTAGAACTAAGCATAAAGTCTTTGAGTAAATATAAAAAAACAAGGAAAAAGGACCTAGCAGAAACTGTCATAGGGGCCTTATCAATGATGTCATATTTTTGCCAAACTATATAGTCAGATAGATAAATTTTTTTTATTAATATAGCCCAGGAGAGGGAAATTTTTTCTCACCCCATGCGTAGATGTTGATGTAATGACTACTCAAGAACAATACTGATCATATTAGGGATTAAAAAAAGCCTTTATGGTCTCCAAACAAAAGTATCCAAATTTGACAAATTGATAGGCATTTCTAGGATTTTTGGGCCTTCTGGATACAAAGGTAGGGTAAAAAATTGGCCTAAAGTACTCCAAAAATTCAGCTTCACTTTAAAATTAACAACTAGCCCATCTTTAAAACCTTAAAAAATGGCAAAAATGGTCAAATTAGGATGAAACAAAATCTAATTTTAAATTTCTTCAATGCTATAAACTTAATGGTGAGCTCATATTCCTTCCTTGATGCTAGTGAAAATCAACTCGCATTGAAAATCTCTATTGTAGAAATAGCTCAATTCTCTAATATGGGAAGGGGATTACTTGACCTTGAAAGCTCTGATACTATGTTGAAATGATAATGAACCCACAATGAAGTTGTGGACTTCAAAAATCAACCAATAAAGATACCTTCCATAAGAGAATGTTCAGACACGAGCTTGTTTAAATATTGAGAAATGAATGATATTAAGTGATATGCCACAATTTACAAGCACCTTGAAGATATAGGCAAGGTGTGATGATGTAGGGGCAACTACCCTTGATACAAAAATTAAATGCTCAATGCATAATAATGAATGCTAAATGACCTATCTGTCTAAAAAGAATGAAACATGTCCCCATTATAACTAATTCCTAGAATGTCATCCAAATTATAAGGATAACTAAAATGATCCTAAGTTAACTAGACATGTGAATAGGTTCCCACCAATAAGTGGAAGGGAAATAACCTCATTCACACTAACAAACAAGAGGCATAAAACCACTCACAAAAAATCATGCCTAGGATAATGGACAAGCACAATACATAATACAATGCTGATTTTCTTCAAATGGACCTAACATGGCACCTAAATCATGGTCATCTAAACCTTTAGATTCCTAAATGCTTCATAACTTTTTAGTGACTCTTCAAATCTCCAAATGGATTCCCTTCCAATCTTGGGTAGTTATAGTTATTCAATGTAACACCTTGAATTCAAAGAGAAATTGATTAAGGTCTTAAATTATTTTCCCACAAAAGTTTGGTAGAACAAAATTTGGGGGGAGGGGGGAGGGGGGGAGGGTGGGGGTGTTTTCATTAGCAACTAATTTTCCTCTATATTTAGGGTAATTGTATATGAAAATGTCATATTGGGTAGTAATTCTTCTTCTAACATTTCTACTCAATCTCCCATGTCTATTGATTGTTCAATAAAAGATTTAAAGAATGATAAATTAGAGGTTATGAGATTGGGAATACTATTATAATTTCTAGATTCTATTTTGTTAAAAAAAATTATCATCAATGTTTCGGATCACACTCTGAAATGTTGATGATAAAATATTTCTTAACACAATAAAATCTAGAAATTATAATAGTACTCACATAGCTTATGGAAATATAATAGCTTTGAGATTGTGATTCTTTATATGCGTCTTCAACATGTGTTGTAACAAATCTTCCAAATTGATCTATTTCTCTTCTCATAAACTTCCTAATTCTTACCAACACCAAGGCTTGATTCTCTTCTTCTAGCTAAATCTTCACATGCAACAACACCAAAAATTATTGAAGAATTCATCTAATGTCACAATTACCTTATCATTTAACTCTTTCAATGTCAACCTATGGGTATCTAAAGATGTTTGTGGTAAGAATTGTTGGTTTTGAGGTTGTTTTGATAGTCTATTTTTAAGTGTTTTCAATTGAGCTTTGTTAGGAGTGTTTCTTAGTTGTTCTAATATATCCTATAAAGTTTCAAATTAAGTAACATTATTAAATTTAACATGAGTGAAAACTACCTATTTAAGAAAACCTATTATAGAGGTTAATTTATGGTTTAGTTCAATTCTGCAGAATTACAATGGAGTCTACTAAACTATAACACACTTGTAGAAAGGAAAGCTTGATAATAATCACTCTCCTAGCGAAAGAAACTAAACATATATTGTAGAAAAGAAAACCCTATCTAAATCACATTTGTATAAAATTAAATCACAATGCATGAAACTAAACCACTCCTTTTTCACAACACTTCATTGAACTTTCAACTTTCATTTTTCTATTGCAACTAATTACAAAAAACAAATATCTAGCTTTAACCAATTCAATCACAAACTAACTAGAAACTCAATTCCAAGTTAAAAGCTTGAAATAAATAAAATTTAATCCAAACTTAAATGAAATGAATAACTTGGCAATCAAACAAAAGATGTTAAACTATTATATCATGCAATTTAGAACTAAACCACTAAATGCAAAATAGAAATAAAATACATAGATCACCTTCCTTAAATAGAATAGGCCCTACCTTTCCTTGGGAGGGATCTAAGACTAACTAAATTAACAACATTGTCTCTTTATTCTCATCAAATTGACCTTAGGAGGGGGCAAACATAATTTTACAATCAAGATGAAAAAATATCTTGGAAAAAATAAATTCAATCTACTCTACTAAATGGAAACTAACTACATCACCAAATTATATAATTATCTTATTTTGAAAGAAAACTAAAAGATCAACTAGACAACTCAACAAAACTAAGAGCGGTATTGCTAGATTAATATTTAGCGTGCTTGAGAATATATTTGGAAATATTCAGGCATTGAGAAGATCTAAGCCTTGAGTGTGGAATAGGGAGTTCTGACTAGTGAATGTGGTGGACTGGGAAGTTTCATAATGAAATGTGAGTGAGAAGAAGTCACAACTTGACTTGGACCATGCATATAGCTAACAACATTTAGTCACAAATATAGTGCACCCAAATGGAGTTCTAGTACATAACCATGATTTCTAGAGTTGTCATAAGCTTAGCTCAAAGATGATCAAATGCAAAAGAGATACTTCAAGACAAAGCTCATTATTCAATAATTCCATAAACTTATCCATTTCCTAAAAATAATATTAGAATGATAATCTTTAAAGTGATTCTATAACGTCTAAATTTATTCTAGTACACATTTTAACTTCCAATCATTCACTTCCTCTTTAATAAAATCATTATTAACACTTGATACTATCCTTTTTAACTTCATGTCATTCACTTCCTCTTTAAAAATATCATTATTATCACTTGATACTATCCTTCTACTTCTAATCATAGATACACCACATCCTTTTGGCCATTTGCATACCTTCTAGTAAAGTTAGGAATTCTATTTTATCATTTATTTTGAGCCCTAAAAAGAAAGATCTTACTATTCTCAACCCTTACTCTTGTCATTCATATATTCACATTGCCATTCCATCAAAGTTTAATTTTAGATATGTACCTCCTTAGACAAACTCAGTTTATCAATTCTTCTATCATTCTTCTTTTATTATATTTTTAATAGAGATTTTGGAGGAATGAATTAATTTAATATCAATTAAAATATTAAATAGAATGCATTTAAAAGGATTATAATAAGAAATTAAATAAAGAAAAGGTGAAGTTTCTATGACGAGGAGTATTTTATGGAAAGCACGTAGGAAGATGTGTGTACTAAATAACTAGCAATCATACTTTGATGTGCAAGAGGTATGTTGAAAAGGTGTGAAATGTTGATTAGGAAGAAAATTGTCTATCTGCTACATACATTTGTGTGATACATGAGGTCTACTAATTAGTTATGTGTCCACTAACATAGTGAAACAAAACTTCTAAATTAGGAAGTTAATCAAGATCCATTAAACCAACAAGCTCATGTTATATTTTAAATACCTGGGGAGAGGGGTGGGAAGAGGGGTAAGGAGATAAAGATAGAGGATAGAGATAGAGATAGAATTGAGATGGAGATAAAAAAATTAATGAATTTTATACTTTGTTTAGTTTCGAGATTTGATTTTTGGTTTTTATTTTCACAACTGTCTAGGCAGTTGTAACTACATGTGATGAATTTCCTCTATTGTTATGATTTAGTGATCTACACATGGCTATAGGATCTTTAGTTTGACAAACATAGGGAGGAGGGAGGCAATGGTTGAGGAAGATATTACTTTTTATCTCAATTTACACTTGCCAAATGTCCTACAAATTAAAAACAAGTCCTTTTGTAGTCTTACCATTGGGACTATCCATGTAACCACATTTCTTCAAGGCATCCTATCAAATGCTATACATGCCTTGTCCATGCATCCATTTTTGCATATATTTTGATCAGTACAATTGCAACAACATTAAAAAAAAATTAGTGTGACTTTAGACCTATCAATTTGTAATTTTATGATAGTCAATATTTAGCTATTTTAAAAAAAAACTTTAATGTCTATGTTAAAATATTTGGATACATTTAGCTACATAATTTAAGGTTTATTTAATAAATATTGGAATATATATTACTTATTTTAATATTCCATTATTATGGCATGTTCATTGATACCACTTTCATGGCAAGAAACCAAAACAACATTACTTTTTCAACAATATTTTAATAGTAACTAACACCTTGTTATTTATCCTCGTATAGTTTTTTAATCTCCATAGACTTAAAATAGTACATCTTACTTCAGAGGGGTTAATAACATAGATCATAACCACAAATAAAAATAGACTACAAGTCCCTCCACAAGATTGCAAAAAGAAAAAAATAATGAGTAGATCAGAGATAGATGCTAATTAGTGGACCTTGAAATTATGTCTAAGAAAATAAATTTGGAGGAAATGATGGTATAGCTACAATGAAGATTCATGTAATGCTAAAAAATAATTGACAAACCATTTAGAGGGTGCTCATGTTATTAAGCAGGTAGGATAAAATTTTCATTGTGTAGTGTGATTTGAATGTAGTGTGTTCATATTGTGAACCTCTTGACTGAATATAATATTAAGGAGAAAAGAGGAATGAAGAGAAATGTAGTAATGCAGTTTCATTCTCCAAAAAAATTGAGTAACTTAAAAAACAAGGTCTACTTTATAATTACCCTTGGCTTTAAAATCAATCATATGATTTAACACAAAGCAACTTCATCAATTAAAAGTAAATAATTTAAAGCAAAAAGATAGATATTATAAATTATATTGAATCATAAAAACAAGCTTGAATATTGATTAAATAAACCACATATCCTACTGTAGACACCTAAATTTGATTACATTATTTAGTAATTTTATTTAGTCTTCTCCTAGAACATCTTATTAATTAAATATCATTATTTGATTAATTTATGTCATCCCCTATTTAATTAATTTAATTAATTAAATATAGTCTAATTAATTATCTAAATGACAAACCTATAGTCTGATAATTAATTAAATCCCTATTCCCCTATTAATTTAAATGGATACATTTATCTAAATAAATTAATTCATAAGTCCCCTTTTCCTCCCACTTGGAATTAAATAAAATATTTAATTCTAAAAATCCTAATTCTCCTCCATTAGCTAATAACCCATGCTTAGCTAATTTAATCCTCCACCCATTGTCTCTCCTCCCATCACATCCACCTAATCCTCCACTTACCCTCTAAATCCAAGCCTAAATCACCCCTTAAGCATGTGCACAATCATAATCCAAGATTAAGAAATGCTAATCCATCACAAGTCAACCCTTATGACAACACCTCCACATCCTCCAATGAAAAATCAAAAGCCTCTTACAACTCTTACACACTTGTCCCCTCTTACACCTTCCAAAGTTGACACATCCCCCAAGCATTTGACCTCTCCTCTCATCCTCCCTCATTGTGACACTTGTCACAATGCTATGCATTTAAGAAAGCACAATCCATGTGCTCTCCCTTGGATGCATCTCCGCCATTGCTCACTCCCCTTTTGCCTCTTAATCTACACCGTCCATTTCATCCCTTTTTCTATAAAAGAGAAGCTCTCCTCCATTTTCATCCACCATTGAAGCAAAGTTATTATGCCTATTTCTCTCTTGAAGCTTGAGCATAGAATTTGAGCACACATCCAATCTTTGGACAAATCTTCTACATCTTGGAGGTTTTCTTGAAGGTTTATATTACTTTTGAGTTGTTTGCTTCCATTTTTGTAGGTCTTAGCATAAGTGTTATCTATCTTTGTTTTGTTGAATGTTTAGCTTGCTCTTCATTCCTTAACACTACATTTTTAGGTATTACACCTACTACATCTAAGATGTAAGTGCATTCAAGGGATAAAAATCTAGTGCCAATAATGTGACAACTTTTTGTTCAAAATAATAGTTAGGTTTCTTTAGAGATGAGATATTTTTAAAGAACCTAATCCATTTATTTATGCCAACATGTAGAGAAGAGAATTCAAAAATGCCAAAGCGTATAAGAGGTAGCCCTTCCAATACTTCAATGAATTGGGTGTAATTGTGGGTAATGACATTACTGAAGGTAATGCAGCTACAATGATCCATGAGACTGAAGAAGAGAACCCTATGGAAGAGGCATTCGATGCGCATGATGAAGAGGATATTGCTTTTGATATACCTCTTGACAGTGCTGCTGATTTGGACAAAGACCTTAATCATTCCAATCAATCCACTGCAAGCGGTAGAGGAACTCCTACATCATCATAATCAAGGATGAGAAAGAGGAGGAAGGCAAGTATGGTCGGTTCCTTGTATGCCATCTATGAAACAATCAAGAAAATAAAAGATGGCCTCGACAATGTTCACCTTCACAAAATGGATAAATCTGATGATGATAATGTTTTTATCAGCACGTATACCCTCTCAAATCCATCCCTGAATTGAGTTGAGGTGTTTTCATGAGGGTATACGACACCTTTGTGGTTCAACGTGAAAGAGACAAAGGGTTCTTGCTGATGAATGAGGAGGAGAGAGTGGAGTGGATTGAAATAACATTTGGTGAATTGTAGTTATTTTCTATCACTTTGAAGACTTCAAATTTGATAATAGTTCACATACGCTGATACAATTGTGTTTTGGTTGATGATTTTTATGTTGATACTTAGTGTTTTTCTTATTGCACTTTCCTTAGCACCTTGCTTGGTTCAATATATCCTGTAACTGTAAATTTTTGAAGCTTTCTGTTTACATCCATTATTTGTACACCTGCTCCAAACCAAACAAAACAACATAAAATTATACATATTAGAAACCAATTAAAAAGGTTGCATATTTAAGGTTTTTGATAAATGGAAAGCAAAAAATGTCCAAAGATTTCCTTATTGAAAATCTTGTAATTTAGGTCTTTGGGAATGCACTCTTTTTAATAGAGGAATAAGGATTTATGTGATGTTCACCCTGTTGGTACTCAAAATGCAGTTTTGAGGTACCATGTAAAACGCTTGCTAAAGTGCTCCTTTTGGTCCAAAATGCACATGTGAGAAGGATGTTTCTGGGTCTTGTCATGAGTGGAGAGTGATTTGACACCTTTCGTATATCTCGTTGAGTCATTTTGAGCCTTCAGTTCAGGTATTAAAATGGGTTTGCATCATTTCGTTTCTAGGAGGTCCTGAATTCAGAATTTCCCTAAGTGCAAAAATCATCGGGAAGGGTCACTTTGAGGTTGAATAAAATGCACACTAGAGAGCGTCATGAAAATATGAGTATGGGGTCTTGTTCCACATGTTCCATACTACTTATGTTTCTGGTTTCAGGTCCCTATGATAAGTTTTGACCCTGTTTATTCATTCCCTTCCAGAGGTGTCTTCTAGAATCTGCATTTTCACCTTTTCACATTTTTGTCGGGAGCCCTGTTCGTGATCTTATAATTTGCACCTGATGGATTGGTAGGGAGATTTTAATCATTTCCTTGCATTTTAGACAAGTTTTAGTTCATCCCTATCAGTTGGTAGCTCATGACGAATCCATTGGATGAGTTTCCCAATGCGATTCCATTTGCAGTTTTTGTTGTTTGGACAGGGTGCACTGTGCGAACTTTTGTCAGAAGCCTACTTTGACAACTTGTATCTTTTGCCCAGGTGATCTACTTTACAATCCAGCTTCTCCCCTATTTTCCAAGCATGAAATACTCCCATGACCTGAGATGATGAGTCTTGATGAATCCGTCTGGTCAGTTTTGTGAGCCCTTTCCACTTACAAAAAATTGAATTTCGCAGTTATGCTGAAATATTTGTTTGCTGAGGGCCCACTTTGCAAGGTTATAACTTTTGACCAGTCAAGCCTAATGCTGAAAATCTTCTTGGTCTACATTGCAAAGTTGACATATTGCTTCTAGTTCAGATTTGAGCTTTCTGCCAATTCAGTTGATCACTTTTCTAAGTTGATTCCAAATCAATTTTCTGCATATTCACTGAGTTCAAAATCAGAAAAGTGTTAAGGTGTTGTCTTTGCGGATTTGTATCAGTTTAGAAGTTTATTTTCAGAATGAGGAAATTGAGGTTTTGCATTCCGCATATGACATTAAATCTATGTTCAAAGGTTGAGATTCTGAAAGTTCATTTTGATGACTTTATGAATATAGTTTCAGAGGCATTTTTTCTCAGTTTGCAATGCAGAACAGAGTCAAGTTTACAGAATGGTCATTTTATGAGAGTGATAACTTTTTGTCTAAAAGATATTTTCAAAAACTGATCATGGCATCATTCTTATAACATATAAATATATTACCTAACTTGATTGAAAGGTCTCAGAGCTTGTCTCGGTAGCCTTGCAATGATTGATTTGAAGGTGATTTATGTTGTTTCAGCATTTTCACATTTGCACAGTTTTATGGATTACTAAATTTGATTAGTTTCATCTTGCATTTGAGGATGAATCTAGCAAGGCCCTTTTGCACATGTATTCGATATGAATGAATGAGTTATTCTGTCGAATGATAGAGCTTCAGGAGGCAATTTGAGGACTTTTCAAGTTGTATTTCTGGCAAGGTTTGCATAAGTTTGAAAACCTCTTATTGCAAAATATAATGAAGTTGCCCACTTTGCATTTTATAATCTTTTGATCCTGATCTTTTCAAGAAAATCCAGTTGATGACAATTGCCTAGATGTTGGAGATGAATGTGCTATCTAGTTCCTATAGTTGCAAAGTTGTTTTTAGTTAGTTTTTAAAGCTCGTTCCGAAGGTCAGTTACTATCTGAGTGATTAGTTTGTAAAAATACCAAAGTTTGTTTTTAATGGCCTTCAGTTTGGTGCTTCATCGATCAATTGCACAATGGTTTATTTTCTGGTAAACTAAAAGTGAGAAGTATGTTTAAAATTTTGTTATATCATGGACATACTTCGTCGGAGGTGAATGATGCTTAGAGAGCATCAGCGGTTGCATGTTTTAAGTGTGCACTGATTCCCAATGCTTGGAATCAAATGAATACATGGATATTCATAATGCATTGATAATTTTGACAAAATTCTCTAGTGTTTTTCCTATTACAAGAAAAAGTGGCATTAACTTGGAAAGAATGATGGTGGGAGAAATATCAATAGAAAACACCAACATCAACTCCAAAAGGATCTGCCCCTTACAGAGTGGGTGAAGGGCAGAGCTTTAAATGAAACTGCAAATTTAGCTAAGCATCTAATGTGCAAATCACAAAAATGGTTTTTGAATTTAATGGAGGATGCCTTAGATAGTGGTTTCCAAGCCATAGATGGTACTGAAAGTGGGGTGGATAATGAAGGAACTAAAACTAGTGCACAATCAGCAAAATGTCAAGTAGCGGGTATGTTATCACAGCCAAAAGGAGTCAATGATTGGCTGGATGAGACTGGGTCTGCAAAGGACCTTCCTGGTGGAACAAAGCAAGAAGAATCCATAGATCCAGAACTGGCCATGAACTTGACTAGTGTAAGAAAGAAAATATATGAGTTTCTTCTCCAGCTTGTGGAGTCAGCAGTAGCTGCACTTGATTCATGAATAATATGTGCATGACTTGTGGGAAGATCTGGTGGGAGAGCATTTTCTTTTTGGCAAAGGAGGACTTGCGTATTACCATTAAAGGTTCACGCAAAGGGCAAGGTGATTCACAAAACCTATGCACAATGGAGGCACCCACGCATGATATGAAGGAGATTTTGGTATTAATATTGCAACGAGCGTTAGCAAAAGGAGGTGGATCTTCATCAAACATGGTTACATAAACAAAGGGAGATAGTCATCATTGGCACCGGAGAGGGCAGAGAGGAGGTCAATAAAACTGAGGGTTGCTGCAGCGGAGAATCCAAGTGAATAGGGATTCATTGAGACTGGTTTCCCACTAGCTGGGTGCTCAATTCTAAATGTTAACCCAAATGCAGGCCTATCAAAAGCAAGCACTTTAGACCCGATCAACCTAGCCAGAGGTTTTAGCCCTCGATTCCATGAGAAGACAGAGGCTCCAAACCCGTGCAATAAAATTGCAGGAATCCCAATTGAATTACCAATGTCACTCTGTATACCATTCACACCATTGTCAAAATTTGAAGCAGCCGCCATTGATAAAGAAATTGGAGCCTTGCGTTATAAGAACCTGCCACACAACTAGTTAATTGGCGTAAGTTAAAAGAGAGCAGCCAGTCAATGAATAGGTAGCGTCAAAATAAAAGGAGGACCTGAATTTAAAGGCTACCATTTACAAAAAGGGGAAGACCAGCGTGATTCTTCAAGAAGGATGCTCATGGTGTGGTTTGGAGTTGCTCACGCTATTTTGGCGCCAAAGAATGAAAAGAAGCATCTGCATCAGAAAGAGAAATGAGCACAAGAGATGAGTGGAATTAGGTAGGAAGGAGATGTTGACAAATACAAAGGCAGTGCATAAGAAAGGAGCTCATGCCTATGAAAAGCGTTAACAAATATATCCCACATTCAATGGGTAGAGGGTGTTTTCTATTTTTATAATTAGTAACACTCACACACAATGTAAAGCAAAGAGCCGTGGAGACTCTCAGTGGGCCACTTAGGTGGAGTTCTCAGTGGGCGGTGGGCCCCTTTCAATTTTGATGTGACAGACAAATGAAAAGACCCCTTCCATTCACCAAATCGCCAGATTAAATGGACAAGTGCAAAGTTATTAAGTGAATCAGCGACTAAGGAGGATCTGCCAATTCGCCAAATGAGAGGGCAATGTAGAGAAACATTCCGCGAACACGCGCATCCACCCATTCACAGAATAAAAATGAGGTAAAGTAAAATATTTTCACAATTCAGCACTCGTGTAGTCGCGAGATAAAATAAGCATGCAAGGAAATATCTCGCGATTCAACATAGTCGCTAATTCATGAAATAAAAAGGTAAAGGCAGAATATATCATGCGATTCAGCAGTGATGAGGTGGCAGGCTGGCTAATCCGGGCCTACCATGTGGCATGTGGGTCCCACTCTGGAGAAAGTAAAATAATATTTTATTCAGATTCCTGTGCACATTCAGAGTTCAAAAATTAAAATTATAAATATATTTTATATAGTTTTAACTATATAAAAAATCCAAAAAATTGAAGTTGCAGAGGGAGACTGAGATTAATTGCTAGAGGTTGTATTTTTCGCCTAAATATCAAGTGTTATATACCGCCGAAAAGGTGAGAAGACGGGGATTCCATTTCTGAGGTCAGATTTAATGCAGGTCCTATTGGTTACGAGATATTTCCAATTGAACGTTTCAGGGGGGCCAGGAAGATATTTTCAAAATATCTTATTTTTGTATCCGGTGACTCATGAGCCTGTTGGAGGGGATGAAAGTAGGTGTTCTCAGGAGGATAGAGCAGAGGGTCATTCAGTTCAAAGCAGTGATTCATCAGCAGTAGTTCAGTGTTTGACAAGTGTCGCTTTGTAATGCTTCCTGAATTTCCTCTTTGCCTTCTTATTCCGATTTCTGATATTTTGT
This sequence comes from Chamaecyparis obtusa, assembly GCA_027943335.1. NCBI lineage: Eukaryota > Viridiplantae > Streptophyta > Pinopsida > Cupressales > Cupressaceae > Chamaecyparis > Chamaecyparis obtusa. The sequence continues at coordinate 1,209,685 of BSBK01000761.1, forward strand.
AGGGGTTCCAACTTTTTTGCACGAAGTTGGCTCTGCAAGTGTTTGAGTTCCATTAATGCATTTCTGGTTAATATTGATGTTCTAGTTTTTGGTTTTGATCTGGGATTGTATTTGAAACATGAGATTTGAATGAAAACAGGAAAAGCCCCTTTGCAATATTTGTGATGTCTTCTTTATTACTGTTAAATTCTCACATAGTTAGTTTGTAAGGCAGATTAATGTGCTGATGAACAAGGTTTGTCATGAGATCACCTGTGAGTTTCTCTCAAGGAGGGGATTAAACCTTATAGGAGAAATTTTGAGAATTTGAGGTTTTCATTGAATATGATGTCTGAATCTTTTGAAGAAAGGAATGATGTGCAAGGTATGTCATTTGGGTTTCAACTTTGTGGAATTTTAATGATCTTGTGGATTATAGTTTTCTAACTCCATGCCCAGGATTAGGCACTAGTTTTACCAGACTTGTATCAAGAAATCTTTTAAATCAACTTTCCCTTTCTGTTTGATGAGCTTGGAAGAAGTGTGTAGCATGTGGGTAGGCTTCCCATATCAGAGATTCATTTAAGTTATGAATCCCATCACAGGACATGTTTGTTCTATTGAATCCACCAGTTAACGTGCTTGTTGGGTGTTTGTAAAATGTTTTGTATCAGTTGAAATGAGTAGGGATTAGGTACACCCGCCTAGGTCTATGGAGCCCGAAGTGTAGAAGGTATTTTATGCCTTGTCAAAGTTGGGTTTTGTCTGGTTGAGTCAGTTTGTGAACTAGTGAAAGAAGGTATGTTTTGGCCAACAAGAAAAAACACCAACACACCCGACATGCATTCAAGGGCCTTTTTCACTTTGAGCTCACACTCTTCACAGTCCATCTGGGTCACCTTCAGCTCAACTATATGCATTCCATTCAAGAACCCTTTTATTAATCACAATATACATAGCATAGGATCTTCTTTTCTATTTAGAGGGTCATTGGAGGGGTAACCATTTCTTAAATAAAATATTGTGTAGAAAGTGTTGCACACACTTTTTGAATTTTTAGAGATATATTTGTATGTTATTATGTATATTCAAATATTGCATAACATATGGTCTATTAATAGGAATGCCTGCACATATCTAGCACTAATTTTAATTCCAAGTCTTTTTAACTTACAATATTCATTAGGATATAGTGAATTCAAACTTTCATGGACCAAAAAATTTGTACTAACACTTTCACCTGCAATGACCTCTTCTAGTTGACATCATTATAAAAAGGTTGTTTTCTTATTGCTTGTCATTGTCTTATCAACACTCCAAATCCATATTTTATCAAATTTGATAAATTGTGGATTTGGAGTGTTAGTCATACATGAAATTATTGTTCTTCTTGCATTTGTTAATCCTGTTTCTTTTAACATATTTAAGTGGAATACACCAAGGAGCACCACATGATGAATGCTTAATTTAATGCATTGTCAGGGTGTACTATCAGAACTATCCATTTTTAGTTCTTGAGAACATATGGTGATATAAATGTGTTTTGGTAGATGACTGTATTGTTCATGATTCTGTTCCATGTTATATGTATATACCCGTTGCATTTGTTATTATTGTTGCATTAGGAAATTAAGTGAAATATTTCTACTTTGTTTAATGCTCTATTTCATCTTGAATTTCTTTTGATATTTCATTCATTTTTCAAAACCACATGATTGGTAAAGAAATAGAAATGGATAGTTCTAAGACTACACATATGATGATATTGTGAGACTACACATATGCTGATATTAAAAATGTTTGAAATAGCTTCTGGGTTCCATTGTGTAGACATTTTTTGCATCAACATTTCTAATCACACTTCGTGATCCTTCATTAGGATGAAAGAGAGAGAAAGGATTGAAAGAAAAGACCATTTTTCTCTCTTTCAATCATTTTGCTCTCTTTCATCCTGATGATGGATCACAAAGTGTGATTCGAAACATTGATGCAAAAAATATGCACACAATCAAATGCAATGAAGTATCTGATAAAAAAAATCTAGTGTACACAAACGTGCGAGACCCCACATATGATGATAAAAAAATGAGCTATCTAATGATTTTTTACTGTTCATGTTTGTAAACGGTCAATATTTCTGATGGCACTCCTTGGTGTATTCCTTTTATAAAAAAATCAAGTTTTAGTTTTTCTATCATGTTTAGTTTGTATATGCAGGATTGACCATCTAACAATATAGACAGTAATGAGAAGAATGAGTGAGATATGAGATGGTTTCTCATTGAATGTGGGGCATAAGGGCGTAGAGCATGGATTTCCCCACATTTTCTTATTTAACGATGTATTTTCATACCACCATTCAGTTCACGGATATTGTTCTTCCCCATCTTCTATCTAATGCTATAGATATTTCATTGTATTTTTTATATAAATTCGTAGTATCAACATAAATGGAACTTTTTCATTTTATACTGATAGAAAATAGTCATGTTGTTATATGAATGTTGCTATCTATCTCCAATACTAAGTTTGGTTGCTTCAATAGTATGAATGAACAAAAAATTGTTTGATACAGTGGTGATGACTATGATAAATGTCCCTATGTGTGATTGTGGTGATGGAGTGTGTTGCGTGTTGAGGATGTCACACACAAACACTAATTTGGAGCGTAAATTTTAGAGTTGCATAAATAAGAAAAAGGTTGTTAATTGCACTATATTTAATGTTTACAAAGAATAAATATTAATCATTATAGCAATACTAACTTAGATTTATATTGTAGGATGGCGGTGGATGTGACTACTTTCGGTGGGCCGATGACGCCCCATCTTTGTCTACATCCTCTGCACCATCTACACATATACTTGTTGTGGATGATCAATGCAAGTCTTGCAAGGTTCTCGAGATAGCTATTACCGCCCAAAGTGTGTCAATGGCAAAAGTGGAGGCTACCTATAAAGTCGATGTCATGTTTCTACGCTATTTTCTTTGTGCAACAATCACACTACTTTGGTGGGTCATTATGCAGAAATAGTTATATATATATATATATATATACTGTGATGTGGACTATAAGACTTGTTTATATTTTGATGTGATATCGAGCAATGTAATGATTATTTTCTTGTTATTTGTTTGTTCATGATAATCTATAAAATTATAAAAAAGTTAAGTTTAATATTCAAAATATAAGTGAAAAAAAACTTAAATTTTAAAAAATTAATCTTGTTTATGATTTACTATATAAAAATATAAATTAATAAAATAAAATATAAATTAAAAATAGACAAAATTAATAAAACTTTAAATTAAACATTATTCAATAATTAAAAAATCTTAATTTTTTTTTTGGTTAAATTCTAATTCCAATTCAAAATGTAGAACCAAACATAGAAATAGATAATCTAATTCCAATTTGAAATTGTAGAACCAAACACAAAAATAGGAATTTCTCAGTTCTAATTCTAATTTTGAAATTGGCAACCAAACACAGAAGATGGATTGTCTCAGTCATCTTCCAGGTCAACCAAACGGTCCAAACTATCTTCCGAATACGCAAAACTAGAATTTCAAAACCTTATTTTGAGATAATTAGATTTTGAGTCAAATTCTAATTCCTCAACTTAAGAACCCAATTACGTCAAAGGCGTTTCTTATATGAAACACATCGGCCTGGGTTAAACTGATCGACGACCGTCGAACATGTCATACGCATGCAAGACGATTGAAATGATCCAAATCGTTCGTGGTGTTTGAAAAAAATTGAAATTGTAAAATTTTCACGGTGTGAAACAACTGCAAAGCTATGAATTAACTCATTAGCAACCGTAGTTAGGTTGACGGTTTACGAGACACACATTGCTTATTTGTTCATTTATGTCTATTTTACTTTTTGTAGGGCTGACAAATTCGTCAGAAGTGGTACTTTCATCCATTTTACTTTTTGCAAGGTTGAAAAATTCGTTAGAAGTGAGAGAACTACAAGGCAATGGCAGTTCGAGTGGGTTTTGACTGGTCACCCATTTACCGGTGTGGCATTAGATTATTATATTTTGCAGGAAGCTAGCGAGATGACAAGGACATAGTTGGACATGTGGTACTCGGTCGCGTGTGTGCTAGATGAACATAGTGGTGGACACATTTAGAGATCTGGAGATGAGCTTAGTCAACGAATCTCAAAATAGTCTGGTGGTTAGAGAACAAATTTGGAGAACTGGAGATAACCTTGGTCTCGAAATATCCCAGTTAAATTGATTAAGTCCCAAACATCTTGAGAATGGGAGAATACCTTAGTTGCAGATTCTCCCAAATTCTTGGCAGTTAGAAGTTTCATTCGGAGATCATGAGAAAAGGGTACAGTTGCCCACTAAATGATTTTTGTTGGGATATCGTATTTAGCTGTTCATGACTACTAAATTCCTTAATCACGTATTCTCCCAAATTCTTGGCAATTATAAGTTTCATTCGGAGATCATTAGAAAAGGGTACAGTCACCCATTAAATGGTTTTTGTTGGGATATCAGATTTAGCTGTTCATGTCTACTAAATCTAAAATTGGTTATTTTCAGTTCTCGGCAGGGTTCTTGTTTTTTAAAATTTGTTAATTATGTTGTATAAGTGACTTATCAGAATGCCTTTAGTCAGAAAGTGTGCAAATAGGTTTTAGTAATTTATGAGATCCAACGACTATAATGAATATTTTCTTAAATATAACTATAGTTGCCTTATCTCTTGATCCATTATACCCTCGCTTGGACAATCTCTAGACAAGATGGATATATAAGAAAACATTAAGCGACTATGAAATAGCTATAGTCGTGAAGTCTCCAAATGTAATAAAGCATCTTTATTTTCTAATAGTCGCTAAATCTCCTGAAAAGATCAAATTCAAGATTGACATTGGGAGATACTGCGACTACGTTGATTGTGCCATTTGAAAGCCAATATCTTGCTGATGTCACTTAAACATTTAATACGGATTATCTCAACTATTTAATTCAGAGATTAAGAGATTTCATATGAACCGTCACCTCAAAATTATAAAGGTACTTGGTGCAATATCAGATTTAGTAGTTACTGGCATATAAATCTGATGATCTCAACTATTTAATTCAGAGATTAAGAGATTTAATATGAACAGTCACCTCCAAATTATAGAGATACTCGGTACAATGTTGGATTTAGTAGTTACTGGTATATAAATCCGATGATCAAAAACCTTGCATTGAATACAAATACTTGACTTTGTATACGATTTGGAAGAGTATTAATTAACAAAATCTTTCTTAGATTTGTCACGTATGTGCATTAAATGTTATGACTGTTGTCAACTAATTTTATATATAATATCAATGTCGTCTAATGCAAAATCTGCCACTTTTAATTTCTGTGATATATTGTACACTTATTAAATTAGTAACTTAATTATAAGATTTTAAATTAATTAGAACTTTTTAATTTTGTTTTAATATAAATATAGATATAGAATGTATTTTATTGAATAATCATAAACATGTTGCATCATTGTTCAACTTTATATTATTTCAAATATTATAGTAAAATGCTTTTAGTTGGCATATCGTATTTAGATGTTAATGACCTCAAAATCTGTTATTAAATAGTATCGAATTGAGTAGTTAGTACCTTCGAAACCTGCTTTCGTTTACTAGTCAACAATGCAAACCCACGACGGTGAAAGACAAATTTAGAGATCTAGAGATGAGCTTAGTCGCCAAAACTCGAAATACTCTAGTGGTTACAAAACAAATTTGGAGAACTCGAGATAACCTTGGTCTCTTGATCGCTTAATAAATATGATGTCATTGAAAACCTGCAGAGATTGACCAACTACCGTTGGATTAAGATTGTGTTGTTGAAATTGATCAAACATATATTTAATTTTTTGAAGGTTTTGTTAAAAAAAAAAGCATCGTCAAATTTAAATCATGTGGCTAGCGTGAAGTCGTGAGAAAAAATCAAAGTCTATTAAAATTTCCTGCAATTAACATAATTCTCTGTAGTTGCTAAATCTCCAGATTACCAAGAACGGGTAATCTCGACAAAAATCTAAAAAGTCAACAAAGATTTGGCGATTAAGAGACTCGTTGGAGTTGCCAATTCTCCCAGTGAATAATAAAGATAAAGAGACTTAATAAAAACTGTTACATTAGGATCTAACGGTAGTCGAGGGATTCATAATGAAATCAGTACATGATAAATCTTTCAGCGACCATGAAATAGACTATAGTCGTTGAGTCTCAACAGATAGTACATCAAAATATTTACAAAATTGCTGTGATTAAAAGAGTACTATGTAGTCCCCAGATCTCCAGATTATCAAGATCGGGTAATGTCCATGAAATTTATAAAAGTCAACAAAGTTATGGCGAATAAGAGAGTCATTGTAGTCGCTAAGTTTCTCAATGCAAATTACAGATAAAGAGACTTAAGGAAGACTGTTACATTAAGATCTAACGGTAGTCGAGCGTCTTAGAATTAAGATCTAATGATAGTCATTGAATCGTTAGAAAAATTCATAAGCTAACATATTCAGCGCCTCTATTTTCTTCCCACAGTTGCTAAGTCTCGAGATCAGTTTTAAAATATTATATCATTTAGCATCTGACAAGCTTTCTTTAGTCACTTAATCTTTGGAAATAATTAAAAAAGGACAAGTATTTTAGTGCTTGCAAGAAGCTATGTAGTCGCTAAGTCGCTAGAAATTATAATTAGATTACCTGTCACTTTCTTCGCTCTTGGGTAGTGAATTGAGTTTTGAGAGTGCCAATTAATGATGTAAGTGACATGAATTATAGAGCTTCAGTATCAAACGGTCTAATGCATTCAGTTCTTCAGAATAAATACAGCTAACTGTTAGTAATTCTAAATTTACCAAGCATTGAAAGAGCCAAAGTGAGGAAATTATAAAATTAGGTGTTACTCATTCTAAATTTACCTTGCATTCAGAGAGCCAGAGCAAGGAAATTGTTAAATTATCTAAGTTTTCAGCATTCTCAAAGTTTAGGAGTTCAGAATTCCTACAATTATTTTTAACAGTTGATTAGTATCAGTCAGCCAACAATGAGTGGAGCTTCTACTAGTAAGGGAGCCAAGGATAAAGGGAAGGAGAGTTATTTAGATGAGTTCCTCAGTCTGCTCCTTGGGTCTACACAAAACAAAAAGGTCAGTGATGAATTTTTCACTGATGATCTAGCATTTTGTAGAGATGCAAAAACACATGATGTATCTGGAATGCGTTTGTTTAGATATTTCTATAAAAATTTTGAAAGCTCGGTGCCCATATCAAACCCTTGGACCTCAGGATTGGCAAGGTTGATAGTACCAGATGTCTTTTTAGATATAGATTTGTTGATTGAATTGGCCAACATATATGACCCTTTGTCAAAAATAATAAGGAAAGATGATCACTCAACCTTGGTGACATTGGATAGAAATTCATTCATGCAAGCTTTTGGTATAAATATCCCAATGGCTACTGAGATCAATTTGCAAGCTCAAGCAAATAGATACGTTAGGGAGTCAACCCTAGTTGCAAGAGATATTCAGCTTCATGTCCCTAAAGCCAACAAAAATTACATTGCGGTGACATGAGGGACTGCACCATACTTCTATAAGGACTTGAATTTTTATATCAAGTATATTGCATATGGATTGTGCAGAGTGTTGGGGGTGGATGGTGGTGTAGAAAGAATTTCTTCTGATATTCTAATGATGGTAATGGATTTACAGAGTCCTCATGTAAATAGAGGTTATGACTACATAGGATATGTAATAAGTAGGATGCATGAAGGTCTTGAGTCTATTCAAAAGGAGGAGCCATCTCCTAGGTTTATGTATTTCTCTTTGTTAATGCATCTTATTTTGTATCACAATTACAATATCATGCATTTAGAATACCTTCAACCTAAGATGATGTGGAATGGTCAACCTAATCCAGTCTAGTTTTGGATAAAGGCATGGAATTTTAACTCAAGCAGGTGTGATTTTTGTGCTTTTCACAATTGCATGGTGCAACCAATCTTGTTGAGCTTAGGGTTAAATCTGTCCAGACTACCAATTAAGGTTTTGCAATTATTAAGGCCTTGTCAATTTGTTGAGAAGTGGACTGCAAATCATAATTGGGGAGATTTTTTTTATGAAAGAACATTTACAATAATCAAAGTTTATGGTTGCCCCCAGCCACCTCATCTTCTCCCATTTTATGTGCGACCAAGGATTGTAGTGCTAGAGTTCATTTGGCAACTCATGTTGATTGATAAGGAGCTCTTGGCTCCACATATAAAGGGTAATTTTACCCCTAAACACTTCAAAGTTTCTAACTTCACAATTGGAAAAAATGCATTGAACAAAGTAAATGACTAGTTAGGCCACTTTAAGATGAGTGTTGCATTCTGTAGATATGTAGATACATAATATTTTATTGTTAATGCAAGGAAATTTTATACTCCCACCATTCCAATTAGCAATAGACATGAGCAATGTCCTGAAGAGGAACTCATTAGGAATATCCTCGACGAAAATGAGATAGAAAGAAGGGCACAACAATTATATGAATTGTTGTCCTTAGAAAAATACCTAAAGAAAAGGGGAATTCCATTTGGAGGCTTTTTCCCCACATTTCCTTATTTGCAAAGGCTAGATCAGATGATGGAAAATTTCAATGCTTTGATCAACTCTTTGGAGGGATTAATTGATGATAAGGAGAGGGAAAATGAGAAGCATTCTTCTTCAAAATATGAAGAAGATAGTGATGATGGTTACTGTTGTGGTCCCATAACCACGCTCCCCTTGTTTTGGCCTTTTGGCCTTAGGGGCCCCCCTTCTACTTTCTGCTTGTTTTGCTTCTTGTCCTTGGTTGTTTGTTGTCAGTTTTCAGCCTTTGTGGCCTTGTTGCGCTTTCACACTTTTAGATGTCCAAAAGTGCGAAAAGGCTGGAGGAGCGAAGGGTTAGAGCACCACTCATTTTTTCAGACTTCTCGGCCCTGGCACCTTTTTCGGACTTGTCAAAGGTCTAAAATTTCAGACGTCTGACCTTCGCGGGGGAGTCAGCCTTTTAGAGTTTTGGCCTTTTTGGCAGTTTGACACCCTCAAAAGGCTGAAAGGATGATCACCCGAGGTGATGACGTTAGCCACCGGGGTGACCTATATAAGGAATAAAGGGGTTTAAACCCTCACTTTTTTGCTCTCGCTCTCTCATCTTTGAAGCTTTTCACGCCGCTTGTTCATTGTCTCCAACTTTCGGCCTTCTTTAGTCGTCATCCTCCAGCCTCCTATTTTTTAGGTTGGATTTTCCCTCCTCTCCTTCCCTTTTGTTTCTTTTTGAATTTTTTTTTGGGTCTTAGGTTAGGGTTGCTTGTGTTTTAGCCTTTTCGGCCTGTCGTAGCCTAGGGTTTGTCTTGTTGGTCCTTTTTTCAACCCTTTCCCTTTGGTCTAGGTTTTTTGCGTCAACCTTTTCAGCCTTGGGGATCGCCAAGGTAGTCACCTTGCATGCCCTTGGTGAGTTTGTGGTCAAACTCGCTGTCAGACTCACTTTCAAGTCTGATTGCGAAACCCTAGTTACTTTTGGCATTAGCACAGAGGTTTTTTTGTGCCAAGTGCTGGGCATCTTTCAACATTTCAGTGTTGTCACACACTGAAACATCCCTTTCCCTGAAACGCTGAAAGTGGACCACATTGCCCGAAGTGCTAAGTGTGACTTCAACATTTTTGGCATTTCACACACCGAAGTTCGCTCTCTCCCCGGATCATCGAAACTCTTCAAGTACACTACCAAGGCACCTTTTCGACCGTTTTGGCCTTGTTGGCCTGTGAGATGTTTCTTACCTCTGACTCACCAAAATAGCTGAAAGAGGGTATTTTCAAAGCACATTTAACAAGCTTCTTTTGGCCTTTTTAGCCTTATTGGCCTTTTGGAGGTCTCAAACCCCTGAAATTCCAAAATGTCAAAAATATCTTTTATGGCCCTTTTTTAGCTTAATTTTGATAATGTAGTTTGCTTTTGAAGTTTTTTTTTTTCTATCATGTTACTGATCCATGGCTTTTGCTCCTTGCAGATATGACCAAAAAAGTAGTAGCGTCACTTGCAATGAAGTATCAATTCAAAGGGTACCATCTACATTCCAAGGTGATTAACTTACATGCAGACATAACAGATACTGACATTGGGAACATGAGCTGGAATGACTACTTGACTAAATGTGCTTAGCCAGTGGGGCACTTGGAGGATTGCACTTCATTAGTACACTGTTCCCTAGTGAACGTTGTTGCTCAACTGGTCTCCATCTTATCAACAGACTTAATCAACACATTGGCTAGCCAATATGTGCCTGATGAGCGCATGCTGAAAAATAGTGTTGGAGAGATAGTTTTGGACCTGAGGCTAGATAACATCGAGGATGTCTTCCATTTTCCCAAAGGGGTAGATAAGCTCTTCAATTTCCATATCAAAAAGGGATGGAGTTCTACAATAAGGATATACAAAGGGCCCACAACATAGTCAATAATGAGTATCTGATGTAGTCTTTTTCGAAGAACAAACTGGACAGGATCGATATGAGAAGGGGATATATGCAAGAAGATATCAAAGTGGAAATAACAATGATTAGCAGAGTGTACGGGCTACCAAAGTCTTCTCAATTGGAGCCATGGATGATCTTTTTGATCTAGAAAATAAGAGAAAGGCAAGCGAGGTTCGATTGGACCTCTATTCTAAGTAATAATCTCGATGAGCAACTGGTGAGGGTAAAGATGGATCCTCATTTTTACATGAAATCTTATGTTGTGTACCTACTAGCTGCCAGGGCAATGTACCCAGAATTGATCAAAGTCGGGGCAATAGGAGAACAAAACACGTGGCCATTCACACTATATCCTCAATTAGTGAGGAAAGATTTCTACACACATAATAACCCAGACTTCAGAATAGTCAATGATGCCTTCATATTCACCATCATATGCTCCATTGAGGGAGACTATGCTAAGAGGTTATCCACAGAAGCATCATCAAAAGTGAAGGCCCTTGGGGCATTCTATATATAGTTCTAGACCTTCACCTACATTCGGGTGGTGGGAAGCACCCTGGCACCCAAGAAGTTACCAAGATATCCTTTTGACAGGGTAGTTCTCCTAGAGATAGCCAGACAGTTATCTGATGCGCATGAGCACATAAAACATAAGAAGAAGCATTGTTGGGACTTTCCCATTTCCATCGGCCCCCACTGTGTGCTAGACATGAAGGTCTGCAAGTCTCTCGCAAGAGAATGGGATGAATTCCCACTATTAACCTACAATCTGGTGATGCCTCATTTTGATCCTATCGGTACATCCAACCACATAATGGGGAGACATTACATCCATGAACTACATATCGAGGACCATTGGGCAAATTGTGTGGATGAATATGAAGTAAGAGTCTGTGACTATTACCGGATGAGTCTGGAACTAGCACAAGGTGCTCTCTCATTAAAGATTCCATAGAAGGTGCTAGATGTTGACTTTGACAACATTTTGGATTCTATATATAACATGAACAAGGTGTACACAAGGGCTATCTTGAATGCGGAGATAGATCGAGATGAAAATGATGATATAGAGTTCAAAGCTTGACATGTGGTCAAGTTGAACAAATCATGGGTTGCCCATCCTTTCCCAATGAAGCTGGCCCTAATGAAACAACTTCTGAAGTAGCCTTCTCGAGAAAAGAAGAAGGGAGAAAAGGTTCTAAAGCCACAATTCAAAGAGGCTGCTCCTCTAAAGCCAGAAACTGTATATCGGCATGAATGTCCCATTGCATATGGTCCGGCTATGCACTCTAAGAAGGTCAAGACCAAAATGACAAGAAGCATCGCACCGCCAGATATGCCCTCATCCAACAACCATGATTCTCCAAACACGGCCAAGAAAAAAAATTTCAAAATCATAGGATCCAAGCCAACCAAAGTAATCAAGGGCCATGTCTACAAGAGAAAGAGAGGCTCAACACCCACACAAATGGACACCCTGTTGGAAGAAGATGAAGATGAACTAGATGAGGTACCTCTTAGCAAAAGAATCTAGTCCGCAAGATTCAAGAAGAGAAGGAGAGTGATGGATGATGATCCTAAAGGAGCTACACAGGGAGAACCAATAAATCTAGATACCCTTGGTGATGATGAGTTTGACATCGCAGATTTTGCAGGATTGCATGGCTTCAAGGAGTCCAAGCAACAAGTTCCCACTTAGTTCACAAGCCTTTTTAGTGATTTGGGAGAGGACGCACAATAAAAGCCTCAAGAACAAGATGATGTTGAGATGGCCGAGGCCCAAAAGGAGACTGCAGAGCCAGATAAAGACTCTTCTATTAGGGTCACTTTTGAAGAAGACTTAGTTACATAGGTCCCATTGGTTTCATCCATTCCACCTTTGCCTCCACCTCGACATCCAACTCCACCTTCATTTCCACTTCAAGAGCCTCCTACTACTCCACTTTCCACTCCAGTACGAACCACTCCATTGCCTCAACAACCTTCTTCATCCCATGTTCCCCTTCCAACTCCACCTCCACTGCTCATTCAACCACTCCCCTCATGTCTCCTATGCCTCCCTCACTTAATATTCCTCCCCAAGTTCACATGCCCTCACCACAGGTCCATAATTAATCAATGCCTCAGAGCTCACAGGAGCCAAAGAAAGAAGTAGAAGTCACTGGTGAGGAGAAGATGGAAGAAACTCATATAGGATCTGAGGAGCCAGATGATAGAGAGGAATCATAGGTAGAAGAAGAGCCACATATTGAGGAAGAAAAATAGCAAATGGATACAGAGGAACAAATGGCTAATGAGCAGCAAACAACTGATGAAGAAGAACATACATAGGAGGAGGGTGAGCAGAGTACAGGAGATGAACAGGAAATAGAAAAGGAAAGGGAGAGTCAAGAGGAAATAAGGACAAAGCATCCAGAAAAATCTTCCACATTGGTCGCTCCTTACGAGCCATTAAATGCTTTCTCAAAACCTACGTGGTTCAATAAAGAAATACACCCAAGGGCCAGAGTATATACAGATGATGAGGCTGATAGGACCACATTAGGGCAAGCCTTCCACCAAACAACATCAATTACCCGAGCTAGTACATTGTCTTATGTGACACAAGACCAAGCGGGTAGGTGGAAAGCATAGGTGGTTGTTCCCACAATGGATGTTAGTACAAGTGAGATCACTCCAGATGACTATGTCTTGGAGGATGTAGACTTGGGGGAGCCCACCAGGGAAGGAAGCAAAACCTTGGCCACTTTAGGATTGAAGCATGCTCTTGGATTCATGGATAAAGATGAAGAAAGGATAAAGGCTTTGGTGGAGTAGAATGAAGCTATGAAGAGATTCATTTTGAAGATAGTGGGTCCCATTGACCTAGATAACCCCAAGGCCTCATTACAAGCAATTTTGGAGAAGAGGGGGGAAATAAATACAGATATTCCACATTCTTTTGTACAGGCTTGTGCCGATTGGAAGCTAGATTTTGAGTAGTTTGCTAGTCTATCTCTCAGAAGGATCCTAAGGCCCTTTCGAAGCATTTTGGTGGGAATAAATTCCTTAATGGAAATCATGAGTGAGGAAAATGGTGTAGAAGAAAAGATCCTAAATTGGTAGAAGGTATTGGATGAGTTGACAATAATAAGGAAGCAATGCTTCCAGGTCTTTGTGAAGATATATGAAGGATTAGAGCTAGACAGTTTTGAGCAATGGATTCAGGAGATAGTAGTGACATTGGCTGTATTTGAAAAGGTTCTCAAAAGATTAAATAAGAGAAGAGACGACATCAGGCTTTTTGTGAAAGTGTTGCTAGAGTTCTTTGAGGGTCTCGACCTAGATTTGTTTGATGAAGAAGGTGAGAAAACTATGTCTTTAGTGAATGATATCATCAATCAATACCTAGGGATATTTTGATGGGTGAAGACTAAGGAAGACCTCCAACAAATGTTTTATCAAAAGGAGGAGTTTCAAAAAATCCTATCTCGCGAAGAAGAGATAAAAGCTTTTGCAAAAGAACTGACTGACTTCTGAGATAGGCAGCAAGAGATCCTTCAAGGGATCAAGATGCTAGACTTTGATGAAGTTTTGGAGATAGTGGATAGATTCAAGAAAGCACATCCAGAAGTGACTCCCCGACAGTGAGCATTCATTCCCAGTCCAGCCAAATTTTGTGTACAGAAAATCCAATTTTGACACTTAGCCATTTTTGCAGATCCTGATTTTTGACATTTTGGCCATATGGATTTTTTGGCCTCCAATAAGTACGACAGTCCAAAATTTTGGAGATAGAGGACTTAGTACTTGGTCAATTTTGGGTCTTGAGTTTTTTGGACCAACTGTCAAGATTTGGGCAATTTTTGGCACGTCTGAAAGTTAACTCCAGTTATCTCAGAGATCATTTTCTAGTCATCTGGGCTTCCTTGTTGGGATTGTTTGTGCATGATTTTGGGATCTCTTCCAGTTGGGTCCACGTGGAGAAGCCAGAGCTAAGGATCAAAGGCAGAAACATGAAGATTATCAAGTGCATGCATGAGTTCCAGCTCTATTTTGAGTTATCTAATGCATAATTTATTCAAAGATTTGTAATGCACGAGGTTTAATTCCATGCTAGGATAGTTGAACTGAGCTTTAGGAATAGTTTATTTAATGCAAGATTTAGTTTAGATTTACTTTCAAGTTTTAGTTGTAGCCAAACCCTAGCTGCGAAAATAAGAGCTCAGCTGTATAAATTGTAATAAAATGATGTAACGAGGGTCGATTTGATCATTAATAAAATACATACAATTGGTGCTTCATTCATGGTGTGATATTTCTGCTATCTATGTGAAATTTGTGAATGTGTGAATTGCTCTTTCTTTATTTCAAAGAGCCAATTGGTTGTTTAATGGTTTTAAGTCTATGATCTTTTAATTCGGTGTTCGCTAGTATTGCATTGCTGTGTTGTGACAAATTTCTGAGAAGATTATTCTTTGGTTCTTGAAGATTAATTTGTCTCACGTGTGCACACATCTAGGGTGGATTTGTGATCTGATGAGTTTTGGCTTATCATACGTCTGCATTTGTTTGATTTCGCTGATGATTGCATCCATTTAGCTGAAGATTGTGACATGATCTGATCTCTATTTTGTGGGTTTCTGCATCTTCTTGGTTATTTAATTCACATGGTGGTGTGATGCTAGCATATGTCCATTAGGTTTATTTTCAACAATTTCATTTAAATCTCTTGTTACGCTACATCTTCTAAGCTTCCTTGCAAGTTATTTTCAGTAGATTAATTAAATCAGCATTACTTTCATTCTTAAATCTAAAAATTGCATAAAAAAAGAGAGAACTTTTGGTTTCCTATGTTTGTTTTACAGTTTCCCTTGAGAGAAGAACTAGCAAAGGCCTCCTTGTTAACAAATTCACATTTGTCTTCCATTGAGCTATCTAAGCAGTTGAGACACAGCCAGAAGGAACCTTGAGATTGATTCCATCAGTCTTCCAAGAGGGGAATTTGCTCACACAAATTCCTAGCTGTTGTCTTCGTGTAAAAATGACGCTCAACAAAAGTGGCACTAGAAGGAGGGCCCTCAAAAGGAACACCTTGGAATATTGGATCATTCTCTCCTGAGAGATTTCAATGAGTCCTTAGATCTTCACCCAACAAAGGGGAGTTTCTTGAACTTACAGAGTTTCACAGACCTCACAGTAGCAAAACAAAGCATGGGGAGGCTATTTCAGATCATCTGAATCTTCCTCCATTTCCAACCATTGCTAGCCCACCTATTGCTCCTCCACCACCAGCTCCAATGGCATTTTTTGCAAATGCTCAAAGTTCACCACTGAACTTACAAGGATAGCTCCATCAGCTACCCAAAAATATGGAAAAATTATGTCCATGTTTCATCTATGGAGAATCCAAGACAGTGGTAGAACATGTTCGTGCATTCAAGGAATTATGCAATCAAAAAGAGATTGCTCATCGAGACGTTGTGTGCCACCTCTTCCCCTACACACTGGGGGAATTTGCATATAATTGGTATCTAAATTTTCCATGAGGATCTATTGCTACCTGGGGGGAATTTGAAACAAAGTTCCTTAATCAATTCAAGTTGTACATGGATCCAGCAACTCTACATCACCAGTTCATCTAGGTGAGGAAGGACCTCAACGAATCAATCACTATGTTCAATCATCATTTTCACAAGATGTACCAGAAGCTTGAGGCTCCATACACTATGCCAGTTGGCATTTCCATACAAGTATACTTGCATGCCTTAGACCCATTAACGTCTATATTTTTGAAAAGGCTACCTCTGGGAGATATTGACACTTTGGAGAAAGTGTACAATGAATCTATCTTGTTTCCCCAACAAATGGACCCACAAGCAGGTGGGAATTATGGTATTCCACTAACATTGGGGAACACTGTTGCGACTAGTCCATTCACAATAAACAATCAACTCCCAATACAACAAGCCCCAAGGATCAATCCGGTACTGACTCTGTATGTTGCTACCCTACCACTGGCCATCACATACCTAGGATATGATACACACATGGCTACTTTATGCGAACAAAAGGTTGCTGTCCCAAATGAACCAGATCAAGCTCTAGTAAATGAGCTAGATGCCATGAAGAAGACACTGTCCCAGTTGACCAAAGAAATTACCCAGATGAAGCTCAACCCAACTCCGAATCAAGGAAACTACCCATGCCCAACTGTTGCCCCAAACACCTACTCTCAAAATTAGAATCATAATTATGGCAACAACAACGACAACAATAATAAAAATGGTGGGGGTTATGGGAATGGATCTCGAGACAAGCAGTTTGGGCAACAAAGGATAAATAGGACATGGAACATGTGTTCAAATAATGGTAGTATCCCTGCAGACAATGCCAATTTCTTCAGTTCGTCAGAAGTCAACTATACCCAAGGCCCCAGCATGCATCAACCAGATTATGAATATAGGGGGGAGTCTGACAATCAACAAACTCAGGATCCTGAGAGTTCCCAGGCCCATTTCAGTGCCATAGTTTTTGATTTGTATGATCCAAGTTGGGATGAAACTCCAATCAATAATGCTTCAGAGGAAGAGTTTGTCTTCCCATTCAATCAAGAAAACCAACTGGAGTATTCCAAGGTCCATGCTTTCTAGAACAACAACATAAATACCTATAACTTGAGAAGCAGAAGAGAGCCTCCAATAGATGACATTCCCCCAAGTATGCAACCCACTCCACCTGATCCAAAGGCCAGCAATAATCCTACCCCCCCGAGAGGACCTGGTACCACTATTGTTTAGACAACACAACACCAACCTACTATGTTGAAAAATCTAGTTTGGACCAATGAAAAATACAACGCAGTAGAGGAAATGAAGAAAGTTAGAACAAATATGTCAATGTATGACATGATGCAAAGTTGTCCCACTCAAAGAGAGGCTCTCCTGAAGTCCTTGGATCATTCCTGTAGACACACAAAATTGGACAAGTGCTTTTAAAATTGCAAAAATCAATTAAATTGCTTGAAATCATCAAAATGCATTAATTCAATAAAAAAGGGATCAAATCAATTAAAATGGACATAATTAAATCAAGTTGGACAAAAATCAATTAAAGCAAAGGAAAAATCAAATAATGAGGTTAAATAATTAAATCAAAGCTTAAAGGGGTGAAAAGCAATACATAATTGATTTTAATCAATTAAGTGTATAGTTGTTTAAATTAAAAATTAAAATGAACCTATTACCCTTACATGGCTAAATTTAATTAATTAATTAAATTTAATAATTCTTAATTTCTTTCAACAAAGTTGAGCAACCAATAAGAATTGAGGACAAAAAGACATAAATCACTCAAAAAGGATGAATCTCAATCACTCATTTGAAAGTTTCAATCTCAACCACTCAATCTTGTCCTTTTGTCCAAAGCTTTTGAGACACACCTTTAAATTGTCCCCCCATTTATGAAAAAAGCAAAGTATTTGACTCAACCTAAGGTAAATCATGATTACTTCACTCCACCCCCTACCCTTGGGAATTTACTATAAATATGAAGCATTTTGAGAGCAATTGATATCTTAGAAATTCATTTGCAAAGCATTGTTACTATAGGCAATTGAGAGAATTCTAAGAGCAATTAAGAGCATTTAGAGTAATTTGCATTATATCTTGTCAATTTGAGCTAGGACTATCATTGTAGAAGCATTGTAGAAGCATAGCATCATACATTCTCATTTTAGAAGTGTCACTAGTGGAGATTTGAGCTGAGAGCTTCACTTACCACCTCTTTCTAGAGAGCCATGAGATGCTATAGATCTTAGTTTCAATTTTAATTAGATTTGCATTGTATTTACTTTCAATTGTTGCTATTTGATCTTAATTTCATGAAGGTGATAATCATCATCACACAAATGGCACCCACCGTGGGGCCCTAGGCCTAATTTTATCATTTTCATCATATATTGCATGCTTGTATTGTCACTTTTCCATGAATATTTTGTAGGAAATAGGTGAAGTCACGTGTACAGAAGCTTCACTCATGCTTACAGTCATTCTGATGATGCTTATGATCTCTATTCTGACGCTTACTAGCTGATAACTCACACCTATGAGATAAATAGTTCAGCCTTTGCGCGTAAAGTCACGCCTGTGACTCAGGAAGTATCACTTATCTACAATCCATTATTGCCTGTCATCAGCCTTTTCTCTACAATTTACAACAACAGTCATGCTTACAATTACTTTTATTCATGCTTACTGTTGATTAATTATCGCGTAAGATCAATCATTTTCCGCAATTTTCAATACTGCTTACGCTTAGCAATAAATTGTTTAAGCGTACCAGCATTTAAATGAGGCGTACTAGCATTTAAATGATGCGTATTAGCATTTAAATGATGCATACAAACATTTCAGTCATGTGTACTAACTTTTTAATGATGCGTACTAACTTTTTAGTGACGCCTATGACTCTTAAAGTTACACCTACTAAGAATTTGTTCACGCGTATTAGCTGGACAATGTCGCCTGCTATCTATTGCATTTATTTACTGTTAAATTGATTAAATCATTTGTCTAACTCTCTGTTTACATGATTTGACAGTAAATGAGCAATCACAAGAAAGTCCAGAAGCTGAAAAGTAGATTTAATCAAGAAGGAAAGGCGCTAGCAAAGAGGATTAAAAAGGAAAACATTGCACACATCAAGGTTGTTCTTGAGACAACACAAGAGGAGGACAATCAGGTATTCTAGAACTATCTTGTAATTGTTCAAGCTTATAAAATGAAATTTGTCTTTTTAAATTGGATTTTTAGTCCTTAGTTCAAGTTTTCTTTGGAAATTTGTAAATAAGGTGCATAAAATTCATACATAATTCTTTGTTTCATCAATCTCGATTTTGGTTTCCCCTCATAGTGTTTTTTAGTGTTGACTAACTTGCTGGTGGATAAGCACATTGGGAGGGAGCTATTTGCCAAGGTAAGAAAAAACAAAAACAATGAAATCAATAAAAAATGCCCCTAACTTCGATTAGCTACAAAGGAAAAGGTAAGCCTAAACTAGTCAATATTTTCCCTTAGCTTGTGGCATTGGTGCACTTTGAGAATCTAGTAATTAAGAAGGATTAAAGAATCAAACACATAAATCAAAGCCCCTTGTTTGTGGAAGAGAGTAGAAATACTCAAATCCCTATAGTTAGTGGGTGAAAGAAATTGAACAAAATTGTCCTTTGTGTTTGGGAACTTAAGGGGAAGTTAGGGATATGCTCTTCACCTTTTGGTGAACCAAATTCCCAAAAGCTTGACCTTAATTCCATTTTCCTTGCTTTGAATAAACATGCTAGAGAATTAGTGGGCTCACCTCCCGAGTTGTGCCTTAACGATGCTGGTGAGAGGGACAACCCAAAGTGGGATATGTAGAAACTGATGAAATATCAGATTCAACTCCAAGATCCAGCTGCATGCAATAAACCTGTCACAAAGAATGAAGCAAAAATATGGAAAAAGCAAAACCCTCTTGTGCTCAAAATGTTAGAGCTCAAACTGTATTAAGAGAGAATGAATGAAAAAATTACAAAAGCGGCTTAAAAGAACATAAACCCTAAAGCCACAAAAAACTAGGTTGTGCAATAATAATTAATAGAAATATTAATTATTATGCACCTAAAAGAGATAGCTTAAGTGAAAAAGAATAATAGAGGACTTAAGTAATTAAATCGAAATGATTTAATTATAAAGTCAAATATATCTATTACTCTAACACCCCCCCTTAAGCGTAGCTCAGGAGGAAGCAAACCTAGCACAGCTAAGAAAGCAAAAAAAATGGGTCCCGGCAACAAGGCCTGATCAGGTACCCAGTACAAGGAAATCTCTATAAACCGGAGTAAAGGAGAAAACCCAGTGGGAAAAAACTCCTCTCCAAAAAGAGATGAAAAAGCAAGCAAAGACAAGAAGGAATGACTTCAAGAGACTCTCTCAAAGGCATAAGTACAATGCGTGCTGCTAACCCCCCCCGAGAGAGAGGGTCGAGGCTCCAAAGCCCCCTAGAATGAAAGAACCCCTGGAGCAATGAGCAAACCACTGTGACTCCAATGCAGAGGAGTGAAGGTCAGTGGGTGCTGAAGAGGTGACCTCGAAGGATGAGGTGTCACTGGAAGGCCGAGCTGATGCTCAAATGAGAAGACACAGGGATCCTGAAAGGGAATCCCCAATGCAAGTGGTATGACAGGTGTGCTGACACTGTCATGAGAGAGGAGATGAGTGTCCTCTGAAGAATCCTCAACAACTGCACCTGGTGGCTCGATGAATGGAGCTGGAGGATCAAGCAATGCTGAAGAAGAATCCGGCTGAACAGAAAAAAGCTCAACAGGTGGTGGCATGGCAGTCATGACAGTAGTCTCAGGAACCACATAAAGGTTCAAACGACCTGACTGTACCACATGATGCTCTCTCAAAGTAGGAGAGTCGTGCTCTGGCAAAGGTGGACCAAAGTGTGAGAAGGAGTAGAGACGGGTGGAATGATCAACTGTCCCTGTAGCAACAATACTTCCGATCATACTATCTCGGATGAAGACTGAATCTGGAGTGAACTCAACTGTCTTCCCTGACCCACTGTGAGTAAGCTGAAAAATTGAGAGAAGGTTTGAAGACAGAGATGGAACATACAACACATCATTGAATGTGCCATCCTGAATGCATACAGTGCCTTTCCCACAGACAGTCATAACAGTGTTATTCCCAATGATAATATGGGAAATAGGAGAAGCCTCAAAAGAAGAGAAGATCTCCCGAGAAGATGCCATATGGTGAGAGGCACCTGAATCCAGTATCCAAGGGACCTGTGAAGGGGATGCAACAGAAGCCCGTAATGCATGACCCTTTCCAAGATCCTGTCCAGCTGTAGAATAGATAGAGGAAGACTGATAAGCAGACCCCTGTGAGCCAGAAGAGGATGGAGAGGAAAGATTGCTCTGCTGAAGAAGAGCTTGCAAATCCGCTATCTGTTTCTCGTAACCATCAAACTTCTTCTGATAGCAAAGTGACTCATCATGTGTTCCCTTCTGACAATAGGAACATGAAGGGCTCTCAGTCTTCTGTTTCTCCTTCTTAGAAGAAGATGGTGGGCCAGTAGAGTGATGAGAAGAGGAATCAGATATCTGCTTCGGTTTCTGCTTCTGAGAATCCTGAAGTGTCTTGGCAAGCAATGCCTGTGACTGTGAACCTGCAAGTGAATCCATCTGAGTGATCTTGGACTGCTCATGAGTCAACCTGTCACAGAAAGTCTCAAAAGAGGGCATAACATGTCTGGTACCCAAAGCATCCATGGTGGAGTAGAAAGTGGAAGAAAAGATCTGGTACTGTCCTCGCAGCTTTGAGAGTATCAAATAGATACACTCATCATCTGTCTTGATTTTTCCACATCCCTGCAAAACTGTACGCAAAGACTTGAACTTCATCAAGAAGTCCTCTATAGTGGGGAAATCAGAAGGAGTCAAAGAGGTCAACTCTGCATCAAGCTGAAGCTTCCGGAATTCGTTGACTGTACCAAACAAGGTTGAAAACTTGCTCCAAATAGCCCTAGGAGTGGTCAAACCTTCCAGGTGAAATAAGAGACTGTCAGAGATGTTCAGTGCAATCAAACCCATGGCTTCATCCATTTTGTTCCTGTGCTGAAGAATTTCAAAGGGACGCTGCAGAACAGGTTGGTGTTCATCCAAACATGACCATAAGCCACGTGACATGAGCAGCCTGGTCATGTGTGCTTTCCATGTATGGTAATTGTGCGGTGTCAGCCGGGCCACAGAGGGATCCGACATTAAGAGGAGAAGAAGACAGAAGTAGAAGGGTCTTTTCTGAAGTAAATTACAGAAAGGAAAAACACCCCCCCACAATGTATAAATCAAACCCCTGTACAGCAAATAACTGAAAGCACAAAAAAATGAGGAGAAAACCTGGACTCCAGAAGCAGAGAAGGAGGAAAGAAGAAGCTTTGACTTTGACGCTAAAAAAGGGAGCTCAAATGGCTAAATCAGCAAACCAAACCAGCATCATTGCGTCCGTCTCGGAAAGACCTTTCCGGTGATATATCATATGTCGATTTTCGAGTCCGTATGAACCCTGTAGGAGCAAAAACGTCCAAGTACCCCTAAAATGTAAACTCTCTGAAAAAAACCAGGGACGGCAAAAAATTTGACGGCCGTATGACCGTCACAGGGCCGTCGCTGACGTCAGCATGACGTCAGAACCGTACATTGTCGGAAAAGTTTGAAAAAGGACCGGAAAAATTTTCCGGCGCCGGCAAAATGAGTGCCGGCAAGTGACGTCACCGGATGACGTCACCTGTTGCGGCGAGTGGCGGCCGGGCGGAGCACGGGCGGCGGCCGGGTGGGCCGGGTGGCGGCCGGTGAGGGAGGCGGCGGCGGCGGCGGCAGCTGGGGCGGCGGTCGGGCGGGGAGGCGGCGGGGCGGGCAGCGGGCGGCGCGGTGGCGCGGGGGCCGGGCTCCGGTGGCGCCTGGGTGGCGCGGCGGCGGAGCCTTGGTGGCGCGCTCGGCAGCGCCCAAAATTTTGTAAAAAAAGGCACTTTTTTTAATATTTTTTTTTGAAATTCATGCCGTACGGCCCTAATAGGGCAAAAAATTTTCTCAGAAGTTCCGGATGCCAAATAGGTCGAATTTTATATGGAAATAGGGGTTTTTGGGCCTTCTGGATGCAACCGTGAGGTTGGTTTTTACCCAAAGTGCTCCAAAAAAAAGTAGCCCCCCAAATCTAATAAAAAACAACTGAAAAAATCCCAGAAAGAAAGGGCTGGATCCACAGCTTCAGTAAACTTTGAACAAGCTGCAGTAGCAAGGCTCTGATACCATGTAGAAACTGATCAAATATCAGATTCAACTCCAAGATCCAGCTGCATGCAATAAACCTGTCACAAAGAATGAAGCAAAAATATGGAAAAAGCAAAACCCTCTTGTGCTCAAAATGTTAGAGCTCAAACTGTATTAAGAGAGAATGAATGAAAAAATTACAAAAGCGGCTTAAAAGAACATAAACCCTAAAGCCACAAAAAACTAGGTTGTGCAATAATAATTAATAGAAATATTAATTATTATGCACCTAAAAGAGATAGCTTAAGTGAAAAAGAATAATAGAGGACTTAAGTAATTAAATCGAAATGATTTAATTATAAAGTCAAATATATCTATTACTCTAACAGGATACGCTTGCTTTTGTTGCGGGAATCCAACCCACTATAATACGAAACACATGCATCCTTAATGGGGTGTGTGACAAACAGATTTTAAATCTTTTGAATTTCCTCTAGTAGTCCTCACAAATTATGCAAAATCATACCTTGGTGCATGTGGGAAACCCCTTAACATACTTGGGGGATGAAAGTTTAAGATCTATTTGAACGGAATCCACAATAAATCCTTGATAAAGTAGCAAGACCACCTATAAAAGAGCCAAAATGTTAAGAGCCAAATTTGACTTTAGGTAGGTTACTTGGAATTATTTCTTGTGTTATACCTATGGAAACGATCGAGAATATACACACTAGCTTGTTTTAGGGACATGATGAAAAATTGATGTGTGTGTTGAGATTGTTTTTTAATTTTCAAACAAGAAAATTTCAAAAGACCTGATCTTAAACATTTAAAAAATTCAAAAATTTACAAACTCATCAGAAAAGTGCCACTTGTGTACAAAACAATACCTCCTCTTAGAGGCAAAGTCACGCCTATGACTTTTATGAAAACGCGTAGTAGCAGTGAAGTCACGCCTAGTAAATATTGAAACATGCCTGCTAAAACTGGAAAATTGCCTATCAATAGCAAAGTGCCACCTGCATACTTGCAGTGTGCCACCTAGTTCAATACCAGTTCACATGTACAAACATTTCAGTCACACCTACACTCAGGTCAGTGACGCCCAGGAACAAAGAAGGGAAAACAGTGAACATCTCCTGAAGGTTTGGAAAGATTTTGACATCATTTTTGGATACCCTTTTTAGAGATACTCCTTATCAGTGCAACAAATAGATCATATTCATGTGAAACATTTATGATGATGAGTCTATTTGAGAAACAAATCAATCCTATCAGGGAGCATAATTATCAAAACCAAGATCAAAATCCCCATAGGAATCAAAATGATGAAGTATCTGAAGAAGAAGTTTCAGAAGCAATCCAAGATCCCATGTTTAAGGAAATAATGCAATTAGTTATGAATAGGGATAAAGAAGCATACTTCATGAAGTTAGCTCAATTAGGAGCTAAGCTTCCTCATAATTTTGACACATCAACCTTGAGGGGGAATGAGGAAAAACAAAAAGATACATCCTCTAAAAAGCCATCATTAAGATCAATGTGTCCTTTTCTTTATAATGATAGGCCATCCATATCTTCATTTTCCTCACATCAGAATCTCCATTGGAATCAAAATGATGAGGTGTCTGAAGAAGAAGTTTCAGAAGCAATCCAAGATCCCATATTTATGGAAACAATGCAATTAATTTTGAAGAGGGATAAAGAAGCATACTTCATGAAGTTAGCTCAATTAGGAGATAAGCTTCCTCATAATTTTGACGCATCAGCCTTGAGGAAAAATAAAAAGAGGCATCATCTAAAAAGCCATCATTAAGATCAATGTGTCCTTTTCTTTATAATGATGGGCCATCTGTATCTTCATCTTCCTCGCAAAAAGAAGCATTTAAGAGCAACAAACCTATCTGGGATCAAAGGAAATTGCAGGATCATCCTATTTGTGATCAAGATAATAAAGAGTACGAAGAGAAAGATATCACTCTCAAGCAAGATCTAATGCACAAACCACTATATAGAAAGAGTAATCCTTTCATCCTTCATCCATCTTCTCCCATAGCATGTACTCCTTTCATCTTTCATTCATCTCACAAAGCTTCACAACTATCCAAAATTCCTCCATTAAAAAATGAGCCTAATGATGACACTTTTCACATTGACTATGTCTACCCTCAAGGGCTACCTCTAAAAGAAACCCAATCTAATTTACATCTTTCTACAGATCATTTCCATGCTTCAAAGATCTTGGACCCCAAAGCTTCATGTGTTGCAATGCCTATTATACCCATTCAAAAGGATCCTACATTATTCTTCGAAACATCCCCCACACATATCCAAACATCTACCTTGTCCTTAGAAGTGGCTCCATGTCAAGAGGATAATCCAAAGAGAAAAGAAACAAATGTTGATAAAGATCAAGATCAAGATTATATACAATCCCCTCCCATATTTGATGAAGGTCCCATATCTATAGAACCCTGTGATGATCCCCTTGCATCCTTTCATGTCTTCCAAGATGATATCCTTCCACTCCAAGAACAAAATATCCTTCCAAGTTCCATATTTTCTCCACTTCCCAAGCAAGATCAAGATATCCCTTCCACAATTTCCAATGAGCATATTGAAAATAAAGAGCAAAATACCCTCTCTACACCATTTGAAGATCCTTGTCAAGATCAAAGTATCCTATCATTTCCTTGTCATATTCCCCCATGTTCAACTCAAGAAATCATCATTCTTCCCGATCCCTTGCATGATAATAAATCCCTTCAAGCTTTAGTTGATCCTATCAAATGTGTTCCTATCAAAGCTATTCATGAGCCTATTGGTATAAAGACAAATCTTAAAGATGAGAACCTGGTAAATGCAGCTCTTTCCAAAGATATTTATATCCCTTTCACACCTTATATCCCTACATTCAAACACAACCATATGCCTTCATTATCCTCCAAATCCATTTTGGGTTCCTATGTCCCAAAACAAAAGTCTTCATCCCTTCCATCCATATTAGGTCCATATATCCCTCCATTCTCCATTCCTATCATCCCTAGCTCTCCATTCACTTACCCTACCATGTATCAAGATCAATGAAGGCACACATACTTGAAGAATGTCCAAACACCAATCCATATGAACCCTCCATATTACTCCTATTCATCCACAATTCCTAAGTCTTTTGGAAGCAATGTTGATGTGCAACATAAAAATCATAAGTCCAAGAATCCATATGTGTATGAAAATCACAATGTCCCGTCTAATCGACATGTGAATGAAAAGAAAAATGAAATATCCAAAAGATCGCAAAGGTCCACAAAGAAAAATGAAATATCAAAAAAGCCGCAAAGGTCCACCAAGCAGAAAGAAAAAAATAAAATGTGGGTTCCTAAATCCCTCATTGAAGAAATGCATTCAAAAGCATCACAAAAGAAAGAAAAATCAAAGACTATGTGGATTCCCAAGACACTTTTGAAAGACTTGCACACAAAAGAAAAATCAAAATTGACATTCAAGCTTCCAAAGGCTTCCATTCCATCCCCTTCCAAACATCTTCCACTTTCCAAGTTTGATTTGGGTTCCTATATCCCAAAATTCACTACCCCAAGAAGATCCTTACCTCCGTCATCTATCATTCCTCCATCATTCCACCACTCTTCAAAGTGTGTGTCGAAGTTGATCTTGCCAACATTTTCATAGACAACATACCTTCTTCTTATCCTCACATTCATTTTCCAATGCATACTTTCCATACTTCCATCCCTCTTATCAATATCTTTGAGCATCCTAGTCATACCCATGGTTTATTATAGCATATCTTTCAGAGGAGCATTGTCCAAAGATTCCAATGTTGGGAAAATATTGAAAAATACAAAAAAAGAGAAAGAGAAAAAAGAGAAAAGAAAAAAATAAAGAAAAAAAAGTGCCTTGGTGAAAACCTAGCAATAGGCACCTTGGTATCAAAAGTAAAGAAAAACAAATACCATGATGAAAACCTGGTAAATAGGTGTCATGTGTAATTCCTCCTTCTTGCACTCCACACTTGGGGGCAAGTTTCATTTATATTTCCTCTCTCACCTTCATCTTGACAAGGTTGAACACATCCATGAGCATTAAGTATCTTGACATTCATTATTCTTTCCATTAGCTTATGTACTTGGTGCATCCATGTTACCCTATCATGATCTTGCTTATCCCAAATTCACCTTCATTATTCCTTGACAGTCTTTCCATAATCCCAAAACATCCCTTCATAGCCTACATCACTCCTTTACCCAGATTGTGTTATCTTATCCACATCTTACCCAAAGTGACCCTGGGTCTTGATCAAAATGAAGAACTTAAAGTGCAAAAATTTGTTATCAAGAACTTCTTGGCATGTCCATTCTTTTGGATCTCTCATTTTCATGACTGCAGATCATTATCCTATAGGCTATCTAGCACTGCATCATTGGCTTCCATGGCTTATCCAAAAACATGCTTCACATTGCTATATCATTTTTCCTTAGCTTGGGTACTCTTGAGGAGATGGTCCTATGGGTCACATTCGCATGCTTCATCCATCATGGTCTTTCCATCTCTAATCCACTAGCTTGCAAATCCACCATTCATGTCCTATATCTTGCTAGACATTGGGGGCAAACCAATGTGATCTTGTTTGAGAGTTGGTAATTTCTTGCATAAAGTTCTTTGAGCTACATTTTGCATAAACCAAGCTTTTGTAATATTTTGGGAAGTTTTCCCAAGTCCAACATTTTTCCTATCCAACTAGAGGCATTGGATCTTAATCAACGGATTTCAACAAACATGCATCAATTCACATGAAGAAATGCATTAAACTCAAACAGATTTGATAAGTCGCACATCAAAGGACTTATCAGAGCTTCAGAAAAGAGAGATTTTTGGTGAACCTTTGATGGATATCATTGTTCATACCAAGTATTTGAGCCTACAACTTGATCCTTAGGCCTTCATTGACTTTATTATTTAGGATTAAAAATTGATAAACACCTTAAAGATCAGAATGCTTTGAAATACTTTTTGAAAATCGTGAAACATTGCAAAAGACTTGAAGCTTTCTTTTGATAATCTGTATTGAATTGATTTTTATCACATCTTTTTAGCTAATCGATGATGTTCCGACTAGATTGGCAATGATGGAGACATGATATTTTTCTTGTCTTTGAGTGACTGTCTTGAGGGAGATCCAACAACTTATGTGAATTCATCTAATGACATGGTCACCAAAGAACCATCGATGACTTTCATATAGGGTGGAAGGTTGACCTTTGTTTGTTTACCAAAATCCAATTGCAACATTGAATCCATTGAAACCGATATTCATACTCCCATAGTTTGGTCATTCAACTAGTGAGGGTTGTACTAGTTTCAAAAAGATGATACCAAAAAGTGAAATAAAGTGGTATTCATATCATCATGATGTGGTCAGTGATGGTTGTACTTGCTTTTCGGTCCCACAATGCTCAATGATGAAAATTTATCTCTATGGCATTTCTTTGCTAAAATCTAGTGACACTTAGTTGCACTGCATTGCATTATCATGTTAGATTGCATTACATTATCATGTTAGATTGCATTGCATTATAATGTTAGATTAATTGCATTTATCATGCTAGATTAAGTGCATTGGTTTGTAGTTATTTTTCCAAGGGAAAAGGAGGTTCAGTTATCAATCTTGATCAATCAAAAAGGGGAAATCAAGGAAAAGTCCATATCATCATATCAATGTTCATACCATCAAGGAACCATCAAATCAGTATATCAAGATACAATATCAACAACAAAATGATACATCTAAGTCCTGATCAATAAAACATCAACATGATACAAAATCAACAAGGAAGATTCATAAATCTAATATCCAAGAAGCTAGGGGTCGTACCTATAACTTATGGAAATGTGCATGTTTCGCATATCAAGGGAATCATATCAATATTCTATATCAGTGAATCATTTTAAGTCAATCAATCCTATTAGAATCAAAGTATCAAGCAATCAAACCCAGTACCATTTGTTCATGTCTCTATGTCTTGAGAGCGAATTATCAGTGACCTACCTATTAGTTATCCCATATCAGTTTTACTATCCTATCAGATTGACAAATTACATTCATTGGTACTATTATCCTAATATCCTAATCACTTGTTTGCTTAACTACAATAGACCTAGCTATCTTGGACCATATATGATCAAGCAACCGAGGCATCCTTGAATCATAACATATCATCAAGTTTTTCAGAAATAAAAACATATTCAATGAATCAAACATCATCAAAATTTTCAAATCAAGAAATTAATATGTTTTAATTTCTAAGGGGGCATCAGGGTATTAAATTGAAATTGAAATCAAACATCATCATATCAGAGGTAGAAATCATATCATATCAGAGGCAGAAATCATATCATATCAAAGGCAACAATCAATCAGTATTAGAGGCATATCAGTGAATCAACAATCAGGACCTAAAAGCGATCAGGACTCAAAAGAATCTTTGAATCAATGTTCTTCACACATCAATTCAAAGAGGGGCATTTTTAGACACACAAAATTGGACAAGTGCTTTTAAAATTGCAAAAATTAATTAAATTGCTCGAAATCATCAAAATGCATTAATTCAATAAAAAAGGGATCAAATCAATTGAAATGGAGATAATTAGATCAAGTTGGACAAAAATCAATTAAAGAAAAGGAAAAATCAAATAATGAGGTTAAATAATTAATTCAAAGCTTAAAGGGGTGAAAAGCTATACATAATTGATTTTAATCAATTAAGTGTATAGTTGTTTAAATCAAAAATCAAAATGAACCTATTACCCTTACATGGCTAAATTTAATTAATTAATTGAATTTAATAATTCCTAATTTCTTTCAACAAAGTTGAGCAACCAATAATAATTGAGGATAAAAAGACATAAATCACTCAAAAAGGATGAATCTCAATCACTCATTTGAAAATTTCAATCTCAACCACTCAATCTTGTCATTTTGTCCAAAGCTTTGAGACAAACCTTTAAATTGTCCCCCCATTTATGAACAAAGCAAAGTATTTGACTCAACCTAAGGTAAATCATGATTACTTCACTCCACTCCCTACCTTTGGGAATTTACTATAAATATGAAGCATTTTGAGAGTAGTTGATATCTTAGAAATTCATTTGCAAAGCATTGTTACTATAGGCGATTGAGAGCATTCTAAGAGCAATTAAGAGCATTTAGAGTAATTTGCATTATATCTTGTCAATTTGAGCTAGAACTATCATTGTAGAAGCATTGTAGAAGCATAGCAGCATACATTCTCATTTTAAAGTGTCACTAGTGGAGATTTGAGCTAAGAGCTTCACTTACCACCTCTTTCTAGAGAGCCATGATATGCTATAGATCTTAGTTTCAATTTTAATTAAATTTGCATTGTATTTACTTTCAATTGTTGCTATTTGATCTTAATTTCATGAAGGTGATAATCATCATCACACAATTCCAAATCAGCCTCATCTAGCAATAATACCAGGAATGTATCCAATGTAAATGCCGTAGAGGTGATGCCGACTATGTTCAAAGATAGGGTAGAAGTGCCCCCATTCCTACTTAGCCTCAAAATATTTGGAAGGAACTTACACAATTATTTAATCGATTCAGGAGCTTCATGTAACATGATGCCATTGTCCATATGCCAAAAGCTAGGGATGAGTCCCCAACCGACCAATAGGGTGGTTATCCAACTTGATAAAACTGAGGTCAAAGTCATCGGGGTCTTGAAAGAAACACACATACAATTGACACCTAACCCTAGGATCCAAGATTGCATTGACATACATGTGGTGGACATCCCAGAAACTTATGGCATGCTGCTTAGTAGAGAATGGACCTGATCTTTGAGAGGGTGGTTTTCCATGGACTTTACCCAGCTTTGGCTACCGTGGAAAGGGCTTAATAACCAGATTAAGATAGATGCAGAACCCAAGCTCAAACAAATGATAACTGAGTACAATGCCCTGAACGAGGTCTTATTCTCACAAGCCGACCTTGGAGTGTATCATTTTGACAAGGCATTCACATTCCAGCTCAAGGAAGAAGAAGACTCAAGTAGTAGCCCTATTTAGGGGTTAATAAATGCTCAGATCCCTGAAGAGGTTCTCACAGAATTCATAAATGGTATGACAAAGAATATGAGACATCTAGGCCAAGACACTAATCCTAACATACTGATGCTACCAGGGTACTATCATCTTCATCGGACAAACCACTCAGAGTTTACATGCCAAGACTGCCAAGAGGCAGTGGTCCAAGTAATGAACTAGCTATTAGACGTATCCAAACTTCCTAAGAATATAATGACACATTCGAGTGAGGACGAATCTCCCCTCAGTGAACAACCTCAGGGTCCCATGGATGAATGTTTTATACAAGAAGAGTGGAGCTCTTCTGATGATGGCTGCCTACCTTTGTGCCATGATATTTGGCGTGATGTCAAGGAAAAACAAAAGATGAAGTGGGTTCCACTTTCAAAAAGAGAAATTTTAAATGAGGGAAAATTGGAAACTCTAAGTAAAGAAGGCCTATCATCACCCGCGGTCCCTACGGAACCCCAGATCAAGATGCCTCTGTCAGAGATAACTCCGAAACCCCAAGTTAAAACATCTTTCAACAAGAATCATTTAATATGGAAACTTCAGTTCGGTGGCTCGAAGTGCAAGCTCAGAGCAGGAGCTGAGATAGAATTGGTTAACCCTTGTGGGGGTTCATATTATGCTGCCTACTGATTGTAATTCTACTACGCCAACAATGTTGCCGAGTACGAGGCTCTAGTTCGGGGTCTCCTCTTGGCACATGAGAAGAAAGTGAAAGCAATAGTAGTAGAAGGTGACTCACAATTGATAGTCTTGCAGATCAAGAGCTATTATTCTTGCACCGAAAAATGATTGGTCTTGTACCGCAACTGCATCTAGGACCTAATCAAATATTTTGAAGCCTTTAACATTCAGAGCATCCCAAGAAGAAATAATACTATCGTTGATGCTTTAGCAGTATTTGCAAGTTCTCTACAACCACTAGAGAAATCCAAATTGAAGAAATTCTCCATGGAAATAGTGGCTGTACCGGCTATCCCTGACAACATCAAAAAATTCCAGGTATTTCAAGATGATCAACAAATATTGGAATTCATTATGAATGCATGGATCTTTGAAAAGCAGAGCATTGATGAAGAAGAGGATGAAGTAGAAGATTCAGATGACTTAGAGATTTTGAACTTGAAAACAAATTCCATTCTAAAAGGTATAGTAGCTCTAGAGAGGATTTTTTTATAAAGATGAACACGCTCAAGAAAGAGGGAAAATACCAGTTGTACACACTAAAATATGCACTTCTATGAACCATTACATGCAAGGTTGCTCAAGAATGAGGCCTCACAAAGCGGCTCATAGCTCTCTATGCATGGAGTTGCAAGGTTGAAAATTGCTCTCAGCTAGAGCTACAAGCTTGTGACCTTGCTAGTCAACCACACAATGAGAGATTCGAGTGAAGACAAGGGCAACAATGCCAATATCTCCAAGAATCAAGTATGCAATGTAATGCAAGCTATATGATGATGCAATCTAAACTATGAAAATAAAAATACAATGCAACTAATCTATGAAAGGAAATAGCAATGGATTACAAATCCTTCCTATTTAGACTATGTGAGCTTATTCTATTGCATAAAAGGAAATTAAGCTAATATGATATGATCATGCAACTAAGAAAACAAATATAAACTAGATAATGAAAGCAACAAGTCTTCAATATCTTCAAACTCCAAATGCACCTAAAACCTGCAGCATAACATTAGCATAAAAATATGGATATGCAAATGGAGGAGAGAGCTCTCCTTTTATAAGAAATACAAAGAAATGGACCATTGAGATTAAGAGGCAAAAAGTCTTAATCAGTGGTGGAGCTTGAAAGAGGAGCAATCCATGTGCACAAGTATCCTCCAATGAGAGTGAAGTGTTGACTTTTGAGCCTCATGTGAGACAAAAAGTGCTTTTTCCCTTTTTATAAAATATGAATAATGCTTTATTTGTGCAACTTAGGATAAGAGGAAAGTGGGGCTTTTTATTTAATTGAAAGGGGAGGAAATATTCCTTTTAATTAAATAAAGACTTAGGATAAATGGTTAGCCCATAGGATAAAAATCCAATATATCATCGAAATTAGGATTTGATCAAGAAATTGATATTGTTGAAAAATATTAATTATTGATAAAATTGATTCAGGATTGATAAATCGAATAAATGGGGCCCAAAGTCTAGGTGACCATTTTTGGGTGCATACATTTGCCCCTCTCTGACTAATGTGTGATTGATCTGGGAACACATGCAGTCAAAGAAGAATTGAAATGTGAGATCGATCTGGGATCACAAAACAACTCAGATGTGAGGTCGATTTGGGATCACATCCGGACAAAGCATAAACAAAGGTCTTTGAACATGAGGTCTATTCGGGATCACATTCAAAGTAAGAGATAAGAATCTCAAATTTGAGCAAAAAATTCACAAAAGATGTCTGAATCAGGAAAATCAAGGAATCAGGGATGAGAATCCCATAAATACTGCCCCCTCGGAGTCGAAATCAAAATTAGGTAGAGAGGAACAACAAACTGATAAAGATTTGATCAAATCAGAATGAAATCACAATCGAAGGTAAAGGTTAAATAGGTTAACCATTAGGCAATGAAAACATGCCCCAGCCTGACTAAAAAGATGTAGTCAAATGTGAGAAATGAGGGAATGGAATGAATATGAATGAAAGACTAGAAGTTTGGAAGACATGAAAATGAAGAAATGACGATGCCCCAACAAAGATCAAAAGATTAGGCCTCAAAAGATCAGCCAACTGCGCAGAAGGGGGGAAGATTTTGAAACACGATTTTGACTATCAAGATGACCTCAAATTTTGATTTCGAGTCCGAAAATGGATCCAAGACGTTGAAATTAGCTAGGGGTGCAATTTTTGTGCAATTTTGAAGTGTTTTGAGAATGAGGTCAAAAAGTCAAAAGACTATAAAAGTGGTCAAAATGTCATTTTAAAAAATCATTTGTCTTTTAGCGATTTGAGAATTTCAGAGCTTTAGAGAGAGAAAATGGCCCAGCAAGTAGGAGTTCCCATCCACAGGCATCGATTCAAGCGCGCCCGGTTGCACAACCGACCACCACACTATCCTGCCCCGGTATGTTTTCAAAAAAACTTGAGCTTGTTGGTCATTTTTAGCACGCTGCTATCAGGAAGTCTGCTCTCCTCTCTCTCACTCTCATACATATGAGAGGAAAGAAGAGAGATTCACGCGATACTTTAGAAGTATCGCGCGCTTTGGGGAGAAGTATCATGCGATACTTCGCGTGTCCCAAAGTATCGTGTGACCTTAGGCACTAGTATCGCACGATACTAGGTGAAAGATCGCACGATACTGGGTGAAATATCGCGCGATATAAGGTTTATCGCCCCACTATAAGGAGAAGTATCGCACGATACTTCTCCAAAAAAAAAATATCGCCCAACATAAAATTTTGATTTTTAATGCATTTTTGAGCAAAAATGACATGGGTCTAGACAATATTATGTTTTTGGGATGTTTTATACTGAGTTTTTGGACATCCATCATGATATGTGCTAACAACGGGCTTGGTTTTGGCTTGCAGGAAGTTTTTCCGGTGCTCATCATCAGAGCGCCGAAGGTGACAGGATTGCGGTGTGTCCGAGATCTAGATGATCCGAGCGATGCCGACCTCAGAGCGATGGGATTCCGGTATCTGCTGAGGTACCCCTATATCCGAGCGGACCATGGGTTGTTGAATGCTCTGGCCGAGAGATGGCACAGCGAGCACAACACCTTCCACCTTCTTACAAGCGAGGCATCCATCACACTAGAGGATGTCTATATGATCCTCCAAGTTCCATGCCACGGAGAGCCTGTAAGTATAATCATGTTTTTGAGATAGTCATGTAAAATGTAATGTTTCCAAAAGATGAAAACTAACATGATTTATGTGTTGTCACAGATATACTATGTTCAGGATGCCACTGAGGGGCGCCGCCTGGTTCAGAAGATGTTCCAGGATGTCACGATTCTGGATAGACATATCAGCTGGGAGAGGCTGATAGACGATTTTGGCAGAGACTACCCAGTGCCATGTATAGTGGCTTCCATCATTTCGTAGATCCTGATGATTGATCGTAGTCAGAAGGGTTTTCTACTCGGATGGGCTCAGCTTTTGGTGGACCTGATCGGCAAGCCGCGGCGGATGGCATGGGGTCCTACCATATTGGCAGAGATGTACCATGAGCTGCACGAGATCGTCTACAGAGACGGTCGGACATGGGCATGCAGTGCCATCCTGGCACAGGTATGGGCGTGGGAGCACATCGCTGTGGTGCACCCCAAGGTTCAGCCGAGGGAGAGGAGGTACCCCTATATCTATAGGTACCTCGGGTTTATATCACATGCCCATTCTGAGGATGTGACTTATTATCGGCAGATTTTGGACGAGATAGCCTCATTCACATGGAGGCCCTATAGGGAGGTTGAGGGTTGGGGAGATGCAGCGGATGAGTTGAGCTACATGCTATGCAGTTGGCCACTGGTAGGTCGGTATGCAGAGATCGTAGAGAGATTCTGCATCACTCAGGTGTGGCGGCAGTTTGGGAGGCAACAGTGAGTCTCGACAAAGACTACCACTTATGCTAGAGTCAGAGACGAGGAGGGACATGGGTGGCTACCCATGTTAGATTATCAATAGGCTATCGCAGAGACAATAGGTATCAAGAGCGAGCCCTAGGAGTATTTCCCAGATATGGCAGATGCAGGGGCTGATGGAGCCTACAGAGCAGAGCGGTGGAGGGTGCCATTCCCTCAATTTATAGTACCAGATGCACAGGCACCAGTGCAGGGAGGAGACGGAGGGGATGACGGGGGAGAGGGAGGAGATGGAGGGGACGGAGGAGAGGGAGGAGGGGAGGGAGGGGATGGAGGAGATGGCAGGAGGGGGAGAGGGAGGAGGATGGAGAGGGGAGAGGGGTCAAGATCAGGTGGCCAAAAATGGTCACAGGGACAGCGATCAGCGACACTCGAGGAGGAGGCAAGACCAGCTCACCGGTAGGCAGAGGTATAGCAGGAGCAGCCTACGAGAGGAGAGGATCTGAGAGCCCCGATACAGGCTCAGGAGGCAGAGATACAGCAGCTTCGGACTACTATAGCCGTGAGAGATCAGCAGCTACTGGATCTGAGGGTAGAGCGAGATCAGCAGATATCTGATCTTAGGGCAGAGATAGCATGCCGTGAGGCGATGGCACAGGTCGAGGCACTAGAGCTCCGACGAGAGTCAGCGAGAGCTGCCTATTATCACAGGTTATATCTGCAGGCGGTCCCAGAGGGTGAGAGAGCACCATCATACTCTCAGCAAGCAGGGGTATCAGATGTGGTACTTGATAGGAGAGCTATGCCTCCTCCACCACCACGAGCTCCTCACGAGGGTGGCAGCGAGTCTTAGGTTTAGATGTTTTGGACATATTTTGAGACTTTTGATCCAGATTTTGGGATCTCATATTGTATTGTATATCATGACATTGTATATGAGATTACTAGATGTTCGATGTATCATGTGTATTTGTCTCACTTGTGATGGATGTATCAGTTTATGTATATTATCTTGTCATTTTGCTCAAAATGCTTATGTATGTGCTTATATATGTTCTCTCTCATAGATGTATGTTTAATTCTCATGTGTATGATATAGACTCATGTTTCTTAAAAATGACAGTTTTGATATAGATATGATGATATGATTAACCCCTTGTGATGAACAGGAACAGGTTCGAGATGAAAAAGATAAGGAGCGAAAGATATGATCAAGAAGAAGAAAAGGTGAGCGCAGTCGACTGACAGGTCCACGTAGGATGAAAAGGAGAGCTCTCTCCAAATGCAAAATGCAAAAACTTAACTATCATGAACCTAGGAATGCAAGCTACTATGAAAAGTGGTTGATTTGCAAGGTCACAATGCTTATAGACATCTAATTATCATCATCGAGCTTTATTGGTAGCGTCAAAAGATCATACAATGCACACTAGCGTAACTATGTGGATATGAATATGATCTTTATCAGATAGAGATGTGGGAATCTCACCTAGGCATCAAAGACATATAGGTCAAGATGACTAATGCAGTGAGATCATCTAAATTTGGTATAGCGAGATTATGCTTGTATCAAGACACATGAAAGTCATGATAGCTATAAGCATGCACTTGCAAAATAGTCAAGGATAATACCTTGTCAATCCATAGTGTCAAGTAGGACCAGCATAAATGCTCATGACAGTTAGGATCAACAAAATATACCCATAAGTAGATAAAGAAAGAAAACATGTTCTCATTCCCTCAGTCTTCTAGCTATGCATCATCGAAAACTTCTTAGGGAGAGATCACTCATCAAAGAAATCCTCATAGACAGCACACAAAGAAAAATAAAGTCATCATATCATTATCGAGTTGATTGTTTAAGGGTGTGTGTGTTGGTCATAGAGTCAAACTCTGAGTATCACATCTGCAAATGAGCATTATCGCATTATACTTAGACTATAGGCAAGACATCTAATAAGTGTTAAGAAACACTCGACGCAAGGGTAGTGTTGAAAAACACTGTTTGGGGTGGTGTTGAAAAACACCTGTTGTGAAATGCCCCAAGAGACAAATGCACCTAAAAGACCAATGCTAACAATTATGCCCCCTAGACAAAGACAAAGACCAATTCCAGACTAGGCCAAATAAGGTCAAGGCATGATAGAAAGTGGCTAAGTGTCGAGGATGCATGCTAACAAATAGGGGTGCAAAGGCCTCAAGTAGCGCCTGTTTCCAAGTTTTCACCACTTGGATTTATTGCAATTTTTTCTTTTTTTTTTTTCTTTTTTTGTATTTTTGCTACCAAGGCACCTATTGCTAGGTTTTCACCGAGGCACTTTTTCTATTTTTTATTTTTTTGAATTTTTGAATTTTTAATTTTTTTGTATTTTTTTCCAGGACTGTATATATTTTTTAAGGATTTTTTCAGCATCATATATCAATTTTTTTTTGGGTATTTTTTCAAGATCAATAAGATATGTACAAAGGATGCCCCCAGACAAAACGAGCATCAAGGATAGAACTTCTTGAGGTGCACAATGTTGATGGGATCAGGGAGCTGTTCTCCATCAGGGTCTGACAGTAAATACACACCAGTACCAAAAGCAACTGTAATAACATCTGGTCCAAGCCAGTTAGGTTCAAACTTGCCCTTTTGCTCTTTGTTTTGTTGGTTCTTAGGGTTCTCTCGCAAAATAAGATCACCTATTTGAAATTCTCTAGGGCGAACCTTCTTGTTGAATGCCTTGGACATACGCTTCTGATACACTCTCATATGATCAAAGGAAGCCTTACGCTTCTCATCTAGAAGTTCTAGTTCCTGTAACCTCATGGCGCGGTAATCCTCATCTATAATCAAACCTTTGAGTGAGACTCTAAGTGATGGTATCTCAACTTCTAAAGGCAATATTGCTTCAGCGCCATAGGTGAGAGAGAAAGGAGTGGCTCTTGTAGGTGTGCGAATGCTTGTTCTGTAAGCCCATAGTGCTGGATTGATTTGTAAGTGCCAATCCCTACCATTCTTGTGCACTGTTCTATGAAGAATCTTAAGAATGGTTTTGTTAGAAGCTTCTGCCTGTCCGTTTCCTTGTGGAAAATAGATGGAGGACCAATGTTGCTTGATTTTAAACTTTTTGCATAGGTGCTTTAGGTCCTTATTCTTAAATTGACCTCTATTGTCAGTAATGATCTCAGAAGGCACTCCAAATCGGCAAATGATATGATTCAAGATGAACAAAGAAATGGTCCTTCCTAAAGCAACAGAAAGTGGTACAGCCTCCACCCATTTTGTGAAGTAGTCAGTGGTAATAATAATGAACTTGTGTCCACCTGATGAGTTGGGATGAATCTGCCCAACCAGATCAAAGGCCCAACGCTGAAATGGCCAATGAGAAACAGAAGGGATCAGCTCCCTACCTGGAGCATGAATCAGGTTGCCATGTTTTTGACATTTTTCACATGACTTAGCAAAGGTGACTGCATCTATCTGCATTGTGGGCCAATAATATCCCACCCTAAGCAACCTTCAGGCCATGGAAAGACCATTAGAATGCCCACCACAAATGCCCTCGTGGATGTCAGCTAACGCTTGGTTGGATTCCTCCTTTTCCAAGCACCTAAGGAGCGTCCCATCTAAACCCCTCCTATATAAATCACCAGAGATGAGGGTGTGGTGAGAGGCATTACAGATGAGGTTTCAGCGTTCGGAGTGGTTGAATGTGTCAGGGATGATGCCATCACGAAGATATGAATAGATACCACCATATCGGGAAGACTCGTGTGTGATAATGGCACAAATGACATGGCTTTTAGACGAGTCAAAGATGGGATGGTGTAGCTCTTCCACCAGGAATTCAAATCTGGATTCATGTGTCTCCAACTGAAGAAGTGAAGCTAATGTGGCCATGGCATCTGCATCTTTGTTCTCTGTCCTAGGGATTTGTTGAAACGTCACAAAGGTGAAATAGCGTCTCAAAGAATCAACCATCTTTTTATAGGGTATCAATTTGTCATCCTTGGTTTGATACTCTTCATTGACCTGGTTGATGATTAACTGGGAATCCCCAAAGACATGTAACTCTGTGATGTTCCATTCTATAGCCATTCTCAAGCCATTAGTTAAAGCTTCATATTCTGCAATATTATTGGTACATGGGAATAATAGTTTGTAAGACTTCGAAATGTTGTACCCATGTGGAGAAAAAAATAACACTCCAGCACCTGATCCATTTTGCATGCGGGAGCCATCAAAGAACATTGTCCAAGTGCGAGTAGTTGTATACAAGATGTGTTCGTCTGGGAATTCCACTTGGACTGGCATACTATCCTGGATTGGAAAATCAGCTAATTGGTCGGCAATAGCTTGCCCTTTTATTTCCTTCCTTTCAACGTACTCTATGTCAAATTCAGTGAGGACCATCATCCATTTAGCAAGTCTACCCGTCAGGGTAGCCTTGCTAAGCAAGTATTTAAGGGGATCAATTTTGGCAACCAAATGTATGGTATGAGCAAGCATGTAGTGGCGCAACTTTTGAGAAGCAAACACCACTGTGAGACAAGACTTCTCAATATTATTGTAATTGATCTCATAGGAGACTAGAGTACGGCTGATATAGTAGATGGCCCGTTCTTTCCCAGTATCATCTGATTGAGCCAATAATGCCCCCAGGGAAGTGTCTGTAGCTGAAATATAGAGGATCAATGGTTTCCCTGGAATAGAAGGCATTAGGATCGGAGGATTAGCCAAGTATTGTTTGATCTGATCTAGGCTCTTTTGACAATCCTCGTTCCAAACACAAGAAGCACCCTTATGCAATGTCTTGTTGAAGGGTTGCGCTCTATCTACAAGCTGAGAAATAAACCTCCTAATTGATTGAAGACATCCCTGAAGACTTCTCATTTGGTTGATATTTCGAGGAGGTGGCATATCTAGGATTGCTTGGACCTTTTCGGGGTCAACCTCGATACCTTTTGCTGATATTATGAATCCTAAAAGTTTGCCTGAGGTGACGCCAAATGCGCACTTCTTTGGATTCAATCTGAGTTGAAATTGTTCCATACGATCTAGAATTACTTCTAGATCATTGAGGTGTGTGTCCCTTTTTCTTGATTTTGCCAGGGTATCATCCAC
This sequence comes from Chamaecyparis obtusa, assembly GCA_027943335.1. Classification (NCBI taxonomy): domain Eukaryota; kingdom Viridiplantae; phylum Streptophyta; class Pinopsida; order Cupressales; family Cupressaceae; genus Chamaecyparis; species Chamaecyparis obtusa. The sequence continues at coordinate 1,250,794 of BSBK01000761.1, forward strand.
ATAATCTTCCATATTTTTGTGCATAATATCATGAAAGATAGTCGTCATAGCTCTTTGGTAGGTTTCTCCTGCATTCTTTAACCCGAATGGCATGACGTTCCAGTAGTAGGTTCCCCATGCACATGTGAATACTGTTTTCTCTTGGTCTTCACGAGCTATTTTGATTTGATTATACCCTGAGAAACCATCCATTAGAGAATATATATCATAGCCCGCCGTCATGTCCACTATCATGTCAATGTTTGGAAGTGGAAAATCATCCTTTGGGCATGCTTTGTTTAGATCTCTAAAATCTGTGCAGACACGAATGGACCCATCATGTTTGGAGACCGGTACTATGTTTGAGATCCATTCTACATAATCGATGGCTCTAATAAATCCAGCTCTCAAAAGTTTTTCTAATTCTCCTTTGACAAGTAGAGCTACATGTGGATGCATTTTTCTTAATCTCTGCTTTACTGGCTTGACTCCTGGAGCTATGGATAAGTGATGCATTATGAGATTTGTGTCAAGCCCTGGCATGTCTGAGTAGGTCCATGCAAAATTAATTTTCTTTTTCTGTAAAAACTGTACATATGCCTTGGTCTCTTCCTCTGATAAAGACTGAGCAAGATGGACTATTTGAGGATTTTCTTCTGTGTTTAAATTGACCGGCTTTGTTGGTTCAATCAATATTGATGATCTATCCTAGAAATAACTTGGCAAGTTATTAAGTACCCCATCCTTAGGTGCCTCAAAGAGGTTTTCACCTTCGGATGCATCATTTCTTTTTACTATTTTTGGTTCTGACACCGCCACAAAGTGGTTTTCACCATCAGACCTATTTTTCTTTTTCTCTTTGATTTTGAGACTGAGGTACTTAATATCAGGCTCTGTCATGCTGGTTGTTGGTTCACTGGTGGAAGAAGCCATGGGTTCAAGAGCATTCAGATAGCAGACAATTTCGTAATCATTGTGAAATGTGAGGAATGTGGGCTCTTGATGGCGCTGAGACCAGTCAATTAGGTCAAAATGAACAAGTGGTAAGTCAATGGTGGGTTCGATGTTGTTTATGTGAAAGGTGTCATCTCTGGTGACCATATAATCGGAGTTCATCAAGTCTTCTCCTAAGATACCCGAATTAGGGCTCATCCTATCAAACGAAGCGTCGTCTACTAAGGTGATTTGAGGAGGGAAATCCTCTAGTCTGACACTAGGATCGTTAGTCGCATCGGGTTGGGTACTATAGGCATGGATAATATCCACGTCTAGATCAATTGTTGCATCTGAAAGTGAATCCCATTCATATTCATGGGAGTCTATCTCTGAGTCATCATTTAGGCCTCGTGATGTAGAAGCCTCAAGGTTAGGAAGGGTTTTTTCCTCTCTAGTGCTAGCATTGGTACTATCCGTCGCAGCTAGGATAGTAACACTTTCCTTTGTCGATCTAGCAGTCACACAGTCATTATCCGTCGCAGCTGGGATAGTATGACTATTAAGCATCAAATTTGTGGAATCTCCCCAAAGGAGATTCATTGAGGGCACCCAATCATCAGACACATCTTGTTGGTTGGAAAGATCAGACGTATAATCTATATCACTGTCACTATCCGTCGCAGCTGGGATAGTAACACCTTTCTTATTCTTATTCTCAAAACCTAAGCCAATCGTGGACTTGTTCTTTCATCCGAAGAGAGCATGATCAAGAGGCTCAGCTTTAGCGTCCAGCCTATGACTAAGGGGACCATATCCCGGATATCCCATATTTTTAACCAGTGTATACCCTTTCCCATAAGCTTCAGGTGAAGGAGCAAAATTCTTGTTATGTTTGTATTTCTCCTCGTGATAGATCCAGTCCCTTACAGCAACTTCCTCTTTCTCTTCTTGAATGGGGACCGAAGACTCAATGAATTTCCCAAATAATGTCATTGCTGATGATGAAGGTTTTGTACTTGGTGATGGTCTCCCATAAGACCTAGGAGAGATTGGCATTTTTGTAAAAGAATCAATCTTATAATCTCCCATCCCAAGATCCATGGTCTTGAACTTCTACTTGCATTGTTCAAGTGAACTACTAGGACTGTCAGCTTCCCTATTCAAAGGTACATGTGATCCCACAGAAATGTTATTAACTGATAAAGCACTATCTTCAGGGATGCAAATTTCTGCACCGTTATGGGGAAACTTTACACACTGGTGATATGTTGATGGGACTGCTTGCATTTTGTGTATCCATGGCCTACCTAGCAGAATGTTGTAGGCTAGAGGTCCAACATCAACAATTTGAAATAAGATATCTTTCTCTACTGGACCAATGCGAATAGGTAAAACGGCCAATCCCTTAGAACTTCTTTCTGCTTCGTCATATGCTTTGATTGTGATTCTTTTCCTTGTGTCAATGACGTTCTTGAAATATCCTAGAGCTAGCAGCAAAATCAGGGTACAAATATTGAGCCCCACACCCCCATCTATCAGTACACGCCTAACACGGGTTTTATGAATCATGACTTTGATGTGTAAGGCCAAGTTATGTGGGTGACTGATGGATTTGTCATCTTCTTCTGAGAAGGTGAGGTAATGAGGGCTAGCCAAATGGTTGACCATGTTCTGGAATTGGTCAATATCTAAGTTGTTAGGGACATTGGCTGCTCGCAAAGCATCCTCAAGGACGCGCTTATGCTTAGGAGACAATTTTAAAAGCTCAAAAATGGAAATCTATGCGGGTGTACGTTGTAGCTGGTCAATAAGATTATAATTGGAATCAGGACCAACGACAGACTTGGGAAGAGCACCTTTGGACATGGGCTGCTTGGAATTGCTAGTGCTAGGACCTTTAATGATAATGGGCGCTTGGGCCTGACCCCTAGTGACAGCATTGAGGGACTGGGGCATTCTTTGTGAGTGAGGACCTCTTATCACCACAGCGGGTCTTTCATTAGTCATAGGAGTTGAGTCCACATTATGTCCATAAGGATCTTTCTTTCTCACCATGTTGATGTTATCGTCAGCCACTTCAAGCATGTTAATCACATTGTCAGCATGTGTGTATGTATAGTTAATAGCCGCCTTGCCATTCGTATTGCTAGAATTCTCTCCTTTTTCATATTTAGGCAAGGGCTCTTTAAAGGCTTTATGGTCTGCATTAGTGGTTAACCCATCCACTTGTAATTGTCCTTTTTCAATAAGGTCTTGGACAAGATGCTTGAGTTTAAAACAATTTTCTATGTCGTGTCCAATCCCATTATGGAAAACGCAAAAAAGCCTTAGCATCCCACCAATGAGGTAAAGGATCCAGTATTTGATGTTTTGTAGGATCCTGTGGGTGCACCAAATTATGAGCAACTAGTGTCTTGAAAACATCTGCATAAGATTCTCCCAATTTAGTAAATTGTCTTTTCTCCATTTTAGATCTCCTTTGATACTTAGGTTTGTCTTGTTGTGTTGAAGACGTTTGCAGCTTCATAGCTTGAACTGCATGAGAGAGGTTAAGAACTCCTTCATTTTTGACTTGGGATGAGTCAACAACTCCGTCGTTGACCACTTGCTTGTTTTTGTTCCAATAGGAGTTCTTTTTGTCCTTGTTACCATTAGTATTGTTATTTTGGCTATTGTTGTTATTTGTTGGTTTAACCAAAATTCCTTGTTCTTTTAGGACATCCTCAATGCGACATGCCACCTCTACCATAGTATCAAAGGAATTAAATGAGATTTTCTTGACTTCATATCTAAGTTCTGGTATTAGATTGCTCACAATGATATCAATTCTCTTCTCTTCAGGGATTGTCTTTGGGTATTTCGAACACAATCGCCTCCATCGTTGTAAAAATGTGACAAAAGATTCCCCTTGATTTTGTTTAAGTTTACACAAATCAAGCATTGTGACTGACCTCAATAAGTTGTAAGCAAAATGCTGAACAAATCTTTGGACAAGTTCTTTAAATGTCTTTACTGGAGGGGAAAGGTTGGTGAACCACTCCATGGCTTGACCTTTTAAACTCCTTGGGAATAATCTCAGCAAGTAGGAGTCTTCATGGTGAAAGGAAAAGCTCATTATGTAGAACTGTCAAACATGGTCGTGAGGGTCACCAGTGCCATCATATTTGTCGTATGTTGGAAATTCAACTTTCTTAGGGAATTCTACCATCACCACACTTTTGTCAATGGGGTTAGGACATATGGAGTCCAAATGAAATGTGCTCTTGGGAGCCTTCATCTTGTCTATATCCTTTTGCATTTGTAAGATCACCTCATCAGTTGAAGGATTCTGTTTCTTGATTTTTTGGTGAACATCAAAATTATATGAAACTTTAGCGCCTTTGTTGATAAGACTTTCCAAGAATTGGTCTTTGTTTTGTTCCACATATTGCTCCACATATGCTTGAAAGGATGGTTCTTGTTGCATAGTCATGAAGTCGATATGATCAAATTTAGCATAACTGCCTCCATGTTGTGAGCCATGATGTGCTTGTTGGGAGGGTTGCTTTGAATGTCTATGAGACGACGGTCGCCTATGACGGTCATATCTTGAAGCCCTCCTTCCTCTAGGACTTGGGGATCGTGAGGGTGTCTTTGATCTTCTTCGAGGGCTAGGGGAAGGGGTAGATGGGGGTGAGTTGGTCCCACTATTGGCTCCCCTCCCATTAAATCAGCTTTGAAGTTGTTGTGCATAGAGTCTATCTTCTTCTTCTTGGGCGACTCTTTTTTGTATATCCAACAATGCACGTTCCTCTTCCTCTAGTTGTCTGAATTTTTCTTTTTTAGTAGCCTGTTCATCTAAGTAGGTTTGCTTCTCTCTCTCAATGCTTCTCAATTGTGTATTTGCATATCGAGAGGTGTCTTTAAGTGGGGAGGTTTGTCTCGAATGCCTCATTGCATTAGCTGCGTTGATGTGGTGATCACTAGATTCATTGTTCTGGTCTTCGTGTTGTGACCCTGAATCTGAGTGAGCTTGCTTATGATGTCTTTCGGCTCATTGATGAGCATCAAAATACCTCACGTTGTTGGGAGGTGACCCAGGTGGACTAGCATGAGAAGAACCACCATACTCTCTCCTGTGTCGTTGGAAGATATCCTCAAGAGTTTGATTCATGGCTTCTCTTTGTTGTCGGGTGAAAGTGTAACTCATGTCCATGCTTGATGAAAGTGGTACAAAAGAGGTGCTCACTTCACTAGGATTAGCTCCCGGATTAAAACAAACCTCAGATCACTCTTAGGAGATTGGTAAAAAAGGGGTCCTTTTCCCTTAGGTTGTCGACGAGTCTTGACGGGTGGTAACTGGCTAAAGGCAATAGGGGGTCGCTTCCCTTGATTAACTTGGTACCTTGTCGTAACTGACATGAAAGAGAGATACTCTCAATGATAAGGTGACCTTTCAAAGTGTCAACACCAAACTAGGATAATCGAAGTCCTCTATTGTCCAAAGAGAAATGAAAAGAAAAAAAAGGGCTTTACCAACACTGTCAAAGAGGTGCTTCAAATCAAAAGGTGACTACCCTTGCACTTTTGAATCAGGAGGTTGGACTAGGCCAAAAGATAATTGAAATTGAGATGAAAATGAAAGCGATTTGGACAATAAGAGAACTAAAATTTTTCTAGAATATAGCTAACAATTTTAAAGATGAACCTTGGCACCAAGAATGGCTTTCTAAATTGACAATTATTCCAAAGTGATTTTGTAAATCAAATGATGTTATCTCGGAGGACTAAAAACTAGAAATTTAGAGTCAAGATAGATCTCAAACATCAGGGTGAGAAGCCTTCTCTAAGACCTAGCCTGATTGACAGCAACTGAAACTGACCAAAATTTAAGCACGGCAAAAATAAACTAGGCGATATACTCCAAGCTACTGGGGCGATAAACCTATACCCGCACGATACTTCGCCCGAAGCCAGGTGATACTTCTTAATACTGGCAGGCGATATACTCCAGGCAGGCCGGGTGATAGTCCGTCAGGGGTGAACTATTGCGCGATATTTCTCTTCAAAGGGGGTGATATTTCTAGCAAGCGCGAAGTATCGCGTGATACTTCGCTTTACAGGGTGCGATACTGTTGCAGATTTGTTTAACTCGTGACCAGAATTGTGTGAAATTTGCATTTTTGGGTCTGTTTGGTCAAAATTTTCAGTCTGAGGGTTGATGTTTTCAATTTCAGTCACAATATCAGCAGAATTTCGGTAGGTTTGCAAACAGTAAGGGATCAAAACATGGTCTCAAACACTTGAAACAAGGGAAAAAGAAACCTTGCCAAGACAAACACTTGTGATATCAGAATTGAAACAACACCCTATGAATGCTACCGATTGTTTGTATGTAAGAACGTTTGCACTGGTATCACACAATCGAAAACACTTCAAGCAAATCTATCCTAGAAAGTCAAGGCTCAATACTTACCAACTTAGCCCACAACTTGATGCCCCCTCGCCTCACACCAAGTGGTTACCCACAAGAGATGTTGGCTTTGTCATGGAAATGTCAAATGACACGACCAAAGGGACACATATGGTGAGTATCTTAAGGTGATCCGAGTAAACCACTTGGATCAATCCTTGCACTAAGAAGATAAGCGGCTAAAAGAGGGTGGTTTCTATCTAATGGTTCTTAATAAGGATTTCCGTTCACAACACCCCTCTTTCTCCTCATAAAGGACTAGGACCTCGCGGCCTCAAGAGTACCTTAAGCATTCTTGTTCAATGTTTTCCCCATGGTCGCAATCCCACGAGCTACTCACATCAAACGAAGACAAGTGTTATGTCTATCAAGGTTTTTGGTGTCCTTGATAGCCTTGAGATTATAGTGAGTTGGAATCACTTGCCACCAAGGAAAATGATGACAAGGTTGTCCCCACTTGAGTCGTTCCTCTTGATTACTCAAGAGCAGGCCCGCTAAAGGATTCTTAAACTAAACAAAAATGGATCAAATCTTGAGGTTCAAGGTTTTTGATTCACCACAAGGGTGAAGAGCATACTCCCCTATCTCAAGAATCCTCCCAAACACACCAAGCAAAGAGATTCAATTACTCCCTTGCTTCTAAAACCTTAAGATGGGTCAAGATTTTCTGATTCACCTAAAGGTGAAGAGCATACTTCTCCTACCACCTCAAGATCCCTTTCACAAGGTATTAAGATTCCTAATACAATTAGTGAATGCCACACTTGAAAGGAAAGTAAATAACAAGCAAGAAATAATTTTTTTTTGTTTTTATGTTTGCAGCCCTGCAAAAACTGTTAGTAGCCCTCTTTGACATGCGTTTTTAGCAATTTTCAATCAAATGAGAGCACCTACAAACACAACTTGTTAGACCCACAAGATTAGCCAAATCATAATCCCAATGTAAACATGCAATAAACTGCTAGATTTAAGCTAAAAGATGTGGGTTAGACCTATCTAAACACAACAAAACAAAATAGCAAGCTAAAATAATCAAATTCGGACAAGAAAACTGAGAACGCAAGTCTCTGCCAGACCAGGCGATATTTCTCAGACTTCACCAGTATTGCGTGATATAATTTCCTATAGTCGGGCGATATTTCTCAGTCGCACGATATTTATCAGTTGCGCGATACTTCTCACTATGGGCGGGCGATACTTCACCCGATAACAGGCGATAATTCTCAGTACTGGCGGGCGATTCTTCTTCTGTGTGAAGTGTCGCACCGCTATACAGAGATATATCACGCGATATTTCTGAGAAGTATCGCGCGATACGCTGAGACTGAAAAGTAGAGACTGAAAACTGAGTCAAAAATTGATGAAAATATTGACGGAAAATGCAGAATTAAAGGGACAAAACTAATCTACTCAGCCCCACGGTGGGCGCCAGAAATGTACACACTAAAATATGCACTTCTATGAACCATTACATGCAAGGTTGCTCAAGAATGAGGCCTCACAAAGCGGCTCATAGCTCTCTATGCATGGAGTTGCAAGGTTGAAAATTGCTCTCAGCTAGAGCTACAAGCTTGTGACCTTGCTAGTCAACCACACAATGAGAGATTCGAGTGAAGACAAGGGCAACAATGCCAATATCTCCAAGAATCAAGTATGCAATGTAATGCAAGCTATATGATGATGCAATCTAAACTATGGAAATGAAAATACAATGCAACTAATCTATGAAAGGAAATAGCAATGGATTACAAATCCTTCCTATTTAGACTATGTGAGCTTATTCTATTGCATAAAAGGAAATTAAGCTAATATGCTATGATCATGCAACTAAGAAAACAAATATAAACTAGATAATGAAAGCAACAAGTCTTCAATGTCTTCAAACTCCAAATGCACCTAAAACCTGCAGCATAACATTAGCATAAAAATATGGATATGCAAATGGAGGAGAGAGCTCTCCTTTTATAAGAAATACAAAGAAATGGACCATTGAGATTAAGAGGCAAAAAGTCTTAATCAGCGGTGGAGCTTGAAAGAGGAGCAATCCATGTGCACAAGTATCCTCCAATGAGAGTGAAGTGTTGACTTTTGAGCCTCATGTGAGACAAAAAGTATTTTTTCCCTTTTTATAAAATATGAATAATGCTTTATTTGTGTAACTTAGGATAAGAGGAAAGTGGGGCTTTTTATTTAATTGAAAGGGGAGGAAATATTCCTTTTAATTAAATAAAGACTTAGGATAAATGGTTAGCCCATAGGATAAAAATCCAATATATGATCGAAATTAGGATTTGATCAAGAAATTGATATTGTTGAAAAATATTAATTATTGATAAAATTGATTCAGGATTGATAAATCGAATAAATGGGGCCCAAAGTCTAGGCGACCATTTTTGGGTGCATACACCAGTAGTGGGCGGAGATGATTGTGAGCTCTATAACTTGGATACACAACTCAAACCTAGGGAGGTCCGCATAGGCAATGTCAGCACACTAGAAGAAAAGAAATAGATGGTCGAGTTATTCACTGAATACAAAGATGTCATAGCATGGTGCTATGAAGATTTGAAAACATATGATCCCAGCGTTATCATCCACAAAATTCCTTTGAATCTAGATGCTAAACCTTTCCACCAGAGACAAAGACCGGTGAACGCTGTGATCAAGCCAGTAATCCAAAAGGAAGTGAAAAAGTTACTAGACGCCAAGATCATTTTTCCCATTCGACATTTAACTTGGGTTGCTAATCTTGTCCCTATAAGGAAGAAGAGCAGGGAGGTTTGGCTCTGTGTAGATTTTAGAAACTTGAACATGTCCTCTCAAAAGGACAACTACCCGTTGCCATCCCTTGATGAAGTATTGCAAGTAGTTAATGGTTCTCAAATGATGTCTTTTCTGGATGGCTACTCAGGGTACAACCAAGTCATGGTAAAGGAAGAAGATCACCTAAAGACAACCTTCACCACAAAATGGGGAACATTTGCCTATCATCGCATGTCGTTTGGTCTAATCAAGATGGGAGCCACTTTCCAATGGGCTATGGATGAGGCATTCAAGGGTTTGGTTAAAAAATGCATTGTTATCTATATGGACGATCTCACTATTTTCTCCAGAAACCATGCAAAACACATTGAAGATTTTCGAAAGGTCTTGAAGAGGTGTCAACATTATGGGATTTCTTTAAATCCTAAGAAGTGTGTCTTTGGGGTGACTCAAGGAAAGCTTCTCGAGCACATCATATCCAAGACAGGCATCTCAATTGACCCTGAAAGGGTCGAAGCTATCCTCAAATTGGTTCTGCCAAATAGCAGGAAGGAGTTGAAATCTTTCTTCAGGAAAATCAACTTCGTCAAGAAATTCATCAGTGGATTTGCAGAAATAGTGCATCCATTAAATGATATATTGAAGAAAGATGCTAAAGTCAAATGGAGCACTCAGGCTAAAGAAGCCTTTGAAGAAATGAAGACGTCCATTGCCACTGCCCCAGTTTTGGTCAGCCCCAATTATCTTTTACTGTTCAAAGTTTATTCCTTTGCTTTAGAACATTCGTGTGCAAGAATCCTCACACAGAAAAAAGGAGAGGATGAACGATCGATTGCTTTCATGAGCTACCCCCTTAAAGAATGCAGAGCTCAAATATCCAAATTTGGATAAGAAATATTTTTCCTTGGTTAAAGCTATTAAGAAATTCAGACACTATATCCTTTGGAGTAAAGTCATCGCTATTGTTCTAGATCTAGCAGTCAAGTCTCTAATGATGCAAAATGAACTAGGAGAGCGAAGGGGAAAATGGATGGCAATATTATAGGAATTCGACATTGAGATCCAACCAATGAAATTGGTGAGAGGTCAAGGCCTTACCAAGATGATGGCCAAAATAGAACAAGGTTTGGTGTGCTAGGTGTACACCAATGAAGTAGTAGTCATGGACACATGGTATCAAGACATAGTTTACTGCTTGCTGCAAAATTGTTTCCCAAATGGATTGAATGGTTCCCAGTGGAGAGAACTTAAGAATAAGAGTAGTTCATACATGTTGAAAAATGGGAAGCTCTACAAATGCAATTATGATGGACTGTACCTATGATGTCTAGATTGAACAGAAGCTGGACAGGTTCTCATAGAATTTCATGATAAGTATGGTACTGGGCATGGATCAACAGAAGCTACAACTCATCAAATACAAAGATTTGATTATTACTAGCCAACTTTGTTCAAAGATACTTATGAGCATGTGTGCTCTTTCCATGTTTGCCAAACCAGTTCCATTCGAGAGAAACATCCAGCGATGCCCCCCTACAACCAGTATATGAAGTGTGTCCGTTCACCCAATGGGGGCTAGATTTTGTGGGAATGATCAATCCTCCATCCTCTGTAGGCCACCGATACATCTTGACTACAACCAATTATTGCACGCACTGGACAGAGGCATAGGTTATGAAAAATTGTTCCACTTAGGTGATCACCAAATTCCTAGAAGAGTTCATCATCACAAGGTTTGGCATGCCTTTTTTCTTGGTATGTGATAATGCCCCCTACTTTTCATCTACAAGTCTCATTCAATGGGCCTTTGAAAACTAGGTAATTCTAAAATTCTCATCCAATTACTACCCATAACGAAATGGAGTTGCTGAGTCAACCAACAAGAACTTAACAATGGTAATCAAGCGTCTCTTAGATGAAAATATGAGAGATTGGCACACTCAGTTGAAATATGCTCTATGGAAGGATCGAGTGAGAATTAAGAATGCTTTGGGGACATCTCCCTACCAATTGGTCTATGGTCTGCAACCCATTTTTTTGATGAACCTAACAATCCCTATTTTGAGATTCATGGATCAATACGTCGAGGGTGAGGACCGGGTGCAGATTCATCTGATGAACTTACTGGACCTTGAAGAAAAAAGAACTATGGCTCTAGAACATGTGGCCAAACACCAAGCTGTTGTCAAACAATGGTTTGACAAAAGAGCAACCATAAAATCCTTTCAAATTTTTGATCTGGTCCTAATGTGGGACAAAGAAAAAGAGAAACTAGGTAGCCACACCAAATTCCAACATTTGTGGATAGGCCCATTCCAGATCTCGGAGATCCTAGGAGAGAATACTTTTTGGATTAGTTCTCTTGACAGAGAATTCATCCCATTGCCAGTCAATGGCCAATTTTTGAAGCATTATTTTGGGTCTTAACTAGTCCCTTATTTATTATTGTATGTTCTTGTACCATATTGTCTTTTCTTTGTTTCTGTCAGTCTTGTCATCTGTGTCTTTTCTTTGGGTCTTTGTTTTCAGGAGGTGAGTGCTTTCAGTTTTAGGGATCCATTCCAGGTAGTCCAGGCAATACATAAAAGCTTCCCATGGTTAAAACCTTTGAGGTAGTACCATCTTGCAGTGAGCTGGAGACAGTGATTGTAGGTAAGGCATTTTCTTTTCAAACTTCTCGGATAAGTTTATCAGAATCAATCATCCTCAACACTGATGCATATTTAAAGGAGATCTTGAGCCATGAGCTTCTTAAGGTAAGATTCCAATTAGTGTTAGGAAATGCCCATGGTCACGAAGGAAGCCTGAAAGTCAGAACTCTTTCCTAGCTAAAATACAGACTAAAAGAAAAGAGCAAGAAAGTAAAAGGAGGAACGCATAAAGATGAGATAAGCAAAAGAATGCTCAAAGTTGGGGCAGCACAGTCTAAGTGCTGCCCCAGTTTTTTTTTTTTTAAACACAAGAAGAAAAGAACAAAATAGAGCAATTGAATGATATTTGACAAAGCTACAAGGAGTATCGAAGTAGTTGACGTTGAACAAAAATTTGTTGATAACAAGATGCTTTCAAAAGAATAAATTTAAAGCTGAAGCAAATCAAGTCTAAGAGCCCTCCTATGAAGTCTAGGAACTTCTATCAAAGCTCATCTACAGTTGGGGAAGGGTGATTTTAGCAATCTCTATCGGGGCTATAAATGCCTACCTGGAAATAGAGAAAGGTTAAATTGACTTATGGTTGACTTTGGATTAGTGGACAGTGATCTCGCAATGATGGGTTGATCATCAGCAGGAGCTTACGGCAAGGGATTTCTAGGGAAATTTGAACACATGTGCTCACACTCTGGATGCAAGCATTATAGTTTTTTCCATCTTGATGATGATAAGAATATGTTCGATTAGAAGATTTTGTACTTAGCTCATTGTAGGGCGGAGTTGTCTCCTGGCAGACTGGCTTTGGAAAGCCTGGGTTGTTTCTTTTTCCTTGTCGGGGCTATTTGTTATGGTCCCACAACCACGCTCCCCTTGTTTTGGCCTTTTGGCCTTAGGGCCCCCCCTTCTACTTTCTGCTTGTTTTGCTTCTTGTCCTTGGTTTTGTCTTTGGTTGTTTGTTGTCAGTTTTTAGCCTTTTCAGCCTTGTCGTGCTTTCGCACTTTCAGATGTTCGAAAGTGTGAAAAGGATAGAGGAGTGAAGGGTTAGAGAACCATTCATTTTTTCAGACTTCTCAGCCCTGGCACCTTTTTCAGACTTGTCAGAGGTCCAAAATTTTAGAGGTTCGACCCCCACAAGGGAGTCAACCTTTTAGAGTTTCAGCCTTTTCGGCGGTCTGACACCTCCGAAAGGCCGATCACTCGAGGTGATGATGTCAACCGTTGGGGTGACCTATATAAGGAATATAGGGGTTTAAACCCTCACTTTTCTGCTCTTTCTCTCTCATCTTCAAAGCTTTTTGTGCCACTTATTCGTCGTCTCCAATTTTCAGCCTTCTTCTTTGGTCGTCGTCCTCCAACCTCCTATTTTCGAGGTTGGCTTTTCCCTCTCCTTCCCTTTTATTTCTTTTTGTATTTTTTTTTGGGTCTTAGGTTAGGGTTGCTCATGTTTCAGCCTTTTCGACCTGTCGTAGCCTAGGGTTTATCTTGTTGGGCCTTTTTTTGGCCCTTTCCCTTTGGTCTAGGTTTTTCGCGTCAACCTTTTCAGCCTTGGGGATTGCCAAGGTAGTCACCTTGCGTCCCCTTGGTGAGTTTGTGGTCAAACTCACCACCATACTCATTTTCTAGTTCGACTATGAAACCCTAGTTTCAAACCTTTGGGGTCCAAAACTTTCAGCATTGGCACATAGGTTTTTTTGTGCCAAGTGTTGGGCGTCTTTCAACGTTTCGGTGTTGTCACACACCGAAACATCCCTTTCCCCAAAATGCTGAAAGTGGATCACATATCCCAAAGTGCTAAGTGCGGCTTTGGCATTTTTGACCTTTTCAGCCTTTCCCACACTGAAGTTCGCTCTCTCCCTGGATTGCCAAAACTCTTCAAGTACACTACCAAGGCACCTTTTTGGCCATTTTTTGCCATTTCAACCTTGTCAGCCTGCGAGACATTTCTTACCTCTGACTCGCTGAAATAGCCGAAAGAGGGTATTTTCAAAGTAGATTTAACAAGCTTCTTTCGGCCTTATCGGCCTTGTCGGAGGTCTCATACCCCCAAAATTTTGAAAGGTGAAAAATACCTTTTGTGGCCCTTTTTGAGCTTAATTCTGATAATGTACTTTGCTTTTAAAGTTTTTTTTTCTCTCATGTTATTGCTCCATGGCTTCTGCTCCTTGCAAATATGGCCAAAAAAATAATAGTGTCACTTGCAATGAAGTATCAGTTCAAAGGGTACCATCCACCTTCCAAGGTGATTAACTTACATGCAGACATAATGAATACTGACATTGGGAACATGAGCTGGAATGACTACTTGACTAAATGTGCTTAGCCAGTGGGGTGCTCAGAGGATTACACTTCATTACTACACTGTTCCCTAGTGAACATTGCTACTCACTCGGTCTCCATCTTATTAGCACACTTAATCAACACATTGGCTAGCCACTATGTGCCAGATGAGTGCATGCTAAAAAACAACCTTGGCGAGGTAGTTTTGGACATGAGGCTAGATAACATCGAGGATGTCTTCCATTTGCCCAAAGGGGTAGATAAGTTCTTCAATTTCCATATCAACAAGGGGATGGATCTACAATAAGGATATACAAAGGGCCCAAAACATAGTCAATAATGAGTATCTGATGCAGTCTTTGCCAAAGAACAAACTAGATAGGATTGATATGAGAAGGGGATATATGCAAGAAGATATCCAAGCGACAATAACAATGATCAGAAGAGTGTATGGGCTACCGAAGTCTTCTCAACTGGAGCCATGGATGATCTTTCTGATCCAGAAAATCAGAGAAAGGCAAGCAAGGTTTGATTGGGCTTCTATTCTAAGTAATAATCTGGATGAGCAACTGGTGCGGGTAAAGATGGATCCTCATTTTTACAGGACATCTTATGTCATGTACCTGCTAGCCACCAGGGCAGTGTACTCAGGATTGATCAAATTCAGGGCAATAGGAGAACAAAACACGTGGCCATTCACACTATACCCTCAATTGGTGAGGAAATATTTCTACATGCATAATAGCCCGGACTTCAGAATAGTTAATGATGCCTTCATATTCACCATCATACACTCCATTGAGGGAGACTATTCCAAGAGGTTATCCACAGAAGCAATAGCAAAAGTGAATGCCCTTGGGGCATTCTATATACAGTTCCAGACCTTCACCTACATTCAGGTGGTGGGAAGCACCCTGACACCCAAGAAGTTACCAAGATATCCTTCTGACAGGGTAGTTCTCCTAGAGATAGCTAGATAGTTATTTGATGGGCATGAGCACATCAAACATAAGAAGAAGCATTGTTGGGACTTTCCCATTTCCATTGGCCCCCATTGCATGTCAGACATGAAGGTCTACAAGTCTTTGGCTGGAGAATGGGATGAATTCCCACTGTTAACCTACAATTTGGTGAGGCCTCATTTTGATCCTATCAGTACATACAACCACATAATGGGGATACATTATGTCCATGAACTACATATCGAGGACCATTGGGAAAATTGTGTGGATGACTATTAAGTAAGAGTCCATGACTATTATCGGATGAGTCTAGAATTGGCACAAGGTTCTCTCTCATTAAAGATTCCACAGAAGGTGGTGGATGCTAACTTTGACAACATTTTGGATTCTATATATAACATAGACAAGGTGTACACAAGGGCTATCTTGAATGCGAAGATAGATTGAGATGAAAATGATGATATGGAGTTTAGAGCTTGACATGTGGTCAAGTTGACCAAATCATGGGTTGCCCGTCCTTTCCCAATGAGTTTGGTCCTAATGAAACAACTCCTGGAGTAGCCTTCTCGAGAAAAGAAGAAGAAGGGAGAAAAGGTTCTAAAGCCACAATTCAAAGAGGCTGCTCCTCTAAAGCCAAAAACTGTATATCGACATGAACGTCCCACTGCATATGGTCTGGATACACACTCTAAGAAGGTCAAGACAAAAATGATAGGAAGCATTGCACCACCAGATATGCCCTCATCTAGCTGCCACAATTCTCCAAACATGACCAAGAAAACAAAGTTCAAAATCATAGGACCCAAGCCAGTCGGAGTAATCAAGGGCCATGTCTATAAGAGAAAGAGAGGCTCAATGCCCACACAAATGGACACCTTGTTGGAAGAAGATGAAGAAGAACTAGATGAGGTGCCTCTTAGTAAGAGAATCTAGTCTACAAGATTCATGAAGAGGAGAGTGATGGATGATGATCCTGAAGGAGCTACATAGGGAGAAACAATAAATCTAGATGCCCTTGGTGATGATGAGTTTGACATCGTAGATTTTGCAAGATTGCATGGCTTCAAGGAGTCTAAGCAACAAGTTCCCACTTAGTTCACAAGCCTTTTTAGTGATATGGGAGAGGACACACAACAAAAGCCTCAAGAACAAGATGACGTTTAGATGGCTGAGCCCCAAAAGGAGACTACAGAGCCAGATAAATACTCTTCTATTAGGGTCACTTCTGAGAAAGAATTAGTTATATAGGTCCCATTGGTTTCATCCATTCCACCTTTGCCTCCACCTTGTCATCCAACTCCACCTTCATTTCCACTTCAAGAGCCTCCTACTACTCCACTTTCCACTCTAATACGAACCACTCCATTGCCTCAACAACCTTCTTCATCCCCTGTTCCCCTTCCAACTCCACCTCCACTAGCTCATTCAACCACTCCCCTTGTGTCTCCTACACCTCCCTCACTTAATATTCCTCCCTAAGTTCACATGCCCTCACCATAGGTACACAATGAATCAGTGCCTCAGAGCTCGCAAGAGCTAGAGAAAGAAGTAGAAGTCACTAGTGAGGAGAAGATGGAAGAAACTCATACAGGATCTGAGGAGCCAGATGATAGAGAGGAATCATAGGTAGAAGAAGAGCCACATACTTAGGAAGAAAAACAATAAATAGATACAAAGGAACAAACAACTGATGAGTAGAAAACAATTGATGAAGAAGAACATACACAGGAAGATGGTGAGCAGAGTACAGGAGATGAACATGAAATAGAAAAGGAAAGGGAGAGTCAAGAGGAAATAAGGACAAAGCATCCAACAACATCTTCTACATTGGCCACTCCTTATGAGCCATTAAATGCTTTCTCAAAACCTATGTGGTTCACCAAAGAAATACAGCCAAGGGCTAGAGTATATACAGATGATGAGGCTGATATGACCAAATTAGGGCAAGCCTTCCACCAAACAACATCAATTGCCCAAGATAGAACATTGTCTTATGTGACACAAGAACAAGCGGGTAGGTGGAAAGCATAGGTAGTTGTTCCCACAATGGATGTCAGTACAAGTGAGATCACTCCAGATGACTATGTCTTGGAGGAGGTAGACTTGGGGGAGCCTACCAGGGAAGGAAGAAAAACCTTGGCCACTTAAGGATTGAAGCATGCTCTTGGATTCATGGATAAAGATGAAGAAAGGATAAAGACTCTGGTGGAGCAAAATGAAGCTATGAAGAGATTCATTTTGAAGATAGCGGGTCCCATTGACCTAGATAACCCCGAGGTCTCATTACATGAAATTTTGGAGAAGAGGGGGGAAATAAATACAGATGTTCCACATTCTTTTGTACACGCTTATGCTGATTGGAAGCTAGATTTTGAGTAGTTTTCTAGTCTATCTCTTAGAAGGATCCTAAGGCCCTTTTGAAGCATTTTGATGGGAATAACTTCGTTAATGGAAATCATGAGTGAGGAAAATGGTGTATAAGAAATGATCCTAAACTGGTAGAAGGTATTGGATGAGCTGACAATAATAAAAAAGAAATGCTTCTAGGTCTTGGTGAAGATATATGAAGGATTGGAGCTAGATAGTTTTGAGCAATGGATTCAGGAGATAGTAGCGACATTGGCCATATTTGAAAAGGTTCTCAAAAGATTAATTAAGAGAAGAGACGACAACATGCTTTTTGTGAAAGAGTTGCAAGAGTTCTTTGAGGGTCTCGACCTAGATCTGTTTGATGAAGAAGATGAGAAAACTATGTATTCAGTGAATGATATCATCAATCAATACCTAGGGATATTTTGATGGGTGAAGACTAAGGAAGACCTCTAGCAGATGTTTTATCAGAAGGAGGAGATTCAAAAAATCCCATCTTGTGAAGAAGAGATAAAAGCTTTTGAAAAAGAACTGACTGACTTTCGAGATAGGCAGCAAGAGATCCTTCAAGGGATCAAGATGGTAGACTTTGATGAAGTGTTAGAGATAGTGGATAGATTCAAGAAAGCACATCCATAAGTGACTCCTAGCCAGTGAACATTCATTCCTAGTCCAGCCAAATTTTGTGTACAGAATATCCAGTTTTGACACTTAGCCATTTTTGCAGAGCTTGATTTTTGGCATTTCGGCCATATGGATTTTTCAGCCTCTGACAAGTCTAAAATTCTAAAATTTTGGAGATAGAGGACTTAGTACTTGGTCAATTTTGGGTCTTGAGTGTTTTGAACTAATTGTTGGGATTTGGGCATTTTTTGGCACGTCCGAAAGTTAACTCTAGTTATCTTAGATATCATTTTCCAATCATCTGGGATTCCTTTTTGGGATCTTTTGTGCATGATTTTGGGAGCTCTTCTAGTTGGGTCCTCATGGAGAAGCCAGAGCTAAGGATCAAAGGTAGAAACATGAAGATTATCAAGTGCATGCATGAGTTCCAACTCTATTTTGAGTTATCTAATGCATAATTTATTCAAAGATTTGTAATGCATGAGCTTTAATTCCATGCTAGGATAGTTTAACTGATCTTTAGAAGTTTTTTTGATGCAAGCTTTCATTTATATTTACTTTCAAGTTTTAGTTGTAGCCAAACCCTAGTTGCGAAAATAAGAGCTCAGCTCTATAAATTGTAATAAAATGATGTAATGAGGGTCAATTCGATCATTAATACAATACATACAATTGGTGCTTTATTCATGGTGTGATATTTCTGCTATCTATGCAAAATTTGTGAATGTGTGAATTGCTCATTCTTTATTTCAAAGAGCCAATTGGTTGTTTAGTGGTTTTAAGTCTGTGATCTTTTAATTCGGTGTTTGCTGGTATTGCATTGCTATGTTGTGATGAATTTATGAGAAGATTATTCTTTGGTGTTTGAAGATTAACTTGTCTCACATGTGCGCACATCTAGGGTGGCTTCATGATCTGATGAGTTTTGCCTTATCATATGTCTACATTTGTTCAATTCCACTGATGATTGCATCCATTTAGCTAAAGATTATGACATGATCTGATCTCTATTTTGTGGGTTTCTACATCTTCTTGGTTATTTACTTTGCATGGTGGTTGATGCTAGCATATGTCCATTAGGTTATTTAAATCTCTTGTTACCCTACATCTTCTAACCTTGCTTGCAAGTTATTTTCAATAGATTAATTAAATCGGCATTGCTTTCATTCTTAAATCTGAAAATCGCATAAAAAAAAGAGAGAACTTTTGGTTTCCTAAAGTTTTTTTTACAATTTCCCTTGAGAGAAGAACCAGCAAAGGCCTCCTTGTTAAAAAAATCCACATTTGTCTTCCGTTGAGCTATCCAAGCTGTTGATTCCCAGCCAGAAGGAACCTTGAGATTGATTCCATCAGTCTTCCAAGAGGGGAATTTGCTCACGCAAATTTGTAGCTGTTGTCTTCATGTAAAAATGACGCTCAATAGTTACTCAGTACATAGCCTTCCTGCCATGGAACAACCACTTCTTATTGAGCAAGAAGCAGATGAAAATGTAGTTGTTAATTTGATAGAACTTCCAAATTCTGAGGATACCGGTGAGCCTCCTTTTAAAAGGCCAAAAATGCAAATAGGATAGCTTCACAAGTATGGGCTACTAAGAACATAAAAGATAGAGTTGGAACTCTAATTACTGGCACCAAGGCCTATGATCACCAATTGAGGAAGAAGATCAAAGAAGAGAGGAAAAAACAAAGAGATGTAGTAGAGGAAATTGAGTTGCCTCTAGCTCTGTGCCAAGATGAAAAATTGCTTCATCAAGAAACTTTCTTAAAAGATGATGAATTCATAAAAATTGATGAATTCAAAAAGTTTCTATTATGGCATAAGCAACAATAGGTTGCTTCTACTATGCATATAATAGAAGAAGGCCAAGTGCCAGAAGAAACCATTCAAGCTTTGAAGGATTATGATCCTGAATTAGAAATAATCACTCCTGAAGAAGCCAGGAGGTTAGTAAAGGCAAGAAAAATGTTACTTGTACCTGGTTGGGATCTTTCTTCTGCATTTATAATAGACCAAATAAGAAGGAAACCAGAGATTAATTTGTCTTCAGAAACCCAAGTAGGGGATATAATCAAAGGATTTGGGTATAGCCCAAAAAATTAGGCATTGGCTATGTGGAGCATGTATCCCAAGCAACAGAAGCCCTCTCTCTTAAATGTCCAAGAGAAGATGGACATAGACAAAATAATATGGTCAATACAAAACACCGGTGACCTTGAGATTTCTCAAGTGCTCACCCATTTTGCAAGATTAAATGAAGACAAATCAAAGTAGCTCTCAGATAGATATGATAATCTGTTTAAAGATTACAATGTAGTTGTTAGAGATAGAGAGTTGCACATCGTGAAAGAAAGGGAATTAGAGAAAATGGTGGAGGATTTGACTCAACAAATAATATACATGCCTATGATTTCCCCTCCACTACTTGAACAGTCTATGGCATCAGAGACCCAAAGTGTAGGGAGAGAAGAAGAAGCTACAGTGATAGAGAAAATCACTTTCTAGAACAATGAGGTTGTACTACAAGGCCTGAATAAAATTTTGCAACATAGAGTAGAATTTTTGAAGGAAAAAGCAGATGTTGTTTACTCTTCCTATAATAAATTACCTGGATTTCAAGTAGAGGTTAACAATTTTGTTACTATTTTGAATACCTATTTTGGAACTTGGTCAGCAAGGACCTCATTGTTTGAAAGACTAGCAACAGTACAACACTCAAGGAAAGATATTCTAGAGATAGTTTTTCAAGTAAAGGAAGAGATTAATCAGATAGGAATAAATTTATCCTTTTTTAAGGGTAAAGTAAATCAAATTGAGGCAAGGGAAATAATGTTTGAGCCTAATTCCAACAGGTTTATCCCACATATCAAGGCAAAAGATGGAGCGGTAAAGGATTTGGATACATGGAGATCATAATTTGATTATCTACTACCTAAGAAAGAGGTGTTTATTAATGATAGAAATGAATTAGATATGGAATACTTCAATTCAACTCTTGATGAAGCTATTAAGGCTGAAATGGACTTCATTAAGTTCATTACAGATCTCAAGAAAATTGCAGATGCAAGATGGGAGAGACAAAAGGTACAACTACAGAGCATTCAAGAATTTCAGTGGCCCACAATGGAGGAGGTAGCTACATGGGATGCCCTTACAAATCCCAAGAAGAAAAGGCCTCTAGAAGTTGACCTCGACATTCTTGATGAAGAATGAAGAACTCACCTAGATATCTGACACCTGACCTATAATCATAGGGATGATAACTATTTATGAAGAATAGTCTAGGTTAGCCTGAAATGGCGATCACCATATCTCGTAATAACTCAATAAAGTTATCAAGAATATCTCTAGACAAAGGTGTCAGTTATCAATCAAGGAAGATCAGATGAATCCAAAAGTTTTTGGTCTTTCCATCGCCTAAGAGCCTCAATTGTATTTTATTTTCTTGTTTTTAGGTTTAGGGCTAAAAATATTCAAGGCTTGTTGCATTCTTATTCTAAAAAGGATTCCAAGATGTTTTAACTATATATTTTTGAATTGTAATCTCTTATTGAGAAAGGTTGAATGTTGAATATAATTTTTGCAAAACAAATTTCTTATCTCTGTCTAAGCATCTGCCCTTAAAATTTTGTATGTATAGAAATAGGCTTATTTTCAATAAAATACATTACAGTTTCTGTCTTATTTTGTTATTGTCTCTTTACTTTTATATTATACTCTTGTATGCTTTTATGTTATACTCTTGTATGCTTCTATTCAAACTGCAAGTAATCTACAAGGCATTTTACAGTATCTGTTTTGATTTCTTCTTGTGAATTTACATACAATAACCATCTGCCCAATGGAATAGGCACTGGTTTGATATGTGTTATGCAGTCATCTTTCAGTCATCAAACACAAAGTATATCACTAAAACACCTTTAGTTACTTAGTTCATGGATATATTAGAAAGGACTGTATTTGAGTAAGTATAGTTCATATTGCTGATTCTTTGAAGAGAGAATCAAAAGGTTAGCCTTCCTTGAGGTAAAATTACAAAAAGAAAAAGGATAATATCCTTATATTACTATTATATGTTAACAATTTTGTAGTTTCCCTTGTAATACTTTGTATCAGGATATTGTCAGCAGTTTGCAGAGAGATTTTTTATTGAAGTAATTTGTAATACTGTAACATAGTAGTGAAGACCCTCATCCACCATTTCAAAGTTTAGAAGTCCCTAATAACTAACTCCTATAATTATCATAAATATCATTATATTTTTGCATGTGTCTATTATCATTTCTTATATGAAATAGTCACTCCTAATTGCAACATTATGTTTTTTAGGTGTTTGCTTTGTTTACTAGTAAACAAATGCGGGTTTCATAGCCATTAACAACTAAATCTGATACTATTTAATTTTGGATTTAGAGGTCATTAACATCTAAATCTGTTTTGTCAACTAAAACCATTGTACTATACTATTTGCAATCATATTAAGTTGAACAATAATGAAACATGTTAATGATTATTCATTAAAATAAATTGTATATTAATATTTACATTCAAACAAAATTGAAAACTTTTAATTATATTCAAAACTTATAATTAAGTTGCTAATTATTAACTGTACGATATATCACATAAATTAACAGTGTCAGATTTTGCATTAGACGACATCGATATTATACATAAAATTAACTAAGAATAGTCAGAACAATTAAAGCACATCCATGACAAATCTAAGAAAGATTTTATTAATTAATACTCTTCCAAATTGTATACAAAGTCAAATATTTGTATTGAATGCAACATTTTGGATCATCGGATTTATATGCCAGTCACTACTAAATCTGACATTGACAAGTTTTTGTGTTTGCGTTGTTTAGTACTAAACAATATTGAATGCTGATTTCACCTATAGATTTATGGACTACCTTTAGAATTTTGATTTGACGGTTCATATTATATCTCTTACTACTTTATTTTTAGAATTAAAAGCTAACCACACGATCTTAATCTACTAATATTCATCCAATCTCCGAGGTTGATAGATGACATCATCTTTATTAAGCGACTAAATGACAATAGTAAGATCTTGGCTTTCAAACAGAACAATCAATGTAGTCACGCTATCTGCCAATGTCAACCTTGACTTTGATCTTTTCAAAAGTTTTAGCGGCTACAGGAAAATAAATATGCTTTATTACATTTGGAGACTTGACAAATATTTGGGCTTTGACATCCACTGACTATAGTCAGTCTCTTTATCACTGAAAACTTCAAGTATAGCTGATTTCATCTTCAGATATAACGACTACCATTATATTTTGGAATTGATGATTGGTATTAATTTTTATTAATACTTAATATTTGAAAAAGTAACTAGATTCAGATTAGGTAGCTGATAAAATATTAATCTGATAATGGCAAACATTAATTCAACTATAATATTCGCAATCTTATAAACAACAAAAGGTAGCCCTAAAGTTATAATAACAACAAAATACACCATTGGATAAACATGTAAATTATTCATTGTAGTCATTGGTTATCATAAAAAGTACAACAAAAAAGCAAAAAGCATACGCACTCCTTTTTGAATTTATTGGCATTTAATATCAATCAACAACCGCAAATAAAATATTACGATTAATATAATTGTATAGATTAATAAAATATACATCTGAATTGATCTAAAGACACATTCCACTACGAAGTATTTGCATGTGTACTCTCCCATAATGATTTACAATGCAGATAAGAAAAATGAAAACTGATGAGATGATATTTTACAAACAGAAAATTAGATAGTTTTTATATCTCTGAATAATTACTTTTTTCGATATGTATGGTGATATTTGTTATGTTTAAATATAAAGACTTTTGGATATCAACATAAATAGCAGTTCAATGATTCAGAGTGACTATTTATTGCTTATCAATTAATACTTGTCCTCGCTATTTTTGTAGTTTTTCCTTGTATAGCTGAGAGTTGTTGAATATGCATTAAATTGCATTCAATGTTAAATGGTTTGGTTGGTAAGAGTTTTTCCTTTTTCTCTTCAACATGACCGCCTTATTTGATAGCCATCATAGCCTATATAAGAACTATTCTACTAATAATTTACTGAACCAACAACATATTTTACAGAAGCGTTTATATAGATTTCAATTTATACATTCTTGTGAGCATCAAGATAGTTCAAGTTCATCATTATGAAGACATTGTTAACACAGGTGAACTTTTAAGTTCTTTTTATATAGTTGTGCATTTTCTTGAATTCTTAGATTCTATCAATTTACATTTTTTAAGTTTTCATATATTTCCTGTAAACTTTCACATTTTGTTACAGTTTAGATATTATTTTACAAAATGACAATTGTAAAAATAAACACTAAATAAGTAATTTATATGATTTCAACATTGGACAATTTATTTGTCTCAGAAAATGATCTATACATATTTATTTGAAGAATGCATAACTAAGAAATATAGTGTTTATGTTTATGATATACTTTTGATTACTGACATCAGACTATCTTCCATTAAATAGGTAACAAAAATGGCCTTACTAACAACATGAGCAATTAGTCAAATAATGGATGGTATTTCCATCAACGAACCATGTTTTCAAATTCTATCTTTACATTCTATTGAACAAAAACATACTACAAGTACAAAATATCATCCTTGAACTTTTCGATGGTGTGCATACACACTTTGCCCTTTTGCCAGAACAATTTAACACACTTGTAGTGGAGAAGGCTTTAGTTAAAGGTTCTATTGTTTGCATCGAATAATACTCTTGAAAGCAACTCCACAATTACATGTATGCCAATTATCTTATCTTACTATATTTTATTGTACTTATGAAAATTCCATTATAAAACTTTATTAAATATGTATTTTCTTTCTACTTGCAGGGCTATCCTAATTGATAATTTGCATATAGTGTCAAATAATGGAGACATTATTGGATCTCCAGTACCTATAGTACAAGGTACTAGACAGATAGAATCATCTAGCAGTCATGGTGTTTTAGATGCTTCTTCATCTAACATCATTCCCATAAAACTCCTGACCCCATACCACAAGTTATGGACTATTGAGGGTCGCGCCTTACAAAAATCACCTATCCATTGTTTCAAAAAAATGTCTAAAGAGGGTAAAGTATTCGGATTTGACTTTATAGACAAACAAGGATCTAGTATACATATAACTTGTTTCAATGAATTGGTTGATTATTTCTATGATATTATTCAATCAAATAATCTTTATTTGATTTCTAACGGTTTTGTAAAAGTTGAAAATACAAAATTTAGTAGTTCTACCAATCCATATGAAAGAGTTCTTTAGAGTTCTTCAACAATCATACCTTCAACATGTATTCAATTTGCAGTTCCTGAACATGATTACCATATCAAAAGTATTGAATCTCTTGATACTTTTCCTGTTAATTCACTAGTAGATATGATTGGAATTGTTGTTTCTATCAATCCCTCAAGTACCATTAGGGAAAAAATGGTACGAAAATAAAAAAATGTAATACACGTATCAAAGATATCTCTGGATACTCTATTGATGTGACTTTGTCGGAACATCATTGTGAGAATGAAGGACAAAAAATTCTTAATTTGTTCAGGGAAAGTAAAACAATTGTTCTTTTAATTAAATTTGGTCATTTGCTTTCATGGTCTGGTAAGTCGTTGGATACTATTTTTTCAACTATTGTTCTTATCAATCCAAATTTAACTGAGACTACTGCTCTATTGACATGGTGCACAGAAATAGGAGAAGATCAATCTTCTATTTCTCTGACTAAAGAGCCAACAATACTTGCTAGATTTACAAATCCATAGACAATGTCTTCCATTTGTAAAAAAGACTTCCATTCCATGATTCCTGTTTGCGTAACAACACAAATATGTAGACTTGATTTGGATAAATTTTATTATCTCTCTTGTCCATGAAATGTGGATGGAAAAAAATGTTAAAAAAAAGTTATTCAGAATCATACTGGGACATATGAATGTCCAAAATGTTGTCTTCATATTCCAATATGTGATTTCACCTATATGCTTAATATGGATTTGCAAAATCCATTAGGGGAACTTCACATTGTTACTGCCTTTGAAGGCCTTGCAAATGCTTTGTTGGGTGTTAATGCAAAAGACTTTTAGCTACTGCTTGCTGAACCTGGTGCAGATAAACAACTTTTGGATAATCTGTATGATTCTGAGTTTGTATTCGATCTAAGTATCAAAACATCTTCTTTTGTCGGTCAAGAAACTCAAAGCATAATTGTTCTGGCTTTGAAGCTTGCTTAAGACAGTAGTTTACTTGTAATATTGAACATATGTAATCACATGTTTATGTATATATGTATATTTGACAATAAACTATGTCATGTTGATGTTATGTTGTTTCACTTTTTATGAAATATATAAATGTTTTCATATATTTTAAAACTATATAGTACTTGTATATTGAATTTCTTTAAATATTTATATTATTTACTTTAATATTAGTATATGTTGACATTTTACATTATTGTTCTATCTTGTCTAATAATTTGGCATTTACTTTATGTGAATGCATAATGCATAGATCTTATAAAGAACCTGTATTTCCAAATTTACCATGATTCTTTTTAGATTACATTTCCATATCTCAATATTGTTTTTAATTTTATGATTTTCAATTATTACAGATATAAAAGACAATTATATATGCAGTCATGGATAATGCAAATAATGAAAGAGAAGCTAAGCGCAATCACAAAAATCAGATGCAGAGAGCTAGATAAAATGTCAAAAAAATAGTTATTAACAAAAGAAGATGAGAAACCTCTCAAAATATTGAACTTGCATTTTTTGCATCAAATGTACTTTGTTCCAACACATCACCTCAATTAGAACCAGTTGAACTTCCAAATTCATATCCTCTACCAAATTCTATTATTCAAAATCCTTCCTTGCTAGAGCTTGAAATACTTGATTGTATTGAACATCATACAACATCCATGAATACAACTGACCATATTGTTAGTTCACCTTTCTCTGAAAATTATTACAATGCTAGAAAAGAATTCCGTAGAAAGATAGATGGTATTTCAAATAGTAGAAAGTGTTCTATTTGTATGGAAAGATATCCTGGAATTAAAATGTGCATGTCAGATGAAATTTTAATATGCTATAGATGCAATTCTGAAAAAGATGGCCATCGGTTCTCAAAGTGGAACAATATGGATCTAGGTGAACAACCATTGTGTTTGAAAATCTTAACACAAATTGAACAGATGCTGATAGCGAAAATAAGTCCTATTTTGCAAGTTACATATGCAAAAGGTGGTCAACTCAAATATAGTGGTCATACTATTTGTTTTTTGCAAGATATATCTAGTATCACAACATTGTTGCCAAGATGAATAGATGCATTTGATATAATCATTGTTAACAAAGAGAGTATAAGAAATAAAAAATCTAGCTTTTATGTTAGCAGATCCCATGTTTATGAAGCATTGAAATATAAAACATTGAATGACTCATACTATAGGGATGTACAAATAGATGAAAATGCATTAGCATCATTGCCTTTACAATCTACTAATATTTCAGATCTAATTTTTAATGCAGTGGAAAATACTCATCCTATTGAAGATAACTCATCCATGTTAGATGAGATAGAAGAAAATGCATTTGATGAGAGTGTAGAATTTAACAGCTCATTTGTTTGTAATCTACTTGCTCCATGTAGAGAAACAGAAGAAATATATTCTTTATTGCATTTAGGTGAAGGTCAAACAATAGAATCTATTGCATGGCCTCCTATCACGCCTTCTCCTATAAATGAATACACAACTGAAGGTTTATTTGTAATGACATTCCAAAATTTATTTCCCAAAGGAATGGCTGCATTCAAACAACCACATATCAAAGAAGTCAAACTCCATGATTATGCTCTTCACCTTCTATGGTACTATGATAACAGATTTGGACAACATTCAAGATTTCGGTACTTTATATTGAATATTATCATGTGTCATCGAAGCCAGGCCACAACATCTATGTTTGTTTGCAAATAATTGGATGGATCTTTACCTGTAACAATTACAGATCTTCATCAAAAGTTACAAGATGTACCTGATGATAAATTGGCAGATCGGCTGATGAGATTTGGGTCTTCTGTATGTGGAACTAGATCTTTTTGGAATCAACGAAGAGCAGAACTAATAGACATGGTTATTCAAGTTATTTGTCCTACACTTTTCTTTACCCTAAGTGCCATAGATACCAAATGGCCTAATTTACACAATGTCATGCCATCCAGTACATGAACAAATCCATCTATGGCTACAAGATGGTGAATACAAAATATTATTCAAAATTCTCATCTCACAGCTGTATATATGCATCATAGATTCACTGCATTTTGAGAGGAAGTCTTGGAGAAATTGCTTGGGGCAACTGACTATTAGGTAAACAATATATTTAAAATGTTATTAATTCCTATGCAATTTCATGTTTATTTACTGACTTAAATTTATATCAGGTTTGAATGGAAAAATAGAGGTTCTCCACACATTTATGGGTTTATTTGGTTGCCAAATGCACCAGATATTAAAAATTTAGAATGGAATAACGATCTATCAGTGTAGAAAGCTTTAGATTACATAGACCAATATGTATCTACATGGAATCCAGAAAGCATACAATAAAGAAATCAAGGGATCTTTTCCAAATCTCTTCAAGATCCTTGTCTGATGACTACAAAAATGATATATGCAACAGATGTGGCTTTTGATTACTGTGATTTGGTTAATCATGTTCAACATCACACAAAATGTTCTCTACAGACATTTTTAAGAAGGAAAGGTGATGCTATTTCATGTCGTTATAAAGCTCCATGGGCCACAGAAGAAAAATTTGCATTAACACTTACAGATAAAGCCGAACCTAAACATACAACAGAACGTAATGATGATCGACTAAACTTGCATGACATTCAAATGCTTTCCATTTGGAGAGGTAATATATATTGTCAACCTATTCTTTCAATTGATGCAGTTATCAAGTACATAGAAAAATATGCAGCAAAAGAAGAACAAAAATTAAAAACATATCGTGCAATGTTAAATAGAATATCTTCAACTTTCAATGGTACAATGCCCACACCTGCTGCACTTCAGAGAATGCTTCTTGAAAATCTTGTTGACCATGATATAGGTGCCCAAGAAACTTTCCATCTTCTACAAAAGCTTCCCTTATCCTTGTGTAGTAGACAATTTGTATCTTTGAATGTGAACCAAAAAAATCTTCAAAGTCTACCTATATTAGTCATGCCAACAAGCTTATGCCATAACCAAATTGATAGTTATATGGCATGTCCACCAAATTTAGAAATGTTTTCTCTTATTGACATAACCAAAAGATGGACATTTAGAGCTAATCAAATGTAGGACAAATGGAAAGAAAGAAGATCAGCTTTTATAGTTAGAGTCTCCCCTAGATTTACCAGTATTCCTTCTAGAGAGGACATTTCTTATCCAAAATTTTGTTGGAGTGAACTTTTATTATACAAACGATTCCACAATATTGAAGTAGAATTTGTAGCATTAGATGAAGGAATAATAGAACAATGGGAATCTTTTTCAAGATCATATGAAGCATGGCATGTACGTAGAACACATTTAGATGCAGAAGAAGCAGATGATCCTACAAGCCCTACATCAAATCTAGATACAATGCAAGATAGTATACCGGATGAATGGAAAGTTTTATCTCATTTATATCTAGGCATGCCTATACATTTAAATGATTTAGATATGCTTGGATATCAAGATTTTGATTTAGGAAATAATTGGTTGCAAAATAATATTACTCCTTTACAAAAAGCTATAGCTACAAATTTCATTCAATCAAATTTAGAAATATTTCAACATAATCCAGTTAAGCATCAACAATCTTATTATAAATTATCTATCCAATAAAAAAATCATATGATATGATTATATCACATAGCCATACAAGTTCTGTACAACAACCATTACAGCTAATTGTACAAGGCACTCTTGGCACTGGAAAATCTCATCTGATTGCTCAAATTAAAGCTAGTCTCACTCAATCAGCACCCAATGGACAATCACCTGTTCTAATTCTTGCACCAACAAGAGTTGCAACATTTAACATCAAGGCATCTATAATTCATTCATCTCTACGCATTCCTATCAAAGAGATGGTACAATTACAAGGTCAACAACTGGCAAAGTTACAGGAAAATCTATATTATTATAGATGAAATGAGTTTTATTGGTCCTAAATTATTTGAAAGAATTGATATGAGATTGAGAGAAGCATTTCAAAATAGCAACCATATTCATTTTGGAGGTTGTTCAATGATTCTCTTTGGTGATTTGGGTCAGCTTCCTCCAGTTAAAGATATTCCAATGTATGCTTCAAATTCATATGGTGGACAATTATGGCAATCATTTAGAAAAGTAATCACTTTAGATGCCAACTTTCATCAAATTAGTAACATAGATGTTTACGTACAATTCCATTCTCTTCTTACAAATCTAAGAAATGCAGAACCAACAATTGCAAATTAGAATCTACTCATGTCACAGACAAGTACTGCTCTTAGTAAAGAGGAACAAGAAGATTTTCATTCTAAAGTACACCTTTTTGCAACTAATGAAATGGTAGCTCTTCATAATAAGCATATGTTATTCCCTCTACATCAACCTGTGGATCTTTCAATAGCAGAACAACAAAAAGATTTTGAGAACTCGAATGCATATGAAGAACAACTTCAGTCTCACATTCTTTTATGTATAGGGCAACAAGTTATGCTATGTACTAATTTATGTGTTCAGACAGGGCTAGTTAATGGTGCTATAGGAGAAATCAAAGCTATTGTATATAACGATGGTGAAAAGCCTCCTCAACTTCCATTGATAGTTGTGGTTCAATTTATTAACTACATTGGTCCAGCTTGGGATGATACTAATCCAAAGAATATTCCTATCACACCAATTAAAAGGGGTTGCCGCCATCAAATACCTCTACGAATGTCATGGGCTTTAACAATACACAAATCATAGGGTTTGTCGCTTGTAAAAGAAACAATTGACATTGGAAGCACAAAACAACAAGGATTAACCTTTATAGCTCTTTCAAGAGTTCATGAACTCTCAGGACTTCGTATTCATCCAACTTTCAGTTTTGAAAGATATTCATGCATGCAAAAAAATCCACATGTTACAAGGTGAAAATAAGAAGAAACACACTTAAATGCATTAACAAAATGTTATTTTAGTATCATTATTGTATATTCTTCATTGGAATCACAAATATGTATACATGATTCTCATATTATGAACTCTCAAGTTGCAAAAGATACAGTCCTTTTAAAACAAGTATAAACTTAGTAACAAAAATCATTTAATGGGCAACTATACTGTCTGTTGAGAGTTAGTGACTATAGTCTATTTTGTTTTCGCTGAAAGATTTATCATGTACTGCTTTCATTCAAATGAGAATACAATATAAATTTTTGTTATCAAAATCCTAATAATTATGTTTACCCTATGAAATAGCTATAGTATACTTTATTGACACGTCAACCATACATTGGAATGTCAAGCATATTTTATTGATATTTCAAACATACATTGGAATGTCTTTAACTGTATGAAGATTATCTAAATCACCAAATAAAATCATTGAATGACCAATTCTCTCAATCTAATAACAATTATTTTAATTAATATAGGATCAATCAAAGAAAAACAAATCAAGTGGACATAAGGTCAATTATGTTTGCACCACTTTTCAACAACTTTATTCCTCCAATGAAAAACAACTTCAATCTGACATTCTTTTATGTATAAGGTAACAAATTTTGCTATGTACAAATTTATGGGTCTAGACAGGACTAATGAATGATACTATAGCAGAAATCAAACCAACTGTTTATGATGATGGTGAAAAACCTCCTCAAGTGCCATTGATAGTTGTGGCTCAATGAATTGCAACTTCAAAGTATCAACAAAATAGACAAAGAAGATATCTACAAATTGATTACAATTGGAGACTTATTAATAACTGTAAAAGAAGACACACAAACCATTATTACACAAATCAAGGAAATTAAAAAAAATCATGAATACTAAATGGAAAGAAATGACAATATTACCATACCAGAGGAACAAGAAATGCTAGATGTAGTCTCAGCAATGCAACAATATAGCAGTCAAAAAAGACAGTAACAAACGCAAGTATAAAGATCATGGGTATCATACATTTTGTTATTCCATAGTAAAGCTTTGAGATTCCAAATTATATGCTGCTATAACATGTAATGTACCATCATCTAAAGTAGTAGCTTCACATACTATTTGTTGCAATCATGATTGTGTAATTCGTACTGTTACATTATCTTTTCATCTTTATCCACTAACACAAATGCTATTGTGATACTGGAAAAAATAGTTCCTCTTCTTCTATTGGTTAATGGTACTTGCAAACCACCTATCTGCCTTAGGATTTCTGCAAACCCCATCTTCAATGCAACTTGATAAGGCAACAATTAAACTTTAATCAAAATTCCTATCAAACATAACATAGTTAGCATAAGTTCTCTCCCAAGACAACTCTGTAATTCATAAATCAAGTAATAAACTTTGCAATTTTTCTCTCTGATTATCTCCATTGTGTCCCTCCAAAAAATGACACCATTGTACAACAACATGTACAATTATTTGTTTGCTCTAATTAACCTCAAAAAACAACTAAAAATTCTATGATTCTTTATCAAAACTACTCACCTTAACCTTTAAGCAAAATTCCTGTCAAACATAACATACCTGCCATTACTTCTGTCCAAAGACAACTCTGTAATTCATAATTGGATTGATAGAACTTCACTATTTTTCTCTCTGATTATCTCCATTAACTCACTTAAAAATTTAACACCATTGTACAAGAACATGTCCATTAACATTGAACAACAACCAAATGGTTTGTCTAACTTTATATTCTATATTCATATCAGACCTTGTTCAATCAATTCAACAATATAAGGGACAAAATAAAAAATCAGTGCAAGATGACGATATAAAATTTGCATCATCATAAACATTACATGAATAGGCAAGTTTCTAACATCATCTTCACCCAAATTATATGATAACAATTTACAGAAACCCAATGCCCTAAATCTAAAAAATATCCAACCAAAACTAGTTTTCGTATAATTCCATCAATCATACATAGAGTACCAAGTTTACCAAATAAATCTCGCAGAGAAGCAGACCTAAAATACTGTATTTCGGCTTCATAGATCTTCAACAATTCATCAAAGTCAATATTTTGCAAACCAATAAAGGAGTCATTTAATGAAAACACTTCTATGATCTCATCATCTATAATACTTATAAGACCTTCTCGTATATATATCCCTGACACCTCTTCATACTGGATTATAGAACCTACCCACTTCTATAACGATATAATCATACATAAAAACACCTGGTCACTAACCATGACCTAAAGAATGGTACAAAAAATTAGTCATAACAATTCCTCAATCAGGTTTTCAAAAAAATAGTTATAAGAAACCCTCACAACCATAATTAAGATCGTAACCATAACTACGGTTTCTTAACCAATACCTCCTTCAGGTTTAGGGTTCATTATTTGTATCATTGAAAATTGTTAATTTCAAAGTTATTTTTTTTTTCTCTATAAGAACTTTCTCTTCAACTGATTAGAGCATTTTTTTACCCTCTGAGTTTACTATCTTATTTTTTTCAAACTACCTCTAACAATTATAAATTTAGTCTATGAGATAAATGTAACATAACCAGAAAATAATTATTGCAAATGTACAAGTTCTTACAAAGATAAGATGATGATTTGTAGCATGAAAAGTAAATAAGGTTCCAATACTAGATATACAACCTTCGATTTATTTAACAGACATAAATTATCACTGTGCGACCAGTCAGAACAAAGATAAAAAACTAGAATCTAGGCATGGTTGAAAAAAATTCTCAATTTTTATGGCTTGCAATTCGATCAATTTGTTGTGATCAAATACATAGCTAAGTCTTATTTCAATGTTTAGATATTTGGAAAAATTGGTGTGTGAAAAATAGCAGTGCAGAAAATAAACATTGGTCAAATGAGAGACACCCTTATACCAAAATGTGCAGTTTGAATCAACCAATAAGCAATAACTTAATAATTGGATAAAAAAACCCAGTTTCTTTGGTAAGTAAAGGATTTGTCCAAAAAATAGACTATATTTGATTTGACGCTTACAGAGATTATTTTAACTTTCAAAGTAAGCATATACCTCCAATTCTTAATAGAATTGGTATAATAGGAAACTTTAAGTTTTTTCTACAAGCCATTCATTCAACAACCCTAGCCATTTTAGTTTAATCTTCTCAGAATCTCTTCAAAATTGGGTCTGTCTCTTCTTTCATATTGGTTATTAACAATGTTGATGTTATCAAGATATTGCTCATTGCTTGATACAAAATGCACATTTTCATACAAGGGTGTCTCTCATCCAACCAAACTTTGTTTTCTGCACTAATAACTTTCAGATAACAAATTTTCCTAATATATGAACCTTGAAATAAAACTTATCTATGTACTTGATCATAACAAAATCACTCAATTGGAAGTCATAAAAATTAATATATATTTCTCAACTGTGCCCAAATTCCAATTTTTCATCAACACCCAATAATTCCACTTCCCATTGTTGCCCATTTTGCCCTTGCAACACCATATGTTCATGTTGGTCTGTTATAAATAGTGAAACAAATGAGATATGCCCTGCATTCACGGTTGTTGCAAGATCCCAATGAATACATGTTTTCTTTGGGGATTAACAACAACCCTCAGATAAAAAGAAAACTGTTAGTGTTTTCCAAAAGATTAACTGAGAATAGTTAGAACAATTAAAGTACATCCGTGACAAATCTAAGAAAGATTTTGTTAATTAATACTCTTCCAAATTGTATACAAAGTCAAATATTTGTATTCAATGCAAGGTCTTGGATCATCGGATTTATATGCCAGTCACTACTAAATCCGACATTGACAAGTTTTTGTGTTTGTGTTCTTTAGTACTAAACAATATTGAAAGGTGATTTCATCTATGCATTTACGGACTACCTTTAGATTTTTGATTTGACGGCTCATAGTAAATCTCTTAATACTTTATTTTCAGAATTAAAAGCTAACGACATGATCTTAATCTAACAATAGTCATCCAATCTCCGAAGTTCAAAGATGACATCATCTTTATTAAGCGACTAAATGACAACAATAAGATATTGGCTTTCAAATAGAACAATCAACGTAGTCACGTAGTCGAGAATTCAGCAGGATCAGTGTGAATCTCGATTCTCTAAAGCAACCAAAAAACTTAAGGAAATACCAACTTAAAAATTAGTCTTTCCTTTCAGAAATGAATATAAAATTAGACATATTTACCAATTTTTACTATAATCAAAAGTTATTTTATACTATAATTAATTCATGTTATATTTTACCATTTTTTACTATAATTTATTATTATTTTATTAATATTTATTCGTTATTAGATATATTTAACATCATTAATAATATATTTAATAATTATTAGGTAAAATTATGCTATTCATGATTAAATTTTCTAATCGAATGCAATGTTTTAGATTATCGGATTTAGTTGTTAATGACTTCTAAATCTAAATTTTTTGAGAACTAAAACCCTGCCGAGGAAAAATATCTAAAGAATTTTGGATTTAGTAGTAACTCTCCTTATTGCTGAAAAGTTCAACTATAGCTGATTATATCTTGAGATTTACCAACTTTGTTATATGGAACATCGAAATACTTTAAAGGTCCACCTTTTGGAAAACACACGTGGCATCGGTGATCTGCTTGACATCTAAAATAAATTTTTAAAAATCCATTTGAGCCTTAAAGGCTTCATCAAGAGTAACATTAAAGCTATCCTTAAACATCATTTATTTAACCCATTAGTGATTTAATTCAACTCGACGAAGTAGATAGATAAGTATTGTAAGGTTGGCTCTGTAGAAGTCCATCACATCACTTTAATGACATTCCTTGAAATATCATCTCCTACAAATAATGTTATGAGTGTAAAGCACACTACAACATCACCCTGTTCTTTTATAAAGTGTCAAATAATACTGAGAATCAAAATACTTGCATAGAAACAGTTGATAGAACATCATAACAACATACAATAACATGAAACTTGAAGAGAAGTCAACAATAGGAGAGAAGTCGAAGAGAAGTCACAACAATATTTGGCATTTAAACAAACTTATGGTATTTACATTCATTTTTTACCATTCTTAATCTCCTTCATTTTTTGCATATTTTGTTTATTTTAATACCTAAAACTATTTAAGAAAGTTTGAAGAAAATATCTTGCAACCTTAAAATATATTAATTTGATAAATATTGCAATCTCACAATGGTAGAATTTACTCAATAGTAAAACAATATGATAAGTTGTCTTCATAATTCTGAAAAGGGCAAAATTAGCATTATAAATCCAATGCTCTACCTCTCCCAAAAATCTTAGTAATTTTAAGATTTATAGAATACACATTTATTTCTCTAATAAAGATATACAAAAAAAAATTGTTTTTCATTATAGATTAGATATTACTTCTACAAAATTTTCTTCTTTGTAAGGCATCACAAAATGACCAAGAATCAATTGGTTTTCATCTGGTTATTAATAATTTTTGAACTATATTGTAGAAATGTTGCGACAGAGAACACTTGTCATTAATGACTTCTTTCAACACATGGACATTCATAGAACACATGAAGAAGATAGAATTTTAGGATTGTTAGCGCAAAGGTTACTACAAGACAAATGACTAATAACATGTCGTCCAGTATCACAAAGAATTTTTTCACACTTTTACAAGGATCCATATATTTCAAAATTGGAGACTTGTGACACATGCAATCCAACACAGGTTGATCATGTCCCAAGAGAAATATGGTTTCAACAAACATCAATAGCATCTGAAACTGAATACTCTTCTTTGATAAATGGCACAGGTCAATTATGGATAGAGAAATTGCTTCGAACTCCACAAACCAATACAACATCTTTACAGAACCTTTTTTTATCATGGTCAAATGTATCACTTGCATTTTGCATCAAGGTCAGACACATTGTGGAACAAACAGGTCATACAAAGATGGGGACCACAGGGCTGTTACTTATGTATACCCATACGTGAACATATAAAAAAGATTGTAAGGGAACAAATACCTACATGGACCCAAACCATTTGTAAACTCTACCCAACTATTAATCTTCATACACAGAATTGGGGTGTACTACGTCAAACATGCAAATATCTTTACTGGTTTGATGATTTGAATCCCATCGCAGGTCAACCCATCGATCCTAATGCTATCCTTTAAGGCTGTAAGTTTTCTCAGTTTGCAAAATACTAGATTTGTACTACTTGTTTATAGAATAGTAACGATATTACCTTCTTGTTAAATTATCTAATTTACATTATTTTTGTATAAATCAAATTGTAAATAAAAAACATTCATGATTTCAATTTTCTATACAAAATCTAAAACTTTTTACAAATGTGGAAATACATTTCACTGTTTTAAATGGAAAATAGCTATATCAAAAAATGTTAACGTTTTTCCCAATATTCTTAAATATCTTTTAATTTTAACATCTACAAATAAATGTTAAGTTGATTTTTTTCTTCGATTTATATGTTTCAAATATGCTTAATATTTTAGTCAAATATACTATAATTGCAGTCAATTTGTACATATATCCTTCCTCATATATTTCTCTCCTGCTAATACTTTGAAGATGCAATTCATAATTTTTAAATAATTGAAAATATATTTTATTAAATTCAATAACGTATTGTATAATATTATTATTATAATAGCCAACATGAAAAAGATTACTTATTAGGATATTAAATAAATAATACATGTAAATAGATATATAATAGATAATATTAAAAATATAATGATAAGACTACTATACAACAAAAAAGATAGTCTTTATATCTTTCAATAATTACTTATACAAATATGTATGCCACCATTTGTTATGTTTAAATATGAATGACTTTTGGTTATCGACATAAGTTGCACTTCCATGGTTCTAACCGAGTTTTTTTAGCATATCAATTAATACTTGGGAACTGGGGTACCTAATAGTTGTTCAATTATGTCAATGACAGCTATCTTCACAACTGGTGTTTAACTTTATTATCAAGATACCATCTAAACCCATAGCATATGTGTGGGTAGAATTTTCTAGGTACGCATGGATCATATATCAATAGAGGCTTATATATCTTATAACTTGATTAAAATTACAATATACACATAATAATTTATAATATGTTGTAATGAGAAATCACATTATACCATTTAAATTTAACTATGGATGGCTATACTTATAAAGTCCCATTGACATGCTATGATCATTATTACAGAACTTTTTTTATTTCTAAAGAAACTGAGAGAGCAATATAATCCTTATGTAATCCAGACAAGAAGAAATAGTTCTCTTATAATGGACAAAGATCTAAACTAAATAATGGTATTCAACAATTCTCTCATTATAATTTAATATAAGGAGTGGTAAGAATTGAACCATCATTTTATAGTACATATATACATCAATACGATACCATAATAGAGTTTTTTTATTCATACAATATATGTTTCAACATTGTTACATGAGTTTGTCTTTTACAATTTTGTGAAGGATATCAATGGCTGTCCTAAATGTGCCACACTACGACTGTGATGAAGGACCTTGCATTTTGAAAACCTCAAACACAAAGAAAAACCCTAAAAGAAAATTTTGGACCTGTCCACTTAGCAAGAAGGTTGGTAGTGGACATGTATTTTATGTTTATAAAAAATGTACATACTATACATTATAGTATGTAGTAATGTAAAGTTGATATTGCAGGGCAACAACAACTGCGGCTACTTTAGGTGGACAAATGATGTCTCAAATGCATATGTCAGACCATTTGCACCAGTTGTCAATGAAGCTCATCAATGTAGCTTGCACTCTCAAGAGGCAACTATGGCTGAGATTGTGTCAATGGTGAAGGCTGAAATAATTTTTTTACGAGGACTTCACAACATTTTAATTGTATTTATTTGTATTTTAATTGTGCTTGTTTATTGGAACCATATAAAAATATGAACATGTGGACATGTAACTGGTTTTCAATGTACTATAATATAAGTGCTAACTTGTTTATAATGTTGTCATGTCAATATCTATAAATGTGGTAACTTGTTTGTAATGTTCTTATGCCAATTA
This sequence comes from Chamaecyparis obtusa, assembly GCA_027943335.1. Classification (NCBI taxonomy): domain Eukaryota; kingdom Viridiplantae; phylum Streptophyta; class Pinopsida; order Cupressales; family Cupressaceae; genus Chamaecyparis; species Chamaecyparis obtusa. The sequence continues at coordinate 1,290,185 of BSBK01000761.1, forward strand.
TTCAGTTTCTACTTTGATTTGACTATCAATTCAAAAATATTGAAAATTAAAAAAACAAGCAACAAAATTGATTCTATTTGACTGCATATGTACAAGCATGTTATGGGCTGAATGATTCTCTTTTGGAGTAGATTTCAACTTCTTATATTTCATAGGGTATGTAATAGAGGTATTAAGATTGAATTCCGATGCTTCATATACTCACTTAGCTGTCCTGCTGGAACAATTTAACACACTTGTACTGAAAAAGGCTTTAGTTAAAGGTTCTATTGTTTACAACAAATAATATTCTTACAAGAAACTCCACATTTAAATGAATGCCAGTTATCTTGCTATATTCAATGGTCATTGAATGTTTTCTTATTAAACCATTTTGTTTAGATATTGTGCAACCGAGGGTCTGATATAGCAAATGCAGTTAGAATTGAGCCAACATTTGAGGAAATATCTAAAGTGACCCATTATGCAAGAGTAAAAATAATTTTCAAATATTTGAAAGGTATACTTGATTATGGATCGTGATATAATTAATCACATGATTTCACACTATTTATGTACATTGATGTTGCTTAGGAAAGAAATATAGATGATAGAAATGATAGTAATGGTGAAGCATTCCTTTTGCGAATTGAATTCATAGACTCTGTTATCTTTCGATGTGATAACATAACAACTTGAAATTTTATATCAAGTATATTGCATATGGATTGTGCACAATGTTGATGGTGAATGACAGTGTAGAAAGAATTTCTTCTGATATTCGAATAATGGTGATGGATTTACAAAGTGCTCATGTAAATAGAGGATATAACTACATCGGGTATCTAATAAAGTCTAGCATGCATGAAGATCAAGATTCTATTGGAAAGAAGGAGCCACCTCCTAGGTTTATGCATTACTAATTAAAATATCATGGATTTACAATACTTCCAACCTAAGATGATGTGCAATGGTCAATCTAATCCAGTCTAGTTTTGAATAAGGGTGTCAAATTTTACTTCAAGGGAGTCTGATTTGAGTCATTTTCACAATTGGATGGTGCAGCCAATCTTGTTCAGCTTAGAGTTAAATCTGTCCAAGCTGCAACTTAAGGTTTACCAATTATTAAAGCCTTCTCAATTAGTTGACAAGTGAATATATATAGAAGACATTTTTAGAAAACCTTTATCAAAGGATACATATAAGTATTTGTAACATATGGTCATAGCACTATTTCATTATCTGCACCAAATGATTGATGTTTGTTGCATGGCGGAATGCTTATAATTGAATTGAGTTACTCATAAATCAAGGTACATACATTTAACATTGTTTTTCGACTGTTGAGGCTATTGTAGATCTTATGTAGAAGATGGTCTGACATAAAGATACATTTTTCATTAATGTCAATGGGCGAGAGAATAAGAGCTGAAAAACTTCCTTTCAAATGTATGCTTTAATATCAATAGGAGATAAGAGTACAAGAAGATCATCCTTTTTGGGAGAAACAGATCTGGGTGTCATTTATTTTGTATGAATGTTTTACAAAGGATGAAAACTATCCATACATGATATGGTTAACAAAATTATGTCACATTACAAGCACATGCTAATTTTTAAAGAGTGTGAGTTGACATTTCAATTGTAATTGCGAGAAAAGTAAACTATTGCAATGTAAAATATATTGTAAATCTTAAAATGGTCGTATATTATAATTGTAAAATGGGAAATTCTCAAGGATGACCCAATAATTTATTGTAGGACATAGTATAAAGGAAAGATAATTAGTTGAATGTAAAGTTTATGTGTGTGATATATGATAATATCTTTGCATTATAGCTATGTATGTGATCCAGTGAAGCTGAAAGATAATACCTATGGATCACAAAAAATCATTCACATAATAATGCTATGTACCTATCTAACCTTAGAAATAATACCAAGATCTTTTTCCCTAACCGTTCTAAAAATCTATCATGTAATAATGAAATGTAGCTATCTAATGTGATACGTTGATGAACTTATGAAGATGTTAAGAAAAATTCATGCTCATCTGTGCATTTTATTTGATTAACTGTTACCAACCAAAACATGTAACATTGAATGAAATTTAATTCATATTCAACAACTATCAAATGTACAAGGAAAAAATGCAAAAACATCAACGAGAAGTATATATTCATATGCAACAAATACTTGTTCTCAATCATTGAAGATATACTAAAGTCGATATCCAAAAGACATTCATATTTTAACATAACAAACACTATCATACATATCTATTAAAGTAATTAACATATCTATAAAAGTAATTATTATGATAAAGTTGAATATACACAGATGTCTATTAATTTTATGTTTATAATGATGCAAATTTTACAGCATCATCATGCATTGACTTTTAATTTTGTCCCTTATATTTCAAAATTTGAACTCTGAAAAATTTAGTGTGAAAAAGTTAGGCAAAAGTGAAAGCAAAATAACTGCAATAAGCAATGCAAAAACATCATAGACAAAAATGTAAGAAAACTAGTAGTCTTTGAAATTACTTCGATTAGATATTTATATGTGTTTAGATTTGATACAATGATTGGACTTTGTAATACAAAACGAAATACAGTAGTTAAATTGAAATATACATATAAACTTAAAGTACATAATAACAAAGTCTATCATACCCATGATCTCTATAATTGCATTTGTTCCTATCTTCGCTGATTGTTATATTCTTCCATTGCTCTGATTACATCAAGCATTCTTGTTCCTGTGGTATGATAATATTCTCATTTCTTACCATCCAGTATTCATAATTTCTTTTAATTATTTTGATTTGTTCAGAAATCCTTCCCGTGTCTTCATTTACAGTTGTTAATAAGTCTCCAATTGCAATCAATTTGTATATATCTCCTTCCTCATATGTTTCTCTCTTGCTAATACTTTGAAGATGCAATTCATAATTTTTCTTCATCATTTCTATATCTAGAGCATCTTGAGCATTTACTACATCAAAATTGCAGCCCATATCTGTAAAAATCTTTTCCATATGTGTAATGCTCGTATTGAGTGTTTCAATCAGATTTTGTAGTTCTTCAATTACTTTTGTTTTGAATTTGATTGAAAAAATCTACTTCTGTAGAGGTGTGTCAGTAGATTTGATAATTCTTACATTTAGAGCTTCTTCACTGTCCATATCTATTACTGTTTGCAATAGCTTTTCTTGTGTATTATATATTCTTTTATGTTCTTTGAGCAACTGCAAATCTGTATAGATTATATCTTTTAGATCAATATATATATTTTGTAATAACTGCCTATGCAGTCAATGAGACCCACACCTCTTGAATTGAGATATTGTATCCATTCTCAGGAGAGTTGTGCCATGTGTCTATCTTCATGCATTTGCTTGATAATTTTTTCACTCGAATGAAGTGATGGATCAAAAATATCTTCTGTCTGACTTGATGTTTGAGAAGAGATATGACCTAACATTTTCTGGATATAATCAGATAGATGTTTGACAGTAGATTTCAGTATGTTCTTTTCATCTTTCAATTGCTCCAACCTCTCTCTTACCTCTTGATGTGTAAATTCCCACATATCAACTGTATGATCATGGAAATCAGGTCCTATGTCAATTTGATTTACATCAAAATCTGTTGTATTTAGATCAGAAAAATTGTTGTCTTGTTTTGGTTCTACAACTTCTATTATTACATGCCCTGTTTCATGATGTTTTTGAAGAGCAGCTAGTTTGCCTCTTTCCTTTTTTTTCTTTGAACCGGTAGTTTCACTTATGATTTGAGAAACTAAATCTTGAGTAGGAATTCTATCATCTTTTCTTTTTCTTTTTCTTTGTATTGTATCTTCTAACCATGGAGTGCCTAGAATTTTTGAGGCATAGGCTAAAATTTCAATATCAAACAATTTCTTGACTATTGTAGGGCATTGTATTTCTTGACCTGAACTTTGAAATTTTGGTACTATATTTTGAGTACATGTTACACTAGGTTGAATAAAATCTGTGATTTGATTTACTAATTCTTCTTCAAAAGATTGCATCGTTGCATTCTGTTGTGATTGATCTATTTCATCTTCTTGTTCTATTTTCTCCACTTCCTTTACACTGTCTATGTTAATCAATGCAAGTGAACCACTACCACAGGTGTTGCTTATAGCTTTGTCTTTTTTTGGTGGCTGATCATCCCCTCCTTTGATTTGTTGAATGGACTGAACTATTGTCTGCATTGTTGCTAAAGGCATTTGAACTGAAGCTGTTGTTTGAGCTTGTGTTGTTGACTGTCCTTTTGTGTTTGATGTGTCCTTTGTTGTTTGCTTGTACTGAACCCTTTTTTTTGTTCTTTTCATTATCTGTTCCATTCTCTCTTTAAGATTGTCTAATTCGGGTTCTTGAAATTTTACAGGTTGCAAAGGTGTCCATTTTATTTTTCCCAAATAATGATTGGAAAATAGTTTAGATTGATCATCATATAATCTTTTGACATCTATTTCAATATTATATAGTTGAATCTGTTCAACTGAGTCAGGACCATGATCTTTCTCTCATTTCAAAGTCATCTTTACAATTAGCCTAGAAATCTTCTAATGAAGGAACGTGATTAAAATTAGGACCTAGTTGTAGGTTTTGTTTTATATAATTTGAAGGGTCAAAATGATGCCTAATAACATTATATTCATCAAATTTATGTCTTTTTCCAGATGATTTGATGAGATTCATTGCAGAAGAGCTAGAAAAGCATGTATAAGCTCCTATTGAAATTGGAAAATGAATACCTGCTTTATGCCGTTCGCTGCATCTGTTGTTGACCTTGATGATTTGCTTGCATAACTCTATCAAAGCCATTTTATCATCTAAATATTTAGGCAATTTGTATGGAAACCCATCGAAAGATCCAATCCTAATATATGTAAATGTAGGATATTGTGTATAATAGCTACCAAATTACATTATTGTTTGTGTAGCTGCATCTGATAATCTATGTTCTGGACAACCTTGAATTTCATAGCATAACTTCATTGAAAAAAAATCATTAACCCTTCTGAAATTTCCATATCTATTTTCGAGTTGTATCCAAGGATGGAAATCATAAACCTGAATATTTTCATCATATTCAACAACACTAGGTAGGTCGTTCCCTATATGTTGACATGCTAGGGCATAGATGAGGTAAGATGACATTGCAAATTTGTATGAATGCTTTGCTGAGACAAGCATTTCGGTAAGTCTATCACTTATTAGTTGTGCCCAATCTATATAAATATTATTTGCACCTATAGATTGCAGAAGGAAATACCACCATTCTTCAAAATATAGGGCTTGTTCACTTCCTCTAATTCTATGCAGAAGTACTAGTATGTCAACGATCTCTTTTTTTATATTTGTTCCGTATAGGGTTTTCGGTAACTTTGAACTGGCTGCTCTAATGGTTTCAAACCATTTATTTGAAATTACAGCTTGCCATCGTGACCTTTTCAAGTTAAAATTTGAAGCTGCTAGAGAGAAAGTCCATTGTGAATATTGTTCTATTGAATGTAAACCAAAGAATTTCTGTATTGAATCTCTGTTCAAACTGATGACTACTTCATTTTTTTGTTTCTTTATTTCTCTAGTATCTAGATCAAATCTTTGAATGCATTCCATAATGAGTTCTGGTACCTGAATAGCGATTGGAAATCCTGTAGCTTGTATTAATCCACTGTCAATGAGACTTTGTGTAATGGGATGAACTGGTTTTGATTTGATCCTTATGTGCAGATCATCTAAATTGTAAAACTACAAGTTTGTATCTATGATTTCTTTCCATGCATTTTCTATCCCATCAAGATGATCGTAACTATTTATTTTGCTAGCCATTCTCTAAAGGGTTATAGATTAGTAGCCATTTGGTCTTCAAGATATACACAGTTCAAACAATGAAATGATAGATAGTGGAAATTTATTAATTTTAAGTCATAATTTAATAGACATAAAAGATATAAATGGTAAAGGGAACTAATGTTCTTGTTGTTTTCAAGAAAAAGCATTTTCGATTGCAGATATGATCGGTATATTTGTAAGTGTTAATTCATCTTTTCATAGAATGATGTATGGCTTTAATTTCTTTTTTTTCGCTTACTGTGTTTTTGGAGGGACTGTCAGAATAATAAGTTTTTTGAGAATCGTTAGTCAATATATTTGTCTTGCCGACTAACAATTCTGGCAGATACAAATAACTTTAAAAAAATTGGATTTAGAAGTCAGTAACAACTAAGTTCGACAATCGAAAGCATTGCGTTCGTTTAAAAAATTGAGTCATGTATATAATAATTATCTTTTAGTATGTGCCTATTATCATTTCATGCTTGCTCGCTTTGTCTCCTCATAATTTCTAGCATATTCCATTTTATTAAGCCATATTGCAATTTCATTCAGTCGACTAATCTCCTTATCGGATTTAGTTGTTACTGACTTCTAAATCAAAATTTTCTACTAACTAGAACCCTGCCGAAGATTTTTTTTTTTTTTTTCCGATTAAGCGACTATAGAGTATTCTCTTAATCATAGAAACATTAAATAGACTTTGATTTCTTCTCGCAAGTTCACCCCAGCCACACAATCTAAATTTGATGCTACTCATTTTTTGAAGCAAACCCTTTAAAAAATGTAATGGCTTAATAAAGATGATGTCATCCAACTACTACGGAGATTGACCGACTACAGTTTGATTAAGATCGTGTAGTTGAAAATTGACATATCTTTAATTTTTGTAAGGTTTTGTTTCAAAAAATGAGCACCGTTAGCTTTACATCCTGTGGTTGGCATGAAGTCACGAGAAGAAATTAAAGTTTATTAAAAGTTGCAACGATTTAGAAAATACTCAGTAGTCGCTAGATCTCAAGATGAGCAATGCCGCATAATCTCAATGAAAACTTGAAAAGTCAATAATTGTTTTTTGATTAAGAAACTCCTTTCAGTCGCTAAGTATCTCAATAAAAAGTAAAGATAAAGAGACTTAAGGAAAACTGTTAGATTAACATCTAACAGTAGTTGCAAAGTCTCAGAATAAAATCAGTAAATGATAAATCTTTCAACGACTACGAGATAGACTATAGTCACTGACTCTTCACATGAAAAAAAATAGTTTCAAGAGACTTAAAGGACACTATTAGATTAAGATCTAATGATACTCACTAAATCGTTATAAAAAGTCATAACAAGCTATAAAATTGAGCGACTGTGTTTTCTTCCTATACTCAATAAGTCTATGAAATCAAAACTACTTGATGAGTGTCTGGATAAAATCATGAAAACCTAAAATATTGAACGACTATCATTCAAACCTTAGTCGTTAAGTCAACAAATAACTTTTTACTGGTAAATTTATTGCTGATTATAAGATGTCTATAGTTGAACATGGACCTCTAATCTAGCTATATACACAACATAGTCATTTCTCGATCATCGAATCACGAAGAGGAGTATGGATTACTCAATTCATAAGATTCTATCGATTCGACCTGTTGCCTCCTAATTAGCTAGGGTGTTTGAATTACTCTCAGAACAAGAGCCAACAACCAAAAGACCAAGCTAATACAGATGATTTAAAATCTTGAAAGATGAGCAAAGTACAATTAATCTAAGATGAAAATGTAATTAATCTAAGAATGAAGATGCAATTTTAATCTAAGAGCTTGAGAGAAATGTGCAAATTAAGCTAATAACAATAAGCAAATTACTCTACTATGAAAGTGCAATTACACTAAATGAGAATTAAGCTAATTGTGCAATAAAAGCTTGAAAATATGAAGATAATTGAGACAAAATTTTGCTATAGTTTATGTGCTCTCAAATTGCCTTTTTTTTTAATGAAGGAGAAGGTTCATAATATAGACAAGCTCGAAGAAGGAATGAAGAGTTTCTTGAAATGAAACGGTTGACTCTTCATTCACAATTGAGACGAATATTGAGGAATTACTTAATTAAAAGAATGAATTATTGCCACATATGGGTGACCCTTCGAATATTTTGAATTATTAAATCCAAATAAGATAATCCATTCAAATAATTAAGTAATATTAATTCCTTTTATGTGTATTAGCCAAATGGGGTGGTTTTAATTTAATTTAAAGCACTTAGGACTTTAGAATTAAATCAATTTATCATAGGGATTATTTAGCTAATAAAGTCGAATACTTAGGAATTAATTATAGTGTAAGATTAATGCAATTTAGGGTTTTTTGCAATTGACACCAAGTCAAATAAAGTCAGCTAGGAGAGAGAAAATTTCCTAGTAAAATAGGACTTTAATGATGTAAAATTGAAGAAATGCACCAAAATTGATTGAATTTATAAGGTGCCAATTTTGGGGTATTACATTTGCCCCTCTTTGAATTGATGTGTGAGCAGTGTGTTAATTCAAAGAATAGTCTAATGTGATAGATGAGGTTTCAGGATTATCCCCAGAATGAAGCTTAACCCTCAGAAGTCAAGGTTAGGATGCCAAGACACTGAAATAGATCAAAATGCAGAACCACCTCCAGAACAAGGCATGATTCTCCGAAGTCTAAGTTAGATTGCGAAGAAAATGGTCTAATGAGAACTTGAGAAGAGATTGGAATCGGGGTTAGATTACCCCAATGCCCATTAGTCAAATGATGACATATGGAGCTTTAGGACTAATCTCTAGAATTAGGGTTAGATCTCCCTAACATGAAGCTTAGCCCTCTAAGACCTGGGTTAGATTACCCAGATAACGGTCCAAAAGAGATTTCGAGAGCCATCTCCAGAATGAAGCTTGACTTTTAGGAATTAGAGTTAGATTGCCCCAATACCTAATGAGATTTTGAGAACCATCTCCATAATGAAGCTTGATTCCTGAGGATCCGAGTTAGATTGCTTAGATACCTAAAAGATTGATGACAAGATGACTAGATATGAGGTACGAAGATGCCCCTAGAGATGAGATGCCCCAAGCAGTGAGGACTTTGATTTAGATCAGATTGATATGAGACTGGTTCGACAAGATTCAAATGATGCAATCATCCTGACCCCTCGGGAGTGAAATTGAAAGATGACATATCATAAGGATGATTGACAACAAGAGGTTGCAGAGTAGAAGCAATCAGACTAGATTTGCGAAGTTGCAGAAGTAATTTGGAGTGAGTGGGAGGTCCTATTGACCAAGTTTGACCATGGTTGATCATGGTTGACCAGATTTGACTAGAGCTAACTTTAGATGAAAAAGATGAAGATCTCAAGAAAATGATGAGGAGATGAGAATCTGGCAGGAAAAATATGCCAGAAGGTTGACTGCACAAGCGTCCGAGCCCAAAGGATCCTAGAATTTAAAATGCAATTTTGAGACATCTAGAGATGTCAGATTTTGATTTCGATCCCGAAAACTTGTGCAATCATGATGAAACTAGGACAAAAGATGAGAACCTTTGATGAATAGATCCAGAATAAGACAATCAAGAGAGCACCAAAACACTGTCTCAATGCAAGCCTAGAATGAAAATGCAAGCCTAAGCTAGACGCAAACCCTAGGACTTGGTTGTTGGACTCATCGTATTATCATCATAGAGTTTTTAGCAATGGAAATTCACAAGATTCCATACAATCCTCATTGACATTGCAATCATGAGAATATGAATATGACATAAGTCTTGGATTTGTCAGAATGAGGTGTAAGCATTAGGGCACGAGAAGCCAGAATGACCTGAACAACTATTCCTTTTGATTTAGCAAGTTAACATAAGCATCAAAGCATAGCTGCTAGAATGACCTGAATGTTTCTTGCATACAAACATGCTAGACACACAAGAGTTCCTTCTTTTGCCAAAGAATTCTCACAATGACCCTTACGTTCACTTAGCAGGATGAGCATTTGCAATTTCACTTGTAGCAGAAAGAAGTCACTCAAAACAGACAAGGAGAAGAACCAACCTCACCAAAGTTTCCATATAAAAGGAGTCAAGGTACACATGGCCATCCAATAGGAGATGAAGGCTCTTACAGATGGACACCCCTCTTATGTGAATTCTTTGGATCATTGGAACCAAACTAGCAAACAGAAAGCAAAGGAAAGATCATGCCCCCAGTCTTTGCTTCTCTCGGTCAAGAAGACGTCTTAGAGTTGCTCGAGGAGGAATGATAAAGTGAAAGACAAACACACAAAAGAAAAGATCAACACACTTTAGAGAATCACAAATCCAGTTTTAGTTTCAGTTTAAGTTTGTGTTCAAGCAGTTTGAAGTCGAATCAGAAATGTACAACGTTCAAAATCTTAATGGGACAACGACAACAGGTAGATGTAGTGAGAACCACTGGTGACCATCATGAGAAATGAAGTCTCAAGGAGATATCAGAGTGCTAACCAAGTATTAGCAGGCAGATGCAGTGAGAACCACTGGTGATCGATACAAGGAAGATTCTCGAAAGAGAGAACCAAGCGTGGGCAAAACATTAGCAGGCAGACGTAGTGAGAACCAATGGTGACTGATGTAAGGAAGAGATCCTGAAAAAGAGGGGTTTGAACGAGAGCTAGGTATTAGTAGGTAGACATAGTGGGAACCAACGGTGACTGATACACGAGAGATCCTCAAGGAGATAAATCTCAAAAGTAGCTAGGCATCAGTAGGCAGACACATTGAGAATTGCTGGTGATTGATGCACGAACAAAACTTTGAAAAGTGATAGGAAAATGCCCCCTAGACCAAGAAGGTGCCCCCAAGTGTGACTAGTTCCAATCCATGAAGAGTCGAGCAAAATCTCAAAGATAATTGAAAGCAAGTGCATGAGCTAGCAAACTAAAGCAGGAAACAAACTAAAAGCAGGAAATAAACTAAAGCAGGAAAGCGGGAAAGCAAACTAAAGTAGGAAAGCAAGAGCCAAATGGTGCTGAGATGAGATATAGCTTAAGGAAACAAGAGGCACCTATTTACTAGGTTTTCACCATCTTGGCAAAGATTCTATTTTTGCTACCATGATCCCTGTTTACCAGGTTTTCATCAATGGCACATTTTTTATTTTTCAATTTTTTTTGTTCTTTTCTCTTTTCTCTTTTTTTTTTTTTTTTTTGAATATTTCATTTTTTTTTGTATTTTTGAGCTTTTGATTTTTTTGTATTTTTCAAATTTTCAATTTTTTATTATTATTATCAAGGCGCCTGTTTACCAGGTTTTCACTAGGATAATAGATACATCAAAGTGCCTGTTTACCAGGTTTTCACTAAGATGATCATTTTTTCAAGACATTTTGCAATTTTTAGGATTTTTGACAATATACCATTTTTTGGGATTTTTCAGGATCAATAAGTATGTACATGAGCATACAAGCAATGTCTTAGATGTAGAATTTCTTCAAGTGAAGAATGTTGATAGGCTCTTTGAGCTATTCTCCTTCAGTGGTGGAGAGTTGGTATGCGCCAGACCCAAATGTTGCAGTGATAACATACGGACCAAGCTAGTTTGGTTCAAATTTTCCTTTCTAGACTCGTTGCTATTGATTCTTGGGGTTCTCTCTCAGGATGAGATTGCCCACTTGGAATTCTCTTTGTTTGAATTTCTTATTGTAGGCTTTAGACATCCTCTTTTGGTATGCTCTTAGATGATTGAACACCACCTTCCAGCTTCCAGCGTTCATCCAGTAACTCAAGCTCTTGAAGCTAGGATATTCTATTTTCTTCATCAGTGATGAGGCCCCTCAGAGAGATTCGCAATGTAGGAATCTCGACCTCAATAGGCAATACTACATCTACTCCATAAACCAAAGCAAAAGGCATAGCCCCTATTGGAGTTCAGATACTTGTTCTATAGGCCTATAATGCTGGATTAATTTGGAGGTGCCAATCTCTACTAGATTTATGAACTATTCTGTGCAAGATTTTGAGAATTATCTTATTAGAAGCTTCTGCTTGTCCATTACCTTGGGGATAATAGATAGATGACCAATGCTGAATAATCTTGAACTTGGTGCATAACTCTTTTAGGTCCTTGTTCTTGAATTTTCCCCCATTGTCAATGATAATGGATGAGGGTACACCATATTTACAGATGATATAGTTTAGTATAAACATAGCCACAGACTTGTCATTATCTATAGCCAGAGGCACTGCCTCAACCCACTTAGTAAAATAGTCAGTAGCTATGATGATAAACTTATGTCCTCTTGAAGAAGAAGGATGTATCTGACCCACCAAGTCCAAGGCCCATTGCTGGAATGGCTAGAAACTGATGAAAGGGATAAGCTCTTTAGTAGGAGCATGGATCAAAAACCTGTGAAAATGGAACTATTTTCAAGTCTTGGCATATTGAACAACTTCTTTCTCCATATCTGGCCAGTAGTAACCAGCTCTACTAAGTTTACAAGATAACGTCAGACCACTCGAATGAGACCCATAGATACCTTCATGTACCTCCACTAATGCATGTTTGGACTCATCGGGTTCTAGACACCTAAGGAGGGTATCATCTAGACCCCGTCTATACAAGTCATTTTCTATGATGACATACCATGAAGCATTACAAATTAGGTGATGCTTTTCATTTTAGGTATAGGTGTCTAGAATGATTTGGTCATAGAGGTAGGAATAGATATGGTGGTAGTGTGATGAGTCATGTCCAATGGCTGAATAGATCATCTTAGATTCAGGAATGTCATAGGCTAGGTAGTGTAATGCCTCCACCAGGAATTTGTGTCTGAAGTCATTCTCTGGCATTTGTAACATTGAAGAAAGAGTGGCCATAGCATCAACTACTTTATTGTCTACCCTTGGAATTTTCTTAAAATAAATGTGTGCAAAATACTATTTGAGATCATCCACCATTTGTTTGTAAGGCACTAGTTTGTCATCTTTTGTTTGGTAGACATCATTAACTTGGTTGATGATTAACTGAGAGTCTCTAAAGACCTTGAGCTCATCCACACGCCATTCAATGGCTATCTTCATACCATTAATGAGAGCTTCATATTCAGTGATGTTGTTTGTGCAGGGAAACAACATTTTATAAAGTTTTGGCAATGAGTATCTTTGAGGTGTCATAAATATAATGCATGCACCTAATCCTTGCTGAGTGAATGATCCATCAAAGAACATGCTCTAAGCCTGATGTGTGAGAAGCATGATGGACTCATCTGGGAATTCAATGTTTAAAGGCTGGTGATCTTTTAGAAGAGCTTCTGCTAACTGGTCAATGATTACTTGTCCTTTAATAGCTTTTCTTTCCACATACTCAATGTCAAATTTGCTGAGTATCATAACCAATTTTGCTAGTCTACCTGTGAGGGCAGCCTTGCTTAGTAAGTACTTTAGTGGATCAATTTTTGTAATAAGCCTTGTAGTGTGAGCGAGCATATAATGCTACAACTTCTGAGAAGTGAACACTACTGCTAGACAAGCTTTCTCAATGACATAATTATTCATTTCATAAGAAACCAATGTTCTGCTGATATAATAAATAGCTATCTCTTTGTTGTTCTAATCTTCTTGATCTAGAAGAGCACCCAAAGATGTATTCGTTGCTAAGATGTATAGTATGAGTGGCTTCCCATGAATAGGAGGCATCAATATAGGTGGATTAGCAAGATATTGTTTAATTTGAGTGAGTCCTCTGTCACATTCTTCATTCCATTCATAAGTCACACCCTTATGCAAAGTTTTAGTAAACGGTTGCGACTTGTCAGCCAACTGTGAAATCAAGCGCCAGATAGATTGTAGCCTTCCTTGAAGTCCTCTCATTTGACTTGTGTTTCTAGGTGGAGGCATGTGCATAATAGGTTGCACTTTTTTAGGATCAACTTCTATGCCTTTGGCTGAAATGATGTAACCCAAGAGTTTCCCAGAAGTGACACCAAATGCACATTTTTTGGGATTAAGTCTGAGACTAAATTGTTCCATGCGATCAAGTATGGGACCCAAATTTGTAAGATGAGTTTTCCATTGCATGCTTTTGGCTAAAGTGTCATCCACATAATCTTCCATTATTTTATGCATCTTATCATGGAAAATGGTAGTGACAGCTCTCTAATATGTTGCTCCAGCATTCTTAAGCCCAAAAGGAATGAAATTCCAGTAGAAGGTGCCCTAGGCACATGTGAAAGTGGTCTTTTCTTGATCTTATAGTGCAATTTTTATTTGATTATAGCCAGAGAAGCCATCCATCAAGGAATAAATCGCATAACCTATTGTCATATCCACTATCATGTTAATATTAGGCAGCAGGAAGTCATCTTTTGGACATGCCTTATTTAGATCCCTGAAGTCTGTACACACACGAATGGATTTATCATGTTTGGTGATTGGAACAATATTTGAAATCCACTCTACATAATCAATAGTCCTTATGAAACCAACTTTAAGAAGCTTTTCTAGCTCTGCTTTGACTAAAAGTGCCACATGTGGATGCATCTTTCGAAGCTTGTATTTGACAGGCTTAATGCCTGGTGCAATGGACAGATGGTGCATGATTAGATTGGGGTCTAATCTAGGCATGTCAGAGTAAGTCCATGCAAAGCTTATTTTCTTTCTTTGAAAGAAGCTAGTGAACTCTTCATGTTCTTTTGCAGATAATGACTATGCTAGATGAATAATTTGTGGAGCAGCCTCTGTACCCAAATTCACTGGCTGTGTCGGCTCAATCAATATTAATGATCCCTCCTAAAAATGGCTTAGAAGCATATCAAGTATCTCATCCTTGGGAACATTAGAGAATTTTTCACTCTCCGATATGTCTTTTATTTTTACTATTTTTGGCTCTGATACTGCCATAATGTGGTTTTCACCATCAGAGCATCTATTTTTTCTTCTTTTAATTTTTTGACTAAGATACTTGATATCCGCCTCTGTCATGCTGACACTACTTTCGCTAGTGGAGGACATTACAGGTTCAATAACATGGAGGTAACAAGCTAGAGCATAATCATTCTAGAAGGTTAGGACTTCATTAGATGAGGAAGGGGAGTTCCAGTTTATCAGATTGGGATTTTTTAGTGAGAGAGAAGGAGTGACTGGTTTAATTATGTTCACATTATAACCATCAAAAGTGCGGATGAGCAAGTCAAGACCTAGAGCGATCTCATCCAAAGGAGCATTTGAATCCCTATGAGATCTCATGTTAGAAGTAGAGGACAAGTTAACACCAATGGCATCTAATTCATGTGACCTAATGCTAGACCCTTCACCTACTTTGAGAATGTTTTCATAAGTATGCACCATGTCTATATCTTTATCATAAGTAGCATCAGACAAAGATTCAAACTCAGTACTTGATGTGGGAATTCCATTAGCACTGGTTGTATTGTTAGGAATAAGGTGTCTCAACCTTGGATAATTCCTATTCTTATTATTTGTTTTGTAAAATGTATTTCTTGCAAATAATGTAATTAAGTGTGAGTGTACATGTCTAGTTGGCATGTTGATGTGTCACTCCACTTGATGTGTCAGCATCTTGAATTGTGTGTAAGGAGATCATGGCTGAAAAGGTTATGATAGATTCCTATGACAGATACCTATGACATGTAAGAGCTATGTCTAGAAGATTCAATGACGGGTGAAGACATGCAAGACATGTGGCAACTGATAAAGTTGAGTACTGTACACTCTTCCCCAAAGGTTTTGGAGTGTTGGGGTTTTTACCTAAAGGTTTTCCCCAGGGTAAATCATTGTGTCATTCTTTATTTTTTGTATGCATGGTATATGGCTGCAATATCATTGTTAAAGTAGTTAACAAATTTGAAATTGTAAGGATTTAAAAGAATTTGCACAATACTTTCCTTTAGAGATTAGTGTAGGAAGCTGTTTCCGCACCTGAGTTTCCTTACAAGTGGTATCAGAGCCTGATCAAATTTTGATCCTAGTTTTTGGGTAGGGTTTTCTAACCTAATCTCAAGTTGAGTGGGAGTTTTGTGCAGAGCATTCTAAATCTTATTTGCAGATTGAGATGGCAAGTTCCTCATACCGTAGAATGGAGGTGGAGAAATTTAATGGCACTAATTTCAAGTTGTGGAAACTCAAGATGGAAGACATGCTTGAAGACCGTGAGCTATGGGAGGCTTCTTCACTTGATATGAAACCTACATCGATATCTCAAGTGGATTGGGAGATCAAGGATCAGAAGGCTAAGGGTCTCATCAGACTCTATCTAGCAGATGCCGTTCTTTTGAATGTTCTTGATGAGACTACTACAAATTCTTTATGGAAATGGCTTGGGTCTATTTATCAGGCCAAACCTCTGGTGAATAAGTTGTTCCTAAGAAAGAAGTTGTATTCTTTAAGAATGGAGGAAGGTGGATCCGTAACTAATCATCTCAATGCATTCAATTTATTGATTGCATAGTTGGCATCATCCAGTGCCAAGATCGAGGAGGAGGATCATTGTATGACCCTGCTTTGTTCCTTGCCGAATTCATGGGACCATCTTGTGATGGCTCTCAGAAGTACTATAGTCACATTCTATATGGATGATGTGGTGTCTTCATTGTTATCTAAGGAGATGCAAAGAAAGACTTCGGATTCATCTAAGGAAGCCCTTGCTGTTCACGGGAGATCCAACGACAAAGGAAAGTAGAATGACAACAAGTCAAAGAAGGGTAGATCCAAATCCCATGGGAGTTCTAAGACTCCTGGAAAGTCCAAGGTGAAATGTTGGAACTGTGATAAATCTGGGCACTTCCAGAGGAACTGCAAAGAACCGAAGAAGAAGAAGAAAGGCTCAGATTCAGCTTTTGAAAAATCTCAAGAAGATGGAGATACTTTTATTGCAGCTTTGGCAGCCCATGCATCTGATGATGTGTGGTTGGTAGACTTGGGTGCTTCTTTTCACATGACCTCTTATCAAAATTGGTTCTCAAAATATGAAGAGTTCGATGGTGGAAAGGTGTACTTGGGTGATGATTCTCACCTAAAGATAGTTGGACGCGAAAGGGTCACTATCAAATTTCCTAATGGACGAGTAAAGGGAATCAATGGAGTTATGCACATTCTAGGTTTGGTACGAAACCTATTATCTATAAGTATGCTGAATGATGTAGGTGTGCAAGTTGTCTTTTCAAAAGATGGATGCAAGATGATGAGAGGTTCTATGGTACTCGCTAGAGGTACTAGGAGAGGTACTTTGTTTTAGCTTGATGCATGCATTGCTCATTGCAATAGTTCTTTTGTTTCAAATAAGAGAGTGGCTATCACTTCATCCCCACCATTTGAACAAGCAGTAAAGAAGACTGTGGCAATGGGTTCTGATGGTAGTGCAGTAAGTGTACCTAAGGGTGCAAACACTTTGGAAGGCAAGCTTCTTACAGAAAAGACAATGTTGTGGCATACGAGATTTGGCCACATTGGTGAGAAGGGTCTTAGGATCTTGAAAACTAAAAATCTCATCAAGGGGCTAAATGATTGTAATCTCAAGTTCAATTTCTGTGAACACTGTGTTTATGGTAAGCAAAATCATGTTAAGTTCTACTCCAGTTCTCACAAGTCTTTTGGAATTTTGGATCTTATTCATTCTGATGTTTTTGGTTTTGTAAAAGTTCCTTCTATCTCCAGTTCTATATATTTTGTATCTTTTATAGATGATTACAGCAGAAGGACTTGGATATATTTCCTGAAAAGTAAGACCCAGGTTTTCAGTTGGTTCAAGGAATTTAAGGCTCTCGTGGAGAATCAGACTGGTAAAAGAATCAAGTGTGTGAGAACTGATAATGGTGGTGAGTTTTTCTCCACAGAGTTTGAACAATTCTATAAAGAATGAGGTATCGAGAGGCATAAGACAACTCCTTATACCCCACAAAAAAATGGAGTTGCAAAGAGAATGAACATGACACTGATGGAGAAGGCTAGGAGTATGCTTAGTGGAGCTGGTTTAGAACAAAGGTTTTGGGCCAAAGCTATGGCCATTGCTTGCTATCTGGTTAATAGATCTCCTACATCAACTCTTCTTGGTAAGACACCCATGGAGGTGTGGTCTGGTAAGAAGCCTTCAATTAGACATCTTTGTGTTTTTGGTTGTGAAGCTTATGCACATGTTCCAAAGGAGAAAAGAGCTAAGTTGGAAAACAAAGCTATCAAATGTATTTTCATCAGATACAGTGTTGGTGTGAAAGGATACAAGCTTTGGAATCCTATGACTAGTAAGGTGTTGCATAGTAGAACTATTATTTTTAGAGAGCTAACACCTTCTCCTATTGTGCTACAACCAGATGAAAAAGAAAAGGAAAAAGATGTTGTTTAGTTTCCTCCTACCCCTGAGAAGACTGAACAGAGAGACCATGTTGGGACTAATGATGAGGAGAGCTTTGATAGTTCGAAAGAAGAGGAAGAACAACCTCAACCTCAACCCTTGAGGAGATCTATGAGAGAAAGAAAGCAACCAGAAAGGTTTGGTTATTCTATGTTAGATTCCAATTGTACTTTTGCTTTGATTACTAACACTAATGAGCCTAGATCTGTGAAAGAGGCTTTGGGCATGGAAGATGCAGGTTCCTGGATTAAGGCTATGGATGATGAGATGGATTCATTAAGAAAAAAAAAACTTGGGACCTTGTAACTTTGTCGAAAGGGAGAAAATATGTTGGTTGTAAATGGGTGTTCAAGAAGAAATTCTGTGTAGATGGTAGTGTTGAAAGGTACAAAGCTAGATTGGTTGCAAAGGGGTATTCACAGGTAGAGGGAATAGATTATGGTGAAATATTCTTTCCTGTTGCAAAGTTGACATCCATTAGATTTCTGTTATCTCTTGCTGCATCATATGATTTAGAGATAGACCAGATGGATGTGAAGATAGCTTTCCTTTGTGGTGATTTGGAGGAAGAGATTTATATGTCACAGCCTGAGCACTACATTGTCAAAGGTAAAGAATCCTTAGTTTGTAGATTAAAAAAATCTCTATATGGTTTAAAGCAATCCCCTAGGATGTGGTACCTTAAGTTTGATGCCTTTGTGTTGTCAATTGGATTTGTAAGATTGAAATCATATCATTGTGTTTATTTCAGAGTTGAAAATGACCGCCTTCTTATTGTTGCATTATATGTTGATGATATGTTGCTGTTTGGGAAGGATAAGGGTATGATTTCTAATTTTAAATCTCAGTTGTTAGCACAGTTCTAGATGAAAGATCTTGGGGTAGCAAGGTACATCTTGGGTATGGAAATCAATAGAGACAGGTCTAACATAAAACTTTTGTTGAGTCAGAGTAAGTATGTGAAGTCTATGTTGGACAGGTTCAGCATGGCAACTTGTAGACCACTATGTGTTCCTGTTTCTGTGGGAACAAAGTTATCTGTAGATGATTGTCCAAAATCTCCTAGTGAGGTGGAGGACATGAGTAGAGTACCTTATGCTAGTGCAATTGGTAGTCTTATGTATGCTATGGTCTGTACTAGACCAGACATTACCCAAGTAGTGGGACTTCTGAGTCGGTTTATGGCTAACCCTGGATGGGTACATTGGGATGCAGTTAAGCGAGTATTCAGATATTTGAGGGGTACATCAGATTACTCCATATGTTACCATGGTAACTCTTCTGGATCTCCACATTCAATTTGTATTTGTGGGTTTGTGGATTTAGATTGGGCAAGTGATATTAACAGCAGGAGATCCACCAATGCTTATGTGTTCACTATGTTTGGTGGTGTTATTAGTTGGATGAGTAAGCGACAACCTGTGGTTGCTTTGTCCACTACAAAAGCTGAGTACATGGCTAGTACTCATGCTCGTAAGGAAGCCATTTGTCTTAGGAGATTGTGTTCCGATGTTGGTGTTGATGCAGAACAGATTACTATTTGGTGTGATAGTCAGAGCACTATTTGCCTTGCGAAGAATCCAACTTTTCATGTCAGAACGAAGCACATTGATGTGCAGTTTCACTTTGTGAGAGATATGGTGGAAGATGGAAAGGTAAATTTGGAGAAGGTAGATACTATGAAGAATGTTGCAGATGCATTAATGAAACCAGTGGGCACTGAGAAGTTCAGATGGTGTTTGGAGTCTATGGGCCTTTTGGCCTATAGTGGTTAGTTCCTGTTGCTCTTACAAGGTGTTCGACAAGTGGGAGAATGTTAGGAATAAGGTGTCTCAACCTTGGATAATTCCTATTATTATTATTTGTTTTGTAAAATGTATTTCTTGCAAATAATGTAATTAAGTGTGAGTGTACATGTCTAGATGGCATGTTGATGTGTCGACATCTTGAATTGTGTGTAAGGAGGTCATGGATGAAACGGTTATGATGGATTCCTATGACACGTAAGAGCTATGTTTGGAAGATTCAATGATGGGTGAAGACATGCAAGACATGTGGCAATTGATAAAGTTGAGTACTGTACACTCTTCCCCAATCGTATATGGCTATCTTTAGAAGTTGCCCTAAAAAGGGAAGTGCAGGATATAAGCATTTGTTTAGGGTTGTGAAGATAGGTGAAGTTAGTGTATTGTTGGAACATTTTTATGTTGCCGTGATTTGTCTTCAAGAGCTGGAAAATCTTTTGAAAGAACTTGCATTGCAAGTGTACTGTAAACTGTAATAGTTTTGATTAATACATTGTGTAGGTTTTGGAGTGCTGGGGTTTTTACGGAAAGGTTTTACCTAGGGTAAATCATTGTGTCATTCTCTATTTTTTGTATGCATGGTATATTGCTACAATATCATTGTTAAAGTAGTTAACGAATCTGAAATTGTAAGGATTTAAAAGAATTTGCACAATATTTTCCTTTAGAGATTAGTGTAGGAAGCTATTTCCGCACCTGAGTTTCCTTACATGTATCATTATTTTTATCCCTTGCAGTATTAATGGCTTGTTGAAGTAGATCTTTTTCAAATTGCTCTTGGAAATGTGGGGGTATGTACTATTCACCTTGAGAATTAGAATCAGCCATTTGTATTTCTTTCCATTGGTCATACATGAGTCAATGCACCGAAGTGGTCTCATCGGAATCACTATTAGTTTCTATAAGGTGAACAGGTATGACAAGTTCATCAGGTTCTGCAAAGAGTGTAGCAAATTCTGGAGGAATTGGATATGGAAAAACATCTTCATTAGAGCTGGCCTCTGGATTTACCTTTGGGGTTGTATCTTCAAATTCAGGTTCAGGTTCTGACACAAATCTGTTTATCCCTAAATGAAAGGGGATCTTTTTGAAACCTAAGCCAGTAGTATCTTTTGTGTGGCAATCTGTACCTTCAATGGGTTTCAACAAACCATTGTCATTCCTCCCTATAGGACCACTCCCTTTGTAGCCAAAGTGCTTCATGATCTTGAAGGCCTCACTGTATGGCTCTTGTTCTAAGTCTGGAGGTGGAGTAGTTGTTTCAAATGTTTCTTTTCCTTTATAAATCCAAGCTATGACAGCTCTTTCTTCATCCTTATCTTCTAAAGGTGTAGAGGACCGTACAAAGGTGCCATCGTAGACTGTCTAAGGAGAGTTATTGGAAGGTTTCTTACTCTCAAAAGGTCTCCCATAAGAGCGTGGAGATGGAGGAAGAGAAGCCAGTGATAGCACAGGTTCAATATGATATTCTCCCATGCCTGTATCCTGAAGTTTTAGAGTTTGTTCCATTTCCTTTAGCTTAGTGTCATAGAACTCAATGGATTCTCTATTAGCTGGAATAAAGCTATCTGTAGACCGCACAAGTGTGTTGCAAGAATAATTGGTATTAGCAGGCACAGTGACTTCCGCTCCATGGAATGGAAACTTGATGCATTGATGGTAGGTGGATGGAACAGCTTGCATCTCATGAATCCATGGCCTACCCAACAAGATGTTGTAGGCAAGAGGAATGTCAAGAACTTGAAAAGTAACATCTCTCTCAATAGGTCCTACGCAGATAGGGAGCACAACTAAGCCTTGGGATTTGCATTCCTCTTCATCATAAGATTTGATAGTAATCTTTTTGCAGGAGTCTATACAATTCTCATCATAACCTAGCTGAGTAAGAAACTTAGTAGAACAAATATTGAGACCAGCACCATTGTCTATGAGCACTCGGCAAACACGCTTAGGACCTATCATGACTTCTATGTGCAAGGGAGCATTATGCGGATGGCTCAGAGAGTGATCATCTTCTTCAAAGAAGGAAAAATAATAAGGTGAGGTCAAATGACCCACCATAGATTGGAACCGGTCGAGGTTGAGATCTTTGGGTATGTTAGCCTCGGTGAGGGCTTTATCCAGAATCTGCCTGTGAGCAGGTGAGATCTTCAACAACTCAAAAATGGTAATCTGAGCATTGGTCCATTGGAGTTGATCTAAGATGCTATAACTAGTTGAGCTAGATGTAGGGACTGCTTTCATGTTCTTGTTGGTAGGGCCAACATCAATCTTATCCATAGTTTGTTTCGGAGCAGATACAGGAGGATTAGGAGCTTTCAAAACAATCCTTCCACATGATCGAGTAACAACATTGGCACAATCTTGAGGTTGTTTAGATTCAGACAAATGAGATGCGGAACTACGCAAGATGAAAGGAGTCTTAGGTTTGGGAGTATCACTAGTCCCCTTAATAGTAATCACATTGCAATACTCTACCTCAACAGGTTCAATCATACCAATGACATTGTCATCATTAGTGTATGTGTAATTGACTTTAGCATTGGTATTCTTAGTGTTTGAAGATTCACCCTTCTCATGAGGAGGGGAGGGATCCTTAAATGCTTGATGGTCTGAATTCTTGTTATGGTCATCCACAACAATGTCATAGCTATCAATAAAATCTTGGACCTTATGTTTCAGCTGAAGACAAGTAGAAGTCTTGTGACCCTTATTCTGGTGGTAGTCATAGTATGCATTGTCATTCCACTAATGAGGTCATGGTTGTGGGTGATAGAGATGCTTTTCCAAATAGCAAGTATCTGATTCTACACAAGCTTTTTATAGACCACATCAAGCAATTCTCCCAAGGAAGTGAATTCACGCTTGGGTCGAGATGCCCAAGGTTTATTCTTAGAAAACCTTGAAGGTTTCTGATTTTCCATCGCAAGCTTTTCAGTAGCTTTGATTACCTATATGCTAGAATAGAGATTGAAAATAGACTTAGTAGGCTTGGGGGTCACATTCTTGACCACTCCATCATTCACAACATCTCTATTCTTGTTGACAAACTTCCCTTTATCTTTATTTGAAGAAGAAGATCCTTGCTTGTTGTCCTTGTTTAAAGTCAATTCCCTTTTCTTGATCATAAAGGCCTCTATTCATACCGCTTGTTTAATCATGCTATCAAAGGTTAAGGGACCTTGTAATTGCACTTGGTATCCGAAGTCTGGGACAAGATTGTCCAAAAGGATGTTGAGTCTCTCGAACTCTAGTAGCTTGTGAGGACACCTTGTACATAATTGTCTCCACCTTTGGAGAAATGTTAGGAAAGATTCCCCTTGTCTCTATTTTAAATTGCAAAGATCCCAGATGTTGACTGGATGTTGAATATTATGTGAGTAATGCTGGAGAAATAGATTATCCATTTCATCAAAAGTCTTAATGCTAGTGGGCAATTGAGAAAACCACTCCATAGCTGGTCCACCCAAGCTACGAGGAAATAGGCACATAAGATATGTTTGATCATGCATGAATTCCATGGATAACATGCCAAACTCCCTTAAGTGATCTTGGGGATTGGTAGTACCCAAATATTTGTCATATTTTGGTAGCTCTGCACCTTTGGGAAAAGGTGGCATGTGAAGACTGCTATCAAAGGGGAAAGGACAAATGATTTCCACTGTGAATTGTTGTGCGGGTTTGTCCTTATTCTTCGCAAGTTGGCTAATTTGATCTTGCATGTCTCGGACCATCTTTTGCAACTTAGCGGTCTTAGTTTCTTCTTCCTTGGCCACAAGAGTTTCAACTTGAAAATTTGAGGGTAATTTAGCCCCTTATTTGGCTAGCTCAAGAAAGTATTTTTCCTTCTCCTCTAGAAGGAGGATCTCCATCATCTTTATAAGACCCTTGTTTACTTTCACAACATTTATGTTGTTTTGAGTTATTGTGTCATCACCATCATTGCCAAGAATATCATAAATGCTTGGTACTATTGGAGTTGATGAAAAATAACCCACAGCTCCCAAGAACACCTACACACAAACACCTATCACAGAAAGAGAGAGAAGCAAACATCTATGGAGACCTGAACGTATGGATCCATGAGAGAGGAGAAATCTTTGATGTGCAAAAACAAAAGTTGCAATCAATAATGAAATGTCAGAAAATGTTACAAAGTGTTATGAGATCAATCCTTATAAAAGGAGATCATAAAACCTAAAAAGGTAAAACCCTAGGTTGCATAATAATAATTAATAAAGTAATTAATTATTATATGCCTAAAGTTTAGCTTAAGTAGAAAGAGGTAATAAGTGACTTAATAATTCAATCAATATGATTCAATTAATAAGAAAACACTTTATTACTCTAACACCCCCCCTTAATATAAACTTTGGGAGAAGCTAAAAACTTAGAAAGAACTACTGAAAGCAAATGGGTCCCGACAACAAAGGCTTGATTAGGTACCCAAGTACAAAAGAGAGTCTCTACAAAGTGGAGAAATAGAGAAAACCACATGGGAAAAACTCTACTCCAAAAAGAGACCAAGATTAGTCTGAAGGACTAAAGAAGCCTCCAAAACTAGGAATATTCTAGAAAATAGGAACAAGGATGAACATGTACAACATCACTGAAGCAAGAAACTGCAAACTCTGTCAAGAAGAAACTGATGATCTGAAGATCCTCCATTGAAATATGACCAGGTAGAGAAGACTGTAATCTGTATGAGTGCCCTCAAATAACACTACTTGGATTAGGAGGCAAACAAAGGCAAACACCTAAACTCGAAGGTACAGATGGCATAAATACCAAAAGCTTAAAGAGCTGATCAATCAAAGCTGGAAGAGAGCATCCAAAAATAGGAAAGAAAAGAGTGTCCATATGGTAAATGATCCATCTCACCGGAATGTATAGGTACCCAACTATTGCAACCACCTAGTACATAGGATCAAATACTAAATACATAGCTCACACAATTGAACCAAGGAGGTAGTAGAACCAATAGTAGAAACTCCCCCATACGGCTGACAAGGGAGTAATGAAAGGTACACTGAAAAGATCATCCAATATGAACTGCATGATGAAGAAGAATCTGGAACATCAAATGTACAAAGAGATTACAAACATAAATAAAGATACTTGAGGCTAATGTCATTGGAGGAATGCTCACATGACAAAAGAAGATGGAAAACAAAGGAAAACATCAAACCCCCCTGACACTTTATAATGGAGTGCGAGTACATAAAGCACGAACATGTGCAAGATCCCATCAAAGCAATAGAATGGCACTTTATCTCAGTGCGTGTGCATAAAATAATGCTACAAAAAATAAAGTATACACTACTCAAAGAAGATCAAAGGCTTCTTAAACAAAAGAACAACCTAAGATGAGCCATCCCTCAAAGGGAAGAGATCCCAAGACCTGAAACAACCAAGATATCCACCAGACTGCAAAAAAACAAGAATCTGAATAAAATGAACCTAGAGAAGAATCTGGAAAAATGACTCATAGCACTGAAAAGCTCTCTGAACAAGCTTTCCAATGATATATCATTTTTTGAAAATAGAGCCCAGATGTACAAGATAAAGCTCCTGAAGTGTAGAACTGAAGATATGGCTTTGACAGAGAAAAAACCATCAGAAAAATAAAACCATAAAAAATAACTTCCAGATCTGGAAAGAGCTCAGAATCAGCTTTCCAACGATATCTCGTGTGCCAAATTTTGACACCGTATGCTCAAGATATGAGCAAAAAACCAACAGCTGAGGATGGGTGATGTCAGCAAAAGGATAGAATCACACATGAAACCATAAGATCTGATAAAAGCTCCAAAAGAGCTTTCTGAAAATATCTCATTTGCCAAAAATGGAGCCCAAATGCAAGAGAAATGGATCCTGGAATGCAGGAGGTCTGAAACGCCAAGATCGCATAGAACATCTTATTTTGACAACAAAAAATGGCTTCAAAATGGCAAAATAAAAAAACCATACCAGCAAAAATGGATCGGGCTTAGAACTAGATTTTCGATGATATATCGCATGCCCAATTATGATCCCAAATGCCTGAGTTATGCGCAAAAAAGCATAGGTACCTCCAAAAAGCTTCAAAAAGGGTGCAACTCCTAGTGACATCAGCAAACTGTGAGCCTTAATTTGACAGCCAAATGGTCGTCACAACTTAAATCCCCTAGGGGTTGAAAAAAAGGTGGGTGACCAGCAGCTGGATCCCCATACGACCTAGGGCTTAGCGGAAGGGAGCTGGGCGTGGGCTAACCGCTAGCGGTGACTGTCAGTCACCGCGGTTAGTCCAGTGGTGACTGCCAGTCACCGCGGGTGGAGCAGAGCTCGGCGGAGCATGGCGAGGATGATGGAGCGCGGTAGGTGGCATGGACGACAGTTAGTAGTGATGGCAAGCCTGAATCTTAGCGGCGGCGGAGTTGAGGCCACTGGGCAGAGTGAACTCTGTGCGGTTGCCGTTGGGTGGCGTGTGGGTGGCCGCTGGGTGGCCGCTGGACCTGTGAAATTTTTTTAAATTTTTTTTGATTGTACCTGCACCTCAGAGTGCGTGCCAGGGCTGTACGACCTTGGTATGCAAAAAATTTTGCATCAGAGGCCAACTTGTCAAAAATTGACAAGTCTTATATGGTTTTTGACTATCTTAGGCCTTTTGAACATAATCGTGAGGTTCGTTTGGGCCAGAAGTGCTCCAAAAAACAATGATCGCCTTGAGATCACTTGTCCAAAATTGACAAGTTTTATATGAATTTTGACTATCTCGAGCCTTTCGGACGCAACCATGAGGTCCGTTTGGGCCAGAAGTGCTCTAAAAATAGTTATTGCCTCAGGATCTGTGTCGAGGCCGATTACAAATTTTTTTCTCACAGATTCCAACTTTGTCCAAATTGGACAAACTTTATATGGATCTTGGGGTTCTTGGATGCTCTGAATGCAACCATGAGGTTTGTTTGAATCCAAGATGACCAAAAAAATAGGTCCCCCCAGATTTGACAGGAAACCCTCTCTGAAAACGTAGATCTGATGAACACAGATGAATCTCTCAGGAAGAGGATAGGGGCAAGCAGATCTAAAACTCTGATACCATGTTGGAGTTGATGAAAAACAACCCACAGCTCCCAAGAACACTTGCATGCAAACACCTATCACAGAAAGAGAGAGAATCAAATAGTTATGGAGACCTGAACGTATGGATCCACGAGAGAGGAGAAATCCTTGATGTGCAAAAACAAAAGTTGCAATCAATAATGAAATGTTAGAAAAGGTTACAAAGTGTTATGAGATTAATCCTTATAAAAGGAGATCAGAAAACCTAAAAAGGTAAAACCCTAGGTTGCATAATAATAATTAATAAAGGTAATTAATTATTATATGCCTAAAGTTTAGCTTAAGTAGAAAGAGGTAATAAGTGACTGAATAATTAAATCAATATGATTCAATTAATCAGTAAACACTTTATTACTCTAATAGGTACTTGATCTTGATTCTGATCATAAGGGGCAGGATGATAGTGGTACGCTGGTTGACTACCTTGAGCTTTGTTTTGAGCTTGGTGATGATTTTGATCATTTTGGGTTTGGTCATAACACTACTCATTTCAAGGTTGGGCACGATGTCAGTCATTGGAAGATTGACCAAAATGCTGGTTGTTTTGAGATTGATCAAAAGTTTGGCTGTATTTTCCCAGTTGGAAGTCGAATGGCTCTCCCATATTGTTGTAGGAATGTGCAGCAAATGAAGACTCAGTAAAATGATATGCATAATGCCGAAAGGGCACAGCTAAGGTAACTCTTGGTGCTCTAACAAGATCAAGAAGATCAATAGGTTCAAATGAGTTGATATTGTCAACAAGATCTATAGGTTCAATGATAGGACTAGTTCGAGGAAGTGGTCTTCCAAAGTTATGAAACAATGAGTTGTTTTGGAAGAATGAGTTGTCCTGATCTTGAAATGAGAAACCAGGTTGCACTTGAAACAATGGATTAAAACACTCTTGGAACACTGGAGGTGATTAAGACGGGCTATCTTTCAAAGTACTCAACAAAGAACTTGAGGATCCCTCACAATGTTCAGATTGCATAATAGGTTTGGGACAACTTGTTTCCTGATTATGAGATTTACATCTATCTTGATGAGTATTACGAATGGGGTAAGTATTGCCACTTTGAGTTGGGAAAGTCATAGATGAAGATGAAACGAGAGAAGACTCGAGATAATGCTAAAACTCTATCTCTAGGAATAACGAAAAGGAGATAAAGGCTAGAACAACCGAGATGTGAGATGCACCTAGTACGAATCATTAGGAGTATGGCTAGAACAGCCGAGATAAGACTATCATGACATGAGGTACAAAAGCACAAAGAGATGAGATAAATAAAAAGGAGACAATCGAGAGTTTAAGCAAAACTGATCGGTTTGCAACTCGAGACACTCATTTTCTAATAGTGAACGATAGGAAAATAGGTAAACAAACCTCAGACAAGAATCAGATTAGATAAAAAGTTCACCAGTCAATGAGAAATAAGTCGCTATTTTGAATACCAAGGTACAGGTTCACACGAGAAAGTACCAAGCCGTGCGAGAAAACACCAAACTTCACGCGAGAGAATGAAAGCTCACGTGAGGAAATGCTCTGAAAGGTGAAATTTCGCACGAGAAAAGATCAAAGTTCAACAGTTCAACATAGTTTACGAGGTAAAAAGTCAAGTTTTGAGACACAGCCTAAATTGTTCTCTGATAGAATTTCCAGGTTTCAAACAGTTTGAAGGACAGTTTAATCAACAATCTCAGTTTGAAGGTTTCAAGCATTCATTTACAAGCATAAAGGTTTGATCAAGCAATGGTGACACAAGAAGTAGTCGCAAACAGACCTACCAAGGACAAAGCAACTTGGCAGTATCATAGGAGTCTTTGTTTAATCATGATGAACAAGTTAAAACTCAATAACAAACACATAGTTATCCCTACAAAAAAATGGTGAGAAGACAAAACCTTTGCCTCACTGCTTATGTGCATGCGTTCACCTCACATAGCCGTGTCACCCCCTAGAGGGCACTCATGTTTTTGGTGTTTCCAATGACTCAATAGTATATGTTCAAAGGTTACCCTTGAAGTAGGGGCCATTTTAATATACCACCTTCAAACGTCCAGGTGCATGCCTATGGTGAGAATCTATGAGAGAGATTCTTCCCCCTCCCTGTGCAAAGATTATGCCTCCTTTAAGAGGTGATTCGGGTAGGCAACTAACTAAAGAAAGTTTTTAGTGGGCTTTTGTTCACACTAACCTTTGGTGCTCCCGATACAGGGCTAGGGTCTCGCAACCACACCAACACCCGAAAGTCATACACCCCCACAAGCAGGGCTAGGAGCGGTGCCACTCAGTACAACAGATGGAGCCTTCTCAAGATGATAGTCGAAATCAAGAGAAGGAAGTTAACATGGTTTTGGAGTCTTTAGAACCAACAAAAAATTATTTATTATACTAAGGTGGAATCACCGACAATAGGTGCGTACTCACTTGGTTCATTCCCAGAGGTTTAACTTCCGACAGGCCCTCTAAAGATGACACAACTTGGCTTGGATCCGAGGGTTTGATTTTTTGTTTCTCTCAAAGAGAGAAGAGCATACTTCTCTACCTCTTCACCTTACCCAAACACATCAAGCATAGTCATCACCGAGTTAGCTTCACTCACTAGTACATTTGACATCATTTTTCTATGAAAATTATCGACCATTAATTAAAAAGGTTTAGGTTGGTTGGATTGTAGAAGGAAAAATTTGTTTTTTTAAAAATCCATGCCCATGTTGGTCAAAATTGAGACCAATACCATGTCGATCGAAATTTTGACCAACATGGCCATATAACCTAAAAAAAATAATTTCAATTCTCGTTTCATTTTTACGGATTCTCATTTCATGGTTGCAGCGCGCGAATTAGAATTTCCATCTTCTAATCAAACGAAGAGCCAGATCGAGAGCTAGCAGCATATCTAGCATATCCAGCACCCTGCGAGGTTATTTTCTTCTACTCATTAACTCTGTTAGTAATTTTATAAAAGTTATTCTACTGAAAGATTAATGCAAACAAAAGCTTTTGCAATAAAATAAAAAAACTAAACAAATAATTGTAATGGATTGTAAATATCTAATCTCAGTTTTATAAACCAATCTCAGATTTATACCCACCTCTAGTCTATATTGCTTGCACAGAGCCTTAAGAGAATTGGCAAAGCAGCAAGCTTTCATGTCCACAATCCTTCTTGGTTCCTCAGGATCTCTTGCTGCAAACAGAACTCCTGTAAAAGAAAAACAAGAATTAGAGAAAACAACAATCAAATAGACTTGGCCAATGAAACGTGATGCCCTGGGCTAATTTCCATAGATGGATTTAGCTGATAAGGAAGGGAATCAGGTAGCAAAGGTGCCCGCAAATAGAGGTTGCAATGAAAGAACATGTCTAGGGTGGAGCACTGGTCATGACATGTGTTGGCATGGATGGGGCTAAATCAGATAGTATAAGAAATGCATTTAGTCATGATAGTTTGTTTGGGTGGAATGAATAATTCTGGCTTACCATTTTCCAATCAAATTAGCCCCTTCAGCCCGAGCTGTAATTGATATTTTGCATTACCACTATCCACAAATACTGTCTGATGATCCTCAGAAGTGTCCCACAAAGAACTAGTTAATAGTAAATACAATGTGAAACATGTGGGAAAATTTTACTTGTAAAATGAATTGGCAAAATCTAGAAATGAGTAAATTGAACTTATTTGGTATTTGTTTCCGTTCATCAAATGAGGAAATGTAACACTATATCTTAGGACACCTTCTTACACAACCCTAAAGCTGTGGATGAGAGATTTTTAAATCCGATGATGAACAATATTTTATTTTTCTTGATTTTTTCTTTTAGGTGTAGATGTAAACAATAGCATCAAGATTGCACACTTCAAGTTCCCCTGTGACTATCTCTTTATTTGAATCAAAATTAGCATGTTTGGTTAGCTAGAGTATTTCAAAATTGACTTTTCTTTGAAGGGAAAGTCTGTTTATTTGAGCCTCAAACAATCTTGTGCAGAGTTATTCTAGATATAATGTAAATTGTGTATATTGGTTATGCTATTTATTTTATTTTATGTGATAAATCTAAATCCTTCGTGGCATTCATTATCAATTTAAATTGTGTTTGGTCAGTTGTCTCGAGAGAAATCATATCTATTATGACAGTTTGGTATTTTGTAAGTGTTTTATTGTAGGGTTTTATGATGACATTTGAAAAAACTTAGTGTTAGGTAATGCTCCAGGACAGACACCAGGGGGAAATTAAAAAGCCCATGTGTAGTAGCTCCAATCCACTCACCAAGATCCTTAGCATTTGCAAGTGAAGTAGAAAGAGCAACAATTTGAATACAATTTTCAATTTGACTTGAAATATACTTCATTCTAGAAACAATTACTTCCAAGATGGGACCACCCTCTCCACCAATTAAATGAAGTTCATCCACAATAAATAAGCTGACTTGCTACACCTGCTTACATTGTTTCCATTTGCGAGATAGAGCATCTCATTTCTTAGGTGTACTTATAACAATCCAACCTTTCTTAAATAGCTTCAAATCAGTTGCAGTATCACCTGTCAATTCAACTACTTTCCATCCCAGACCTTTCCCAAAATTATACTCCCATTCACAATATTTTTCCTTTGCAAGTGCTGCTACAAGTGCAATGTAAACAGATCGAAATGTACTCTCTCCACCTTTTTGATGCAGTCACAACAAAGCAAACTCAACACAAATAGTCTTACCACTTCCAGTGGGTGCCGCAACCAAAACATTATCATCTGAGTTATATAGGACTGTAAATACCTGTGTTTGAATAGGATTGAAGTGCCTGAATTGCTGATAAAGAGCTTCATATGAAGGATTTCTTAATGTAGATACAGGAAGTGGCTATAAATCTAGTAGTTCAGTTGGAGGTGGATATTTCTCTGGCAAAATAAGATGTCTAAATGAAACTGGTCAAACAGTCTGTGATCCTAGCCATTTTTTAGAGACAACACGAATAAAATACTGGGGTGGAAGAGGTTCATGTATTGGGACAGTGAAGCTAAGGTTATGATCATCCTCCACATACTACATCTTCAACATAAAATATTCATGATGAAGTATAAATTCACCATCATTGTCTTCCACTATAATCCAAAAAGGTTCAACATATCCATGAATTTTCTCATCCCACTGAAAATATGGAGTGGTTGTTAGTTCCACCTTCAACACTGTACGTATTATTGGTTGAACATGGGTAGAAAGATCCAACTTTGGAAATTGATGAACAAATTTATGAATGGACTTTCCCATTTTTGGAATACGAATAAGCTCTCCAATCTCCGAGGTAGAAAGATCATAATATCGATCCCAGGCTAAATCTTTCTTCTCAATTTTGGTCAAGATGTCATTTGGAATGCCTTTAAATTACTGGAGTGGAGTCTGAACACTCAACATACCAACTCTTATTATACCATAGCACCTCCTATTATAAGTTTGCAAATTTATACCAACTCTTTACCTTCTCATTCCGCCAATATTGTTGAGCCTATTAACCTTGCGACCATGGATGTTGACATTACATATAATGCGGAAAACAATGTAGTCAACCTTATTGAGAAACCTAAACCTATTCCAAAACCTAGGCTTGAACCTTGCATAACCTTTGATATCAAGGAAACTATTAAGGTTGTTGATGGACCCCTATACATTACTATGTAGATTAATCGAGAGCTCTCTTGAGGAGTGCTTATTGATCCTATGTATGGTGACTGTTATTACCAAATAACATCTCTTTACCTAACAATTTCATCAAGAAACTTATGAAAAATCCGATGTCATGGTTAAGGTGCATGATTGTTTTACTCAAGTTCTACCATAATTTTTATGACCCTTCCTATTGAAGTTGGTAAGAAGTGCTTAGATTGTCACCTTTGTCACTATTCCTAAATCCAATCAATTCCAAGTAAGACTAGGTCATCCTTGGCTTACTTTAATGAGAGTTATACCTTCTACTATCCATGAATGTTTGAAGTTCCCTCATAATGGAGAAATTATCATGGTCAATCAGAAAGTCATGGAAAGTTCCTTATAGATATTTGAATAGAGTCCTATTATTCATTACATTACTTGCAATATGTATGTTGATATTTGATTGTCTCTATATATGCTAAGTATTTATATAAGAATGGGGATATGCTATGTAACTTTACTTAGTCACGATCTTAATTATATAAGGATATATACTTAATCGTAGTATAAAATTGAATAAAAAATAGATTATTTTAAAATAGAAATATGAGGGGACTCAGATATTGTAAAATAATGAGTATATCTTTGAGAATTATCCTAAGATTGTAGGGCTCAAATATTCATTGTGATTAATACAAGTTTGTAAACATTGATTGATGTATTTTGAGGTCATATAATATGGAAATAAGACAACACCTACATAAATCTTGATATCATCACAATATAACATATTTTTATTCTCTGCAAATTTGAACAAGTTTTCATTCACAATATAACATAAAATGTTTTGATTCTCTGCAAATTTGAACAAGTTTTCATTGTGGGAAGTGTAGAGATATACTAGAAGCCTATTTCCATTCATTGTGATGAATTAGAAGTTCACTGTCATCAATTATTGGCTGAATATATTTTTTATATTCTGTGTTAACTGTTTAGACGCTTGGGGTTACTTGACAGGCTATAAGTTTTGAGTTTCTTTTGCAACAATCTAGGTTCTCACCAAGATATGGCCTTCCCATGAATTCCAAGGGCCCAAATTTCATGGGAAGCATTCATCTAACATGTATTATGATATTCTAACATCTTTTATGCAGGAACAGTGCTAATCACCATTGATTGTAATGAAACAGTGAGGGTTTCTTTGATGAAGTTTGTAGGTACAGTGCAACAGTAGCAAATCGGTCTGAAGGAGGAGGATATATTATGATTTAGATCATCATATAATGATCATTTCATGGTAAAACAATCACTTGTTGAACCTAGAACGGATTGGAGATAGGAGATTTGAGAAACCCTTGCATTGAGGGTTTAGAAGTACCAAATTGGGGTTTTGGGGGTTCTCGGTGGACTGAGTCTTATCCCTTTAGAATTTGTTCATTTTTAACCATTATATAACACTGCTGAGAGTTTGGAGTGATAAGGATAAAGGGAGAGTGATGATTCTTTGTAAATTGGTAGTTTTTCATGCTATTTAAGGGTCACTGTGTGGGAACAGTCAGACCTGGTCCAAAGAAGCCCATAGTAAGTTTTTGATATGTTTTAGTACTTGGAAAAGGGTATTCATAAATTCTTTTTCTTTGTCAAGTGCTTTGGGAAAAGGTGAAGTTATTTGGGTTTGTATCTTGCTACAGGGCTACTAGAATTGCAATTAGGTCTCTAGGACTAATTAAGAAGATTTGGAATATTGGGAACATGGGTTTGACTGAGCATCTTAAAAACCTTTGAATCTAAGTTAATAAAATCTTATTAGATCAAAAACACCACTTAGGAGTCTTGGAATAAGTTTGGTGAGACAAGTCTTTAAGTGCACTTAAGGGTTTGGTAAGTCATAAAAGAGTAAGTATATATCCCTATATAATTAATCCCGTGACTAAGTTATATAAGAGGGGATACACAATATTATTGAACCATATTGAAGTGGAACCCGACTAGTTTCCATATTGAGACCCAAGTTTTATTTTTGCATCATTTTTATATTATGGTTTCATGATAGTTATTGACCTCTTGAGTACCATAAACTTGTTAAGAAAATAATACGAGAAGAAAGAAGGGGTACCATGGTAGGGTTGGATGATTGCATGTTGTGTACAAATTGTGGCTAAGGCAAGGAAAAACCTATCTTGTAAGGCCTGTTCAGTTTTCAACTCTTGTTATATTAGAAATTATGTTGGACATAATGTTATATTGTGATGATATCAAGATTTATGTAGGTGTTAACCTTTTGGAAATTATATATACAAATTTCAGGTGTGTCATGAATTTCAGTCTTATTTCCATTCACTAGAAAACATACAAATTTGGAAGGTAAACATACAAATTTAGAATCCATAGTTGTGCTTCAGATTAGAGTCTAAGATTTTACTTAAAGATTTTGATGTTGTTGTTTTAGATGACATTGAAAATGCTCATGTTGGCCATACATTTTACTAGTACGAGGCCATCCCTTTTGATTATAGTTTTGAGGGTTTTGTGATTGATTTCTGAGTTCATTTTCCAACTGTACAAATCTAATTTTTAGGCCGTATAGCAAGGAAAGGGCAGAGTGCTAACTATATGTGTTACAGTATTGTTTGCTGTCACATAAATGCTTACCAGCATTGCAATTGATTTATAAATAAGTATATAGGGAATATAGGGAATATTCATATGAAAATATAAGTAAAGCATGTATATATACATTATAGAAACTTGAAGTTCAAATGAGAATTTAAGTCAAATAAATTATAAAAAATGAAACATTAATACTATGAAACAATCAAAAAAATGTGATCGCATCCCTAGAACATCCCCATTTCGAAGATGGGTCAAATAGACTTGAATCCTAACTACACATCCCTAAATAACTCTGCTTCCAAGTAGACCCTGTGAACAAACTCAACAAAAGAATGGAAGGTTGTTTAGAGCTGGGAATAAGAACTAGAAACAAAGATTTTATTAATTGATCATCTCCTTGTGCTTGAGTGTTTCTCAACCTTGCTTTCTCAAATTTAAAAGCATGATATCCCATATTTTGTATGACAGGGGATATGGATTGGAATGATATGTGGGACAATAGTCCAGACAATTGTTCTGGCTATTATTGTGTATCGATGTGACTGGGACTGAGCAGTAAGTACTAAATTTCATTTGCACTTCTTTGTTTGTAAAACATATAATTGTCTAAGTGGCAGTGAATGTTTTTGAAGTGTTAAATACATTTATAATTTATTGTTGTTTTGTACTAATTGTAGGCTACTCAAGCCAAAGAGAGAGTTAGTAAATGGTCTCCAGAGGATTTGTCCTAATCCTAAGGTAACCGATGCATCATCATGTTCCAATGATGTACAAACAACACATGAATTGATGTGCTTTGTCTGAAGTGTATTCATGTGGAGGCTCTTGCTTTTTTTCAAGTTTTAATTCTATTAATGTTGTAGATTCAAACATAGTTTTAGGAAGGTTTGCACTTCCGTTTGGAGAACAAGCAGAGTCATTTCAATTGTTTCCCTACTCATATGAGGGAAAAGGAGGATCTATTTTTGTAAGCATTCATGAGATTTTCATGAAGATTCATAGGTTAGTGGATCTAGTTTTTCAATTCTATTATGAATTATTTGTATATGATGATTTTTTTACATTACATGAAGTTTATTCAATAGTATATTTGTGTTTTATTTATAGTTATTATAAAAAAAAATTGTTATATTGATAAGTTCGAAGGTTTTAATTTTGTAATATTAAAATTTAAAATGAGTTAGATTTTAAATGAAAAATAAAGGCAAGTTTTTGGCAATGATTAAATTTTTTTAGAGTGATGCAATTAGATTTTAGATTTTTAATAGAATAGATCAACAATTAATAATGAAATTATTACAAAATCAATATCAATATTGTAAATCAATAATTACATAAACGAAACAAGAGTTGACAGACCATAGGAAAAACATGAAGTTAAGACATAATTCACACAATGAAGAAAAAATTATGATGTCTTGAAGCCAAAAGACTACAACAAGCTCTAAGTTTCAAATATGATTCATATCTTACAAAATATGTTGTAAAAGCTCTTCTTGACCTCCCTTATAATCATCATAAATACACTAAGAATGACAAAAGTGTGCTTGTAAATAGGATAAAAAGTTAATCCACTACCATCAGTTCATGAACCAAAGACTTAAAGGTAAGTTTTCCTACATTTATGATTTTTACCTATCTCCATATTTAAAACTTCCCAAGTTGTCCTGTATCTATGTATGACCCCCAATGCCAATTTTGAGTCTTTTGATTTGACCTTCAGTGAATCATATTTTGATGTTTTAAATGTCCCTATGATGTTTGAATCAACTTGTAAATCTAAACCCTTACCCTATCCCTCAACCTTATCCCCTAAATCATATAGGATAAACCTTCAATCTTGTTACTTGTATAGTCAACCTTCAACCCTATATGATAAATATTAAATCTATCCATTAACCTTAGGCCCAAAAGCCTATACACTAAACCCCTAACCATATAAATATTAAAACCCTTAGATACCATGAACCATGCTTCTTCACTAGATCCTCTACTTCTTTTCACAACCTTCTTAGTGGATTCCCTTGCAATAGCCTTACATTGCACATGGCAAATACATCATTAGCAATTCTGAAGTCACCATTGTTGTGGAGGTGCAGTTGAGAGTAGCAGTCATAAACCATGAATTTCTCTTTCTTGTTTCCAAGGTAGATTTTCAAAGGCTGATATGTTATCGCCATCTTCTAGTGTCTTTTATCATTTGGACAACAAATGCCACTAAATAAGGGACTTAAATTGTTTTGTATTGAGGGCCATTGAGCAAGGAGAGCTCATGGAAGTAATAAAACAATTTTTATGCTTTTTGATTAGCCTTTAATGATCTAGACATGGTCAATAGCTCAGTTGTTTAGATGGTTGAATACCTTGTGGAATTCTATTAAAAAATTAATAACATCGGGTTCCTCCCAAATGAACTAAAAAAGAAACAATTTTTTCCATTGAACTTACCTTGAATATCAAACAACGATGTTTGTATATCAGAACATTGGTTATCTTTAACAACATAGAAATTTTTTGAGGAGATTGATGTTTTTTGGCTCAAGGCAATTTCTAGCATAATGATCTTTCCCACAATTCTAACATCCACTCGCAGGACCTTGGTGGAAACGTGATTGTTGTTTCCCCCCAATTTGGAGGCTATTTCTAGCAGAGTATAATTTTTGATGAGAGTTTTCTCTGCTATAATTTCCTTTAGGATTTTCCTTTGATAATGCTAAATTTCTTTAGAAAAATGTCTCTTACGAGGTACCTTTGCACTTGACATGGTTGCATTCTTTTGTAGCCCTTATTATGCTTCTAGTCTTGTGAAGCCTTAATTCTTCATTTCTCTTTTTTCTCTCCTCTATAGGAATATTTAGTGAGTAGGATTTGTCATGTTTACATTGTGTATTTTCACCTCTTTTAGCCCTTACTTGAACTTTGTGATCTTAGTCTTTTTCATTTTGCATGTAATCAACCTTGCTTAAGTTGAATAATTCTTTGGGAAATGTTTGAGAGGCCATTAGGACTCTTTAATTGTCCAACAACTGTCTCATGGAGTCTAATAATGGCCATAATCAGAGTGTCAGAAATACCAATGCTCCATATTCATGGAGCAATAGCTATTGCAGGATGGGGCCAATGATAACAAAAGACTTTAGAAGACCAATAATTAGCCCTTTCGATGATAGCACTAAGAGTGAAAATGTGGTCAATAGTCTCCAATTCACATACTTTCAACAACTTCAACTACAAGAGTGATTTGGAAATGGCTTGCAATATTGCAATTGAGGGTAGTTTTGTAACATAGAGGTAAGTCTAATGATCAAGGTGAGGCTTTCCCCAAGAATTAGAGCTCATTACACTTGGATATTGACTAATAGGTAAGCCAAATAAAGTTTCAAAACAATTATAAGAATAATTGAGTCCAATGTGATCTCCTAGCACTCAACCTGGAATGTTGACTAATGGGTAAGTTTCAAGGATCAAGGTCATAACTTGTAGGTTTGTAACAATTGTTTTGGCAACTTATTTTATAGTAAGAACAATGCACCAAGATAAGAAGGTACAATTTGTGAAAGCAGGTTCCTTGCAAAAATAAGGGGATATCATTTCATATGTAGTGTGTTGGTGATAGTGAAGTGATATTCCTTCAAACATTATTTGTCCATTACTGATTAATGTTTATGTCTTATTTGTATCTATTTATTTTTGACATTCTTCTTGATGAATTGGTTTCTAGGTTGGGAGTCCACTGGCAGATCCATATCTTGCATTTGCAACTAGTATGAATGGCTTAGCGGGGCCTCTCCATGGTTTAGCAAATCAGGTATAAAATATATGCTTGCTATTGCAATGAATATTGATGAAAATAAGATCATTTTTATATAATTAAGTGGCAATAGATAAAAATATGTTCCATATTTGTTGAAATTGGAAGGGAAGCAACAAAATTCTTACTACCTAGTTCATTTCACAAGTTTTGGAGGTTCATTTGTCCCTATTAGACTCTCTTTGATTTTCGATGTGCATCCATTTTTAAGGAGTGGAACCTATTAATGTCCTCTTTTAGGTACATTTATTTGGGTGCATATTTCTTAATTGCATTCCAACTTTTTTGGATTGCTTTTCAGATTTCATAGCAAAAGGCCCACAAAAGTAACACTGGTGTATGCCCAATCATTCTGGATAAAACAATCTACAACACCATTGACACCTCTCCTTTCCAGGCATCATTTTTTTTCTATGCTCTGACTCAATAATATTAAATGTTGTCAAAACAATATCATAATCAGAAAATTTTGTAATATCTTTACATCTATTAGCACCGTGATAGACCAGAACTTTAGTGCTTCCTTCACTTGTGAACCTTGCAATCTCATTTCTCCATTGGATAAATGCTACCATTGGACAAACAAAAAGTGTGGTTTTAATCTGAGGCAGAACCTTATATTTTCTACTGGACCCCACTTCAATGTTTGACACCTTAGATGAATTCATAGTAAAATCAAGTGCCTTCAATCGCAGGTCACAATTACATGGAAAAAGGGATATTTCCTGAATTGTTTTTCGCATTCCCATTTCATCTGCAAGCAGGCCACCTTTAAATTCATATTATTCTTACTTTAGACTCCAAGCTAGCCACTCCTTTTGGAAAGGTAATAATGGCATTGACATCTCAAGAGGTGGTTCCTACTCTTCCATGGGACCCTTCTTTTGAGAAAATGCATCTAAGTCAAGCTCCCCATCATGTGCCTAGGATTCCTAGTCTTCAAGGCTTTTCTCCCAAACCTGCCAATTCAAATCGTCAGCAATGCCATCTTCTAAATGTCACATTTCTGGTCACATTTTTTTTTAACCAAAAGTTAGTATTGGTCACTTTTTCGACCTTTACACATTACTATGTTCAACGAGAATGCTATGCATTTGATGGCCCCTTCGACAAACTTTGGTGGATATTTCGACTAACCGCTAGTCTCAATTTCGACCTTTACACCAGTAGAATTGATGAGAATGCTATGCATTCAATGTCTTATTCTTCCAGTTCCAAGGGATTGATTCAGTCGATAATTCGACCACTTGTAGGGTCAAAATTTTGACGATGATTTGCCCTATAGAATAATCGACAAAAAAATATTGACCACAGTTTTAGTCACCTGTTTGACCAATTGGTGTAGAAAATTTGACTAATTCTCATCGAAAAATAGGGTAAAATTTACTAGTGACTCCACCAAATCCACAAGCTTTTGGGTTTCTGGTTCTCTCAAAGAGAGAAGAGCATAATCTCCTGGCAAGTAAAAGTGCTAAAGATTCACTACCTTGCTTTTCTTTCCTAGGTATCCATCATTCTAGCAACATTTGGGTCTCGGTTTCATCCATGGGCATCTCTTCCACGTAATGAAGAGCCTATTCCCCTACTTTGCTATTAGGACCCTTGAGAAATTTTAATAAAGCCCTAATTATACTATGTGAATGAAAGCAAGAAAACAAACACAACGTTTTAAAAGATCTTTGGCAATCGTCTTGCAAGCAAATTGTTAGCAAGTTTTATGATCTTCGACAAAGCAACCTGTAGACCACTGTTATGCTGTGACAAAAATAGAGATATGAAATCAAAAGCAGAAAGAAAATGTCAAGAAAAAATGACAGTAAATTGCAGAATCTAAAAAATTTAAATGTCTGACAGTGAAACTTCACACGAGGAAGTGTAGCTCTGCGCACAAGAAAGTACCAGGGCCTGCGCAAGAAAATACTATTTTGCGCGAGAGAGTGCTACAGGGAGTAAAACTTCACACGGTACACTCAAAAATCTTGTGTGAACTTCAGTACATAGAGAAGTACAGACGTATGATAGATTGGAGAATTTTAAAAAAAACTTAAGATTAATGAGGCCAGAAATCAATTTTTCTGCCCCACGGTGGGTGCTAGAATGTCTATAGATGAACGTGGACCTCTAATCCAGCCATATACACAACATAGTCATTGCTCGATCATTGAATCATGAAGAGGAGTATGGATTACTCAATTCGTAAGATTCTATCGATTTGACCTGTTGCCTCCTAATCAACTGGGGTGTTTGAATTACTCTCAAAACGAGAGCCAACAACCAAAAGACCAAGCTAATACAAAGAATTTGAAATCTTGAAAGATGAGCAAAGTACAATTAATCTAAGATGAAAATGCAATTAATCTAAGAATGAAGATGCAATTTTAATCTAAGAGCTTGAGAGAAATGTGCAAATTAAGCTAATAACAATAAGCAAATTACTCTACTATGAAAGTGCAATTACACTAAATGAGAATTAAGCTAATTGTGCAATAAAAGCTTGAAAATATGAAGATAATTGAGACAAAATTTTGCTATAGTTTATGTGCTCTCAAATTGCCTTTTTTTTTTAATGAAGGAGAAGGTTCATAATATAGACAAGCCCGGAGAAGGAATGAAGAGTTTCTTGAAATGAAACGGTTGACTCTTCATTCCCAATTGAGACAAATATTGAGGAATTACTTAATTAAAAGAATGAATTATTGCCACATATGGGTGACCCTTTGAATATTTTGAATTATTAAATCCAAAAAAGATAATCCATTCAAATAACCAAGTAATATTAATTCCTTTTATGTGTATTAGCCAAATGGGGTGGTTTTAATTTAGTTTAAAGCACTTAGGACTTTAGAATCAAATCAATTTATCATAGGGATTATTTAGCTAATAAAGTCGAATACTCAGGAATTAATTATAGTGTAAGATTAATGCAATTTAGGGTTTTTTGTAATTGACACCAAGTCAAATAAAGTCAGGTAGGAGAGAGAAAATTGCCTAGTAAAATAGGACTTTAATGATGTAAAATTGAAGAAATGCACCAAAATTGATTGAATTTATAAGGTGCCAATTTTGGGGTATTACATAAGATACTTTCTTTATTCGCCAGATCACTGTAGAAAATAAAAATATGCCAACTCTTTCAGCGACTACTACAATCTATGTAATCGCTTGAGAACCAAAAATAAATAAAAAAATTCATAATTTAATGTAGACAATTTACTCAAATATATTTGCAATTATAATATTATTTTAAAAAATCATATGTAAAATTACAACAAAAAATTAAAGTATTGTTTCCTTTCAACAAATTTAAATGTAACAAAAAAATAAATATAAACCACATTTTAAACATATAAGTCGGAGGATAAAAGCAAGTTAACATTTTTTAAAAAATATTTGAATTAAAACATATTTAAGAATATCAAAAAAAAAATATTCGCTCTTCAATTAGCTATATTTCATTGAAAACACTGGATAGCATTTCCACATTTGTAAAAATATTTAGATTATGTATAAAATATTCATATCCTCAAATGTATTTTCTTTTACAATATCATTTATGCAAAACAAAATGTAAACTAGATAATTTAACAAGAACATAGTTTACTACAAATATGAACAACCATATAAAATTGAAAATCTTTTCTTCTGCTTATCTTAGTTTCCAAAAGTATATGCTTTAGCGTACCTGAATTAAAACATACAAAAAACTAATAAAAATGATGGAAAATAATGTTATGATTTTTTAAGTTTAATAAAATCTAAATATTATAGTAATTACCTTAGTTTTTTATTAGCTTGCAAAATTTTCAACTATCTTTCGTCTTTGTTGACAAAAATTGCGATGACTTTTCAGATAGATGATTGACATCCTTAATTGAAGTTGATTTGCAGTAGAAGCTTGATAATTCCAATGTTTGCTTTTTATTTGTACATAGACAGAACGTTCATGTTGTGGAAAGACAACTGGAAATATTGATGCGGCTTCAATTTGTTTATATTGCCTGATTTGTTTACATAGATTTACCCACTGATTTTTGATATCTTTTTTGTAAACCTCTTTGTCTATTGACATTGGCCATCGCAGAAAAGGTAAATACCTATCTTTTCAATGTCTTCTTTGTTTACAAAATAGTTACTGTAGTCAAAACCTTGACCAGGTTGTGCGTATTCTAGCAACAAATTAAGTCCGTTAATCAAATCTTTAGGAAAAAGAGAGATCATGACGACATGAACAGTCTGAACATTTTTTCCTATTTCTAAACCCCAAGCCATTAACATAGTGGCAATATCAACATTTGCCTTCCATTGATGAGTAGCATTGTGAAATTCTTCACCTAATATCCATTGAACTGCTTGCACAACAGAGTTAGTCTTGCAGAGTTATAAATTTTTTAAATATGTATGTTCTACTCTCCCAAAGAAAGCTATTTGCTGTGTGCTTGTTTGAAAAGTAAATGTAGCTTCCATTGCTAATTGTTAATTTATAACTTAATCTTTATTATTTGCTGTAATGATCTTAGCAATGAATTGATTTTCTTATTCATCCTTTTATAGTAACATTAGGTTTTACAAATATATGGCTTTCTATAAGATTTCAAAGATTATTAATTAACGAAATCTTTAGTAGATTTGCTACGGATGTGCTTTAATTGTTTCGACTATTGTGAGTTAATTTCATGTCTTATATCGATGTCATGTTAAGTGAAATCTGAGATAGTTAAGTTATGTTATATGTAAAACACTTAAGGATTTAATAACATATGTGACATGTTGTAAAATTCCAAAAATAATTTAATATCATTTTAGAACAAAATCTTTATTAGATTTGTTACGGATTTTCTTTAAATG
The DNA here is from genome assembly GCA_027943335.1 of Chamaecyparis obtusa. NCBI lineage: Eukaryota > Viridiplantae > Streptophyta > Pinopsida > Cupressales > Cupressaceae > Chamaecyparis > Chamaecyparis obtusa. The sequence continues at coordinate 1,334,200 of BSBK01000761.1, forward strand.
TTGTCACTATTGTCAGTTAATTTGATGTATAATATCGATGTCATCAAATACAAATTCTAACACAAATAACTTATGTGATATCTCATATAGTTAAGAATTTAGTAAGATAATTATAAATTTACAATATAATTTTAAAAGTTCAATTTTGTTTGATTTTAAATGGTTTTTGTTGGCATATCGGATTTAGATGTTCATGACTACTAAATCTGAAATTAATTATTTTCAGTTCTCGGCAGGGATCTTATTTTTTAAAATCTATTAACTATGCTCTATAAGCGACTTACCAGAATGCCTTTAGTCGAAAAGTGTGCAAATAGGTTTGAGTAATCTATGACATCCAACGACTATAATGAATATTTCCTTAAATATAACTATAGTCACCTAATCTCTTGATCCATTCTACCGTCGCTTGGGCAATCTCTAGACAAAATGGATAAATAAGAAAACATTAAGCGACTATGATATAACTATAGTCCTGAAGTCTCCAAATGAAATAAAGCATTTTTATTTTCCAATAGTTGCTAAATCTCCTGAAAATATCAAATTCAAGATTGACATTGAGAGATACTGCGACTACGTTGATTGTGTCGTTTGAAAGCTGAGATCTTACTGATGTCACTTAAACATTTAATAAGCATGTTCTCAACTATTCAATTCGGAGATTAAGAGATTTGATATAAACCCTCACCTCAAAATTATAAAGGTACTCGATACAATGTCGGATTTAGTAGTTACTGGCATATAAATCCGATGATCAAAAACCTTGCATTGAATACAAATATTTGACTTTGTATACGATTTGAAAGAGTATTAATTAACAAAATCTTTCTTAAATTTGTCACAGATGTGCATTAAATGTTCTGACTATTGTCAGCTAATTTTATGTATAATATCGATGTCGTCTAATGTAAAATCTGCCACTCTTAATTTCTATGATATATTGTACACATATTAATTTAGTAACTTAATTATAAGATTTTAAATTAATCAGAACTTTTCAAATTTGTTTTAATTTAAATAAAGATATAGAATGTATTTTATCGAATAATCATTAACATGTTGCATCATTGTTCAACTTTATATTATTGCAAATACTATAGTACAATGCTTTTAGTTGACATATCAGATTTAGATGTTAATGACCTCAAAATCTGTAATTTTGAAACCCGCTTTCGTTTACTAGTCAACAATGCTAACACCTAAAAAACACAATGTCGAAATTAGCAATGACTAACATATAAATCCGATGATGTTATCTGTGTTCCTCTTCAAACAACCATTTACCTATGTGGCGTTAGATTATTATATTTTGCAGGAAGTTGGCGAGATGACAAGGACAGAGTTGGACACGTGGCACCCAATCGCGTGTGCGCTAGATGAACACGACGACGAAGGACAAAATTAGAGATCTGGAGATGAGTTTAGTCGCCGAATCTCAAAATAGTCTAGCGGTTAGAGAACAAATTTGGACAACTGGAGATTACCTTGGTCTCGAAATCTCCCAGTTCAATCGGTTAAGTTCCAAACATCTCAAGAATGAGAGAATGCTCTCTAAATTTCCAATAGTTGCTAAATCTCTAGAAAAGATCAAATAGAAGATTAACATTGGGAGATACTGCGACTACCTTCATTGTGTCATTTGAAAGCCAAGATCTTACTGATGTCACTTAAACATTTAATAAAGATTATCTCAACTATTTAATTCGGAGATTAAGAGATTTAATATGAATCGTCACCTCAAAATTATAAAGGTACTCGGTACAATGTCGGATTTAGTAGTTACTGACATATAAATCCGATGATCAAAAGCCTTGCATTGAATACAAATACTTGACTTTGTATATGATTTGGAAGAGTATTAATTAACAAAATCTTTCTTAGATTTGTCACATATGTGCATTAAATTTTTTGACTGTTGTCAACTAATTTTATATATAATATCAATGTCATCTAATGCGAAATCTACTACTCTTAATTTCTATGATATATTGTACACTTATTAAATTAGTAACTTAATTATAAGATTTTAAATTAATTAGAACTTTTCAATTTTGTTTTAATATAAATATAGATATAGAATGTATTTTATCGAATAATCATTAACATGTTGCATCATTGTTCAACTTTATATTATTGCAAATATTATAGTAAAATGCTTTTAGTTGACATATCGGATTTAGATGTTAATGACCTCAAAATCCAAAATTAAATAGTATCGGATTTAGTAGTTAGTACCTTCGAAACTCGCTTTCGTTTACTAGTCAACAACGCAAACCCACGATGGTGAAGGACAAATTTAGAGATCTGGAGATGAGCTTAGTCACCGAAACTTGAAATACTCTGGCAGTTACAGAACAAATATGGAGAACTCGAGATAACCTAGGTCTCCAAATCTACCAATTCAATCAGTTAAGTCCCAAACATCTGGAGAATGGGAGAATGCCTAAGTCGCACATTCTCCCAAATTCTTGGTGGTTAGAAGTTTCATTCGGAGATTGACCGACTGTCGTTGGATTAAGATCGTGTGGTTGAAATTCACCTAACATATATTTAATTTTTCAAAGCTTTTGTTAAAAAAAATGAGCACCATCAAATTTAAATCCTATGGCTACCGATAAGTCGCGAGAAGAAATCAAAGTCTATTAAAATTTATTGCAATTAAGATAATACTCTGTAATCGCTAAATCTCCACATTACTAAGATCGGGTAATCTCGACAAAATTTTGAAAAGTCAACAAAGTTTTGGCAATTAGGAGACTCCTAATTTATATACTTCAAATTATATATCCACTTAACAAGGCTCATGATGAAGACAAAAGAAATAACTCTTACCAACCCAAACATCAAACATTGAATGGTAAAAAAGAAAGCTAGAATATGATTTAGTCCTGTTTGGTGCACCTAGAATATGACTACGAAATAACCTATACTGCATTCTGAACCCATAATATCAAATTGGAAGAAGCATTACATTACACTTTTTACTTGTATATATAATATAAAAACAATCGTATCTAAAAAAAAAAGAAAAATAAAATATAAATACAAAAAGTGAAACAACATAACATCTATTCGACGTAACAATTGCATACCGAATTACAATTACTACTAAAAATAGTCAAAATAGTCAATCGAACATTTGACTAAGTTATTAAAGTTGCTCAAAATAGTGAAAGTAAACGGAATGAAGCGCTCTTGAGACAAATCAATGTTTTCGGTGCTTTCCTGAACAAAGAAAACCTACCAAAAGGGAGACATATTGTATTGCATCGACAATTTGCATAAGTTGGTTAACTTGCATAAAGTCCCGATAAAGCAGGTTTCATGTTAGCTTTCATATGTTAGAGGGGAGATAGTTATAATAACTACTTATCACAATAATAAAATTGGGAGCATGAAATTAAACTAAGAAATTCTTATCAATAGCTTCTTTGCCTGTGCTAAAATCACAAAGAAGAAAGCATTGTTGGGGGTGAAATTTTAAAAGATATCTTAATGTTTTCTATAGGAAATGTGCTACGAACAAGAATATCTTATAATAACGCGACCACTATTGACATTTTAAATATTTTGTTGTTATTGTTTGATTTAGAAGTTCTGAATTGGCTTCCAAATTCCAATGCCAAAAAGAAGTTTAATGTCACTGACATTTTCATGAGGATTGGGAATCTCTCTTGACTTAACTATACAGAGCATGGACAAGAATTTAAGCATATTGTTGCAGGGAATTTTTTCAAATACTATAGTCAGAAATACTCTCATAGACATGCATACAAGAGCGTGGGTGTCATTCCAATAAACTTTGCGGTACACTTAAGGAGCATATCATTTGAGAATCTTTTATATGGATATTGACTAGAAAGTAACCAGTACCAAGAGTGTATAGATGCGTTTAAATTTATAATTTGGAAAAAAAACTCAACTTTTCTCATCAAATATTATGTCAAAGTGATAACGGGGAAGTGTGAGCAATATGCATGAGATAGTTTGAAATGAAAAGCACTCCTTTGAACATGTAATAGTGAAGATGAGTACATAATGTTTTTTCTAGAAAAGGTATTGAGACTATTTATTCATTCCAACTTAAACATATATGTTTTATGTCGAAAACTAGTTAGATGATGAAATGATGACAAGTACAAAAGAAGTAGATGAAGATGGAAACTACCTCGACAAGATCAATAACTTCAGTTTTCTTCAATGTTAAGTCTTGATAGTTAGCTTTCTCTAAAAGTGACTTATGTCACTCATTGTAAAAAAAAGTTAGGTTAAGGGTTAATTTTTGTAAAAGTTATGTAAATCCTAACTTGTCTTAAAAAAACTAGTTATCAAAACTAATCACTCATATAGTTACTTGAAGTGATCACGTAGGTAGTTATCCTCCGTGTTTATCAAAAGCGGTTATTGGGTAGTTGATCTAGTATTTATAAATACAAGCTCATTTATAATGTAAAAGGGGAGACTTTTTGAGAGAGGGGGAAACTATGGATAAATTTACAAAGATATTTTTAGCTTTATACTATGTATAAAAGAGTTTTTGAACTTGTATATTTTCAAAGAGATAATGAAGAATGCATTTAGTCGTATATTTTGAATGTATTCATGAGTTATTATTACTAGATTTTCATATGTTAAGATGGTAATCTCTTAATGTATTGGTGGAATATAATGCTCTTTCTAATCAATGTAATTAATTTAACAAAATACATTCATTTCTCAATATCTTGATGTGAATGTTCTGGAATAGCCTATCTTTTCACATGTCAAGGTTTGTTATCCATATTGTGTCATCATTGCATTTTGTGCTTTAACCCCCCACTTTGTAATCGTTATCACTTATGAAATCCAATTTGGTCTTTTATGTCTTCCAATAGGGTTTGTGTCATTCATTCTATTTTAGTTTTATGCTTCTTCCTTTTTGTACTTTTAGGTGAAAAGTACACAAAAACCACAAATACCGAGCTATTCGAAAAGGGAGTTTCTCCTCTCAAATGTAAAGGAAGATTATGATCTAATTGTAATATCTCCACCTGTTGGCATGGTTTCCACTGCTCATAGGGTAAACATGGTTAGTTTTGAAGTACTCGCTATAAAAAATCTATTTACCAATTGAATCATAGGGAACACCATAATTATTCAAGTAAAATTTAAAAAGCAAATTTTTCTACTGAGGAGTGGTAGTTTGGTATGAAAACATAAAATCTTTGTTTCTTTGTGGTGACTGATCATGAAAGTATTATATACTCATCATTTAGCATGGTGTTTGGGGTTAACTCTGATGATCTACAACTGATTGAATATCTAGATGAACTGAAGGAACAATGATTAGAGATCACCGAGCTATCAACGTGACATGTAAGATGATTAAATTAGTCAATATATTGTCATTGATGTCAACTAGTTTTGACTATACTTATCAAGGTAATTACAAACATCTGAACATCTGTAGAAGGAAGCAAAGATGAAGAAATGAGATATCTACATAAGGAAAATATGGATATGACAGATAAGGATAAGGTAAACGTTGGGTAACCTATTGATGAGTCTATGGCTTTATATTGTTGACTTAAGCATGTTACATTAATCTATTATGAAGAAAAGATTTGATTTGAACAAGTTAATGTGGTTGGTAATTGAAGACTTTTGTATACACCGAGCCCATCTAGTGTATAACGAGTGACAATAATAATCGAGTTAGTTATCACTAATGCATTCAGTATTAACTGAGTATGGATGAAAACATTAAATGCTAAGAGCAACCAACTGAGTTTGATGAGCTAGAAGTTGTTATGATTTCGAGGTTAAGGATGAAGTTAGTTATGAGATCCATGACTGACATAATTTAGAGATGATCTAAAGGATGAAATTGAAACATGTTAAGGACACATCTTCCAAGGAAGGTTTAAGCGACAAAATGGATGAAGGAGATTAAGAGGCAAAATCTGATGGCTGATATGAAAACGGTTTACTTGTCTATTTAAGAGACATGAGTTTCATTGTTGAAACATGCCGGACAAATAGAGATTGTAGAGATTTCATGTGAAGATTTTATTTATGCATTCCTGATCAAATTGGTTATAGAAAGAGCCGAGCTGCAGACATTACCGAGCGTCAGAGAACTATTTATTGAGTGAAGTAAGTTGAAGAAAATTGAGGAAGTGAATTAAATAATGATCAGATGAGTTTTATGAGCATAGCATAGATCTGAATACTTGTAATTGAGTTGTATTTGAATCAGATCAAAACTGTATCAGTTTAACCATTGATTCAACAAAATCTCTTAACTGAGTGGACTTAACAGTCTTATTGTATTTCCATATGGCATTCAATGAATGTTACTTGTTATCTTGTTGACCCCATAGTGAATGCTAGTCAAGAGTTAACTATTAGTGATAAATCCTCTAACCACGTCACAACAGTGTGCATTGTAACCTTTAACATGGTTGGCTCCTAACTGAGCTCACTTCAGAAGAGTGAATTATTTTGGGTTACCAATCCAAGGTGGTTTTTCCTTTAGCAGGGTTTCCACATTAAATCATTGTGTTATGTGTTATTTTTTATGATTTTTTTACTATCATACTTTACATACTACATAGTTGATTTAATCGGTAATCATAGATTGGATAATTACTGGTATTCGGTAAAGTGAACAGACAAATTGATATTTTATGTTATCCAGCTGCATAAATTATTGAAATTGTTTTGTAATGTACATTTGGGAGTTTGGGACTGTAGGATAATTGATTTAATTGATTCACCCCCCTCTTAGTTATTCTAACAATTGGTATTAGAGCGTATTGGTTGCTTGGAGGAAAGTTTTAAGGACTTGAGAAAAAAGATCACAAGATGTATAAGAGGGAAGTGTCTAAACTAAACAAAGATAACTTCTCCACATGGAAAATCAAGATGAGACTTTACATATTGTTAGTCCCAGTTTGAGTCTGGTCCTTTAATTCTTTGATTATAGCTTCAAGTTAAAAAACCTTGTCTTCTTATCATTATTTCCTTCACTCAATATGCATCAAATCCAGTCATCATTTTTGAAGTCTTGTTTGTGTCTTGAGTCACATGGAATTTTACAAGCTTTATTTTTCTTGAACACTCTTGAACACCTTTGAATAGCCTTGAATGGTGTTCACACCCGTTCAAGGATGTTCACATAATTTACATCTTTTGAGAAGGCATGACATGCTAAAAAGTAAGTAAAGAAATCCACCTGCCGCTAAGACATAAGGAGATTGTAACGCATCAGATATTGATTTTTGATATACCCAGGCATTCAAAACTATCAGTTGAGCTAAACCAGTTCACCAACTTTGAACAGGCTTGAACGTATTTGAACAGTATTGAACACATAAGAACTTTGTTCTTTCCTATTTGGGGGGAATCCAAGAGGATAATAAAAGAAAGGAAGACCTACTAAAAGCTAAGTAGTGGGGCCCACAGGAGAGATGGCATTTAATGCTAATTATGGTGAGAATTTGTTAAGTACGTCCTAGAAATATAGAATAAACATTATTCTTAATGACCTCGGGATTTATTTAAATTGTAATTATGGATTGCATGTACAAAATGTCAAATCAAATCCACGCTGCATTCTTCATGAAAGATTTGCAATAAATTCATGTGCTCTCATAGTTCTATGTAAGTTGTATCTTTTTATTCAAATGCCTAAGTATTTTAAGAAGCTGGTGCGCGAAGGTAAAACTTGGGAGCTCTTGTGATCAAAATCTTGTGCAGAAACAAGTGAGTTTGGCTGTTACTCCTGTGATATTTTAAAAAATTCAGTAGTCTACAGGGTGAATAATTATTAAATTTCTACAGTCATGAGGTCAATTTTTCATATGTTTGGGAATACTACAAGTTTAGTATGTGATGGCCCCATATTATCAGACATTGACCTAGAAGACTATAATATCGAGGACTTGCCTTCCCATCTTTTGAATTCTTTAGAGATTACCCCAGCTCTGGAAATTCTACATAGTGGTTTGTGTTCTGCAGTGACTTTTCCTCCTGATGTTGTTTGTCCGGAACTAATTCTTGAATGCATACAAAGTTATGATGCACAAACTGAGTCAATAAAAAAGAAGGATGGTAGCATCCTTATGCCTGTTAATAGGGAAATGGTGACACAAGCACTGCAAATCCCAGAAAAAGCATTCTCTGCTTTTTCTCCCGCACAATCCATTGTAAAGTTTAATGAAAATAAAGATGCAAATCGTACCTCTATAGCCAAGAGTTGGTTGCTGAACCCACAAAGAGGGGGTTTGCATTTTCCAAAAAAAATTAACAGAACCCATGTCCTCCCTTACATTAGTGACCTGATGGTGATGCTGCATAGAGTAAGAGGGTATCAAGTTGCCTATCTTTTTTCTAACTGGATGTATTTCTATGTTCAAATCATCTTAGAAGGAACACAACTCCTAGATTGGGCTGAGTTAATTGCCAGTTCCCTGAGCTTAGAACAATTCAACAGCTCTAAACTGACTGGTAGCAGTTTCTTCATGTCTTCTTATCTCATGTATTGTCTAGCTTGTAGTAGACAATGGCACGGATTGCCACATGAACCCTGGGTTGCAAATATGTGTGTATATGAATATTACCCAATTCTATGAAAGGACAAGGTTGTTGAAAATTACAGAAGGGTGCATGACACATTCATGGGTAAATTATGTTTTGAGCTGGCTGGTATTGCTGATAAGAGGATTAGTTTGAAAGCCCAGGAATTGGTAACCAAGTATGGGAGCTATTATATTCAATTTCCTAGATTTACCTATGTAAGGGTTGGGGGTTTTGAAGATCCACCGCTGAGGTTACCTAGGTATGCATTTGACTGTTTTATCCTAGCTGAGATTTGTTGACAGCTTGCTACAGTTTTGAAAAGATTTCTTCTTGAAGAGGAGTGGGATAAGGCTTTTCCTATAACACTGGGTAAATTTTCATGTAAAACCATGGCGTATGTTGTCAGTATTGGAAGTGAAATCCGTCATTTTGACTTCAAGTACTATACTAAAAGAGTGGGGTTTGATAACAAAAATTATGCCAATAGCACCCTACGACTTAGATCACACATGTTTCCTGTACCTCACCTGGAAGATTTTTGGGATGAGTGTTGTGATGAATCACAAGTAGAGGAAAGAGAACACAACAAATTGTGTGTATCCCAAATTCAATCAATGAGACTTCAGATTAATGTAGATGGAGTAACTGATGATGGATCAAATTTGATTGAACCTAGCTACAAAAACCCAGTTGAGAAAATTGATCCTGTTATTGACTGGTCCAAGGAGGAAGAGGATAATATTGAAAAAAGAAATTTATGTGTTATCCAACTAACTAATGAGTGGCTGCAAAAAATAAGAAAGAAGAAAGAACCTAGAGTAGAAAAGGAAGAAGTTATATGTACTTCTTTACATTCCCCTATTTCTATTTCTAATTCATCTACCCAAATTGAAAATGCAGGATCTACTAAGAAATCACAGGCCAGAAACATGAGAAAGAAAGCTATAGCTGATCTTCACCCAGTTGCTTCTCCATAGAGGATTACAAGGTCCAAGACCAGGTTAAAGACTAAGAAAAACATGGCTCATGAGAATATCCTAACAATCAATCTGGATGAAGACGAGATAGAAGATATGAGTTTCCACATATCCGAGAATGAACAGGTGGATAAGGATATTTTTGACTTAGATGATGCCATGCTGGAAGTAATTGGTACACCAGAAAAGACACCCAAGCAACCCACTGGTTTTGGAGTCACACCCCCAAGGCTAGTCTCCACGGTGAGTAAAAAATACAATCTGGTTCGTGTATCTGTTCCTGTTAAAGACATAGTTAGCAAGTATGTCCAAAAGACTCCCAAAACTAAAAAGGTTAAAAGTATAGCCTGAATGTTCACAAATGTGAAATGGGAAAATGGACTACAGAAGTGGTGACCTATAAACCCAAGGAGGGAGAGAAAGAAGTCAGGGAAGAAGATTTTGAAGTCACCAAGGTGGAATTAGGTACCATGGATCGTGCTAGCAAGAATAATTTGTTCAAGGAGACAATGCAACAGATGTTGTATTCATCTTGGCAAGATGGTAAAGAGAAGAAAGAATTAAAATAGACAATTTTAACATTGTCATAGTTTATCAATACTTTCTGTAGCTTTGACGCCACTCCTTTGGTCCAGTCTCCTCAAACTTTTGACCCAAATTTTGCTAAAAGCAAAAATTTCTTGAGTCAGGTTCAAAGAGGCCGAGCCTTGGTGACTTCAATAGATGAGTGGATCAGTGAAATTGTTAAAAGTGGTCTCAGGTACCTCAAAGATGCTCATGAAATTCTACATGATACAAAGGCCTTGATAGGGGAGTTACAAACACAGAGGTAGGTGTGGGAAGGAGAGGAAGAGAAATGGTTTACAACCATGTCTAAGTTCTTGGAAATAGAAAAATATGGGTTTGTAAAGTTCTGTACAGAGAAATCTGTGAAATCACTTGATGAAGCCACCTTCTTTGTTCTCAGAAAGAATTTTAGTTGGCGTCTCAGCACCATCAGGAGTACTATTGCTGAGAACAAAGATAGTGAGAATGAAATTAGGCAGTTACAGAAAACAATGATGACTGAATTAAAGGTGATCAATTTTGCTCATACATACACGGTCAATCATGGAGATCAAGACCATAAAATAGCTCTCGCAGTGTTTGAGAATACCATGAAGAAGCTTAAATAAAAGGCCAACCCTAAGCCTTCAGATTTTACATAGGTGGCCAGGATTGAATCAATGTTGTATCTCTGCGTAGATCAACTCCCTTCAACAATTGAGAAGATCAAGAAATCCAAGTGGACTAAAGAAGCGATGATGACTAGGATAGTGAACATGAAGGTTCCTCATCTGCAACTCGCGAAGGAATTGATTCAGGCACACAAGTAGTGGGAGGTGACACAATCTGCCGCAGCTAAAGGAGAGAATCTCGCAAGAGATGAGGAGCGTGTTGCTGATAAGGAGGCTGATCTTGAGATTTAGTTATGTTTTAACTGTTTGAAAACTCTGAAAGACATGTGTCCTCTTTTACTTTGGTTACTCTTATAACTATTCTAACCGAGAGGTTGGGTTTTTTGGGAGACCTCTCGGCTTTGAAAAAACTATAAGTAGTTTAGTTGCGTAGAAGAAAGTGTTAGAAATTTTTGGAAGAAAATTAGCATTTTGCTTTTAAAGTTTCTTTCAGTTTAAAAAAGACAATTTGATATATCAAGTCTACTGTTGAAGAACTCATATATATATTTTTCATGCTTTTGCCTGTGTTGCGAAAACAGTTAATATATCAATTGTACTATGTTTCAGATCTGTGTAATTTAAAGTGAGTGAATATATGTTCTGTGGTGACATTTTTATTCATTCTCTATTTCTACAATAGATCTTTGTCAGTATCTTGATGATATTAGTGATCATAGCTTGATTTATTTTCTTTTGATTCGTTCTTTTATTGTACTATCTCAAAGAGGTATAGAAGGTAGAAAACTATGATTTTCTATTTTTTTATTTCTTGTTTTTCTTTTGGAAAAAGTTGTAAAGAGTGGTAGTCGTCTGAAGAACGATATAGTGGCCTTTTAAGCTTTCAGGTCAAAAGCTAAATTGAGAAATCTGGTTAGAAAAATTCATTGAAAATCTATTTAGGGAGTTGTACCTAGATTAAAATTCAAAGGGAAGTGACTCATATTAAGCACTTACCCAACTGTTAGTGGAGGTTTGTCTTTGAAAGGGTGATAGAGTAATAGTCTTAAGGAATATTGAATCAAGGACACAATTTGTTTACTAACACATATCTAGAATTGGAGAATCTTCTATACATCTACTAGACAATGGCTACTTACAACCGAATGTTGGACCTTTGATACTTGATCAGTTGAGAGATAAACATGAACACAATATAACTATGATAGAGATTTTTGCTGCTCTATCGATGTTGAGTTTGAAGATGTCAAGGGTTGCACTACAATGAAGCAAATGTTGGACAAACTTGCTCTAGTTTATGGTGGTGATGTGAATGTAATGAGACCTAGAGCTGAAAGCTTAAGAGGCAGATTTGATGACATGAAGATGAAGGAAGGTGAGAACATCACACAATACTCCAACCAAATCAAAGAGGTAGTCAATGCTATTCGAGGAGCAGGAGGTATTATTTCAGAAGATATTGTGGTAAGTAAGATATTGAGAACCTTGTTGCCTATCTATGCAATTCAAATATCTGCTATTCATGAAATGAGGTCTGCACCTAATAGCACTCTTACCCTTGATAGTCTAATTGGAAAGTTAACTACTTTTGAGCTGAATAATTATGACAATAGTGTTGTATTGAGTGTTGAGTCTTCTTTTATGTCATCTCTAAAGATTGGTAAATCTAGCAGTAAGCATAATATAAAGAATGAAAGTGACAGTGACAACGAAGATGAGCTTGATGAGCTTGAAGCACTTATGGCTTGGAGACTTCAAAAAGGTAAAGGAAGGTATAAGGGAAAGTTACCTTTAGCTTGTTTTAATTGTAAAGAGATTGGCCATATTGTTGCTAGATGTCCTAATAGGGAAGAGGAAGATAAAGACAATAACCGATCTGAAAATGGAAAGTTTGGCAGAAGAAATAACAGAGGAAACCGACACTACAACAGAGAAAACCAAGATTACAAAGACAAAGGCAAGAAGGCATGTTACCTTTTTTGGAGAAAATGAAGATGACACTGACATCGACACTAATGATGAAATTGAAGTGGTATTTGTTACAATGAAAGATGATTTAGAAGAAGAGGAAAGATATGTAGAAATAACCCTTATTTCTAAAGTTAGTAAGAATGATACTTGGATCATTGATAGTGGTTGTACAAATCACATGACTGGTGATGAAGATAAATTTGAACATCTTGAGCACTATAATGGAGGATCAGTGAAAATGGGAAATGATACACCTTGTCAAGTGAAAGGAAAAGGGTCTATCTTATTGAATGATAGGATTAGATGTGATAATGCATACTAGGTAAAAGGACTTAACTACAATTTGTTGAGTGTAGCACAACTGAATAACTCAGGTCACCGAGTTGCATTTGAAAGAAAAAATGTGAAAATTTATGATAAAAATGGAAAGCTTTTCGGTACTAGAGGACAATCAAAAGGTAATTTATTCTGTCTTGACAATGTTGGAACTTCTTGTTTACTGGTGAAGAATGAAGATGTATGGTTATGGCATAAGAGGCTATGTCATGTGAACTTTGATAACATGATTAAGATTAGTAGAAAGAGAAGAGTTAGAGGTTTATCGAATCTAACCAAACCTAATCATGTTATGTGCAATCAATGTCAGAAAGGAAAGATGACCAAATCTAATTTTAAAAGTAAAGATTATTCATCTAAAGGTATTTTGGAGTTGGTACATACCGACTTATGTGGTCCTATGAGAACACAAAGCTACTATGGTGACAAATATTTTATTTTATTTATTGATGACTACTCTAGGATGATGACAGTCATGTTCTTAAAAGAAAAATTTGAGGCATTCAAATTATTTAAATGGTATAAGGCAAAAGTTGAAAAAGAAACTAGGAAAGAATTAAAATGCTTAATATCTGATAGAGGAGGTTTGTTTATTTCTGATGAATTCACTAATTTATGTAATGAGCATGGAATAAAAAGACAAGTTTCTACACCTAGAACACCACAACAGAATGAAATTGTTGAAAGGAGGAACCGATCTATTGTTGATTGTGCCAGAACATTGATGATTGAGAAAACTATTGAACAAATGTACTAGAGAGAAGCAGTTAGCACTGCAATATACACCTTGAACTGAGTTCAACTGAAGAAAGACACAAACAAGACACCTTATGAGTTATGGTTTGGCTATACACAGAATGTAAGTTATTTCAAAATATTTGGAAGTAGGTGTTATATTCTAAAAGATGATAGGAATGGTAAATTTGACTCTAAAGGTTATGAAGGAATATTTTTAGGATATTCTACTAAGAGTAAAGCTTATAAATGTTTGAACAAGGCTACTATTAAAATGGCAGAAAGTGCTAATGTAAAAGTTGATGAGTTTGCTGAAAATAATGATGAAGAAAGCATGAAGGAACCAGAAGACTACGATAGGTTTACATATGTTGAGCATCTAGGCTATCTACCGAAGACACAAGCTCAGTCTACCGAGCATAAAGAAAATTCTTTCGAGAATTAGCAAATGCAAACTAAGAACCAGGAAGAAGCTACCGAGCAAGAAAATGAACCTAAATCAAATGATGAGCAAAGAAGAGAACAAGTTATAGCAAGATTTGTTAGAAGACACCATCCGTAAAATCAAATCGTTAGAGATAAGCAAGCTGACATGATGACTCGAAGTAAGTTAAGACAAAACATATGCTTAGTTTGTGAATTTGAGCCTAAGAATGTTAGGGATGCACTTGAAAATGAAGAATGGATTAAGGCTATGAATGAGGAAATTGAACAAATTGAGAAGAATAAGACATGGACATTAGTACCCAGACCGAAAGATAAAAATATAATTGGTACTAAGTGGATTTTTAGGAACAAGTTAAATGAAAATGGTGAGGTCACTATGAATAAGGTAAGACTTGTATGCAAGGGATATGCACAAGAAGAAGGTATAGATTGTGGTGAAACCTTTGCACCTGTTGCTAGACTTGAAGGAGTCTGTATACTACTTGCATATGCTGCACATAAGGGATTCAAAGTATATCAAATGGATGTGAAATCAATATTTCTGAATGAAATTCTTGAGGAGGAGGTCCACATAGAACAACCAGAAGGTTTTGTTGATCCAAATCAGAAGAACATGGTATGTAGACTGCACAAATCTTTGTATGGACTTAAGAAAGCACCAAGAGTATGGTATGAAAGACTACATGCTTATCTTATCAGTATTGGTTTTGTAAGAACAAGTGAAAATAGTGATTTGTACATGAAAGGAGAATCTAGTGATAATATTTTGATTGCTGAAATTTTTATTGATGACAAAATCTTTGGTGGACATGATCTGATTTGAAAATCTTTTGCTGATGAAATGAGAAAGGAATTTGAGATGTCAATGTTTGGAGAGATTAAATTCTTTCTAGGTTTGTAGATTATACAAAAGAATGATGGGATTTTCATCACTCAATCCAAATACATTAAAGAAGTGTTAGAGACTTTTGGCATGGAAGATTCAAAACTGGTAGCAACATCGATGGTAACATGATGTAAGTTGACAAATGATGATGAATCTGCAGAGGTAAATCAGACACTGTACATATCAATGATTGGAATAGCACATGCAGTTGGGATTGTGGCAAGATTTTTTGCCAATCCTAAAGATTCACATATGGTTGTTGTTGAGATACTTGAAGAAGACTGAAGACTATAGTTTATGGTACACAAAGGAAGGCAAATTTGAACTCGGAGTTTACATTGATGTAGATTGGGTTGGAAACATTGATGACCAGAAGAGCACAACTGATAGAGCATTATTTTTAGGAGAAAGGCTTGTGACTTGGATAAGCAAGAAACAAGCATGCATTTCTTAGTCTACTGCTGAAGAATAGTATGTTGCTGCTGCTATAAATTGTTCAAATATTGCTTGGATAAAACAAGTGTTGGAAGGAATGAATGAGGTAATCACTAACCTGGTGATTATATATTGTGAAAACACGAGTGCTATAAATGTTTCCAAGAATCTTGTGATGCATTAAAAAACAAAGCATATATCTATTAAGTATCACTACTTAAGGGAACAAGTTCAAGAGAAGCAGGTGAAACTAAAATTTGTGAAATCTAAAGAACAACTTGCTGACATATTCACCAAGCCCTTATCGAAGGACACATTTGAGTATTTGAGGACTAGACTAGGGGTCCGTCCCCTATCTATCGGTCACTAAGGTGATCATGAGGTTTCATCAACCTATAATTTATCAGAAAATCATTCATGTTGATGCACATAGCTCACACTTTAGGTTTTCTAAGGTTGTGAAAGATTGTAGAAGCTGGAACAAAAAATTGTTTATCAATACATGAAGGTACTAGATCTGGAGCGAGCAACAAAAAATTACTTGGCTACTGAAGAGCTATTTATTTTCTTTGGCATTGTTGTCAAAGGGAGAAGAACTTTATATGAAATATCTTTTACTGAGAACATATATGGGACAAAGAATCTGAGAACTAAAAAAGATCAAATCCACAGGGAGAGTCTGCATGGAATGTTATTTTTTTTGTAGTGATTAAACATATTAAATATCAAGCTACGGATAACTTATCGAGCTATAATATTTACCTACATAGTTGTAGAATACATGTTTGGTATGTGTATGACATATTTCATATTGCTTGTGTTGCCATCAATGCCAAAAGGAGAGATTGATGATCTACAACTGATTGAATATCTAGATGAACTGAAGGAACAATTATTAGAGATCATCGAGCAATCAAAGTGACATGTAAGATGATTAAATTAGTCAATATGTTGTCATTGATGTCAACTAGTTTTGACTATACTTATCAAGGTAGTTACAACCATATGAACATTTGTAGAAGGAAGCAAAGATGAAGAAATGAGATATCTACATAAGGAAAAGATGGATATGACAGATAAGGATAAGGTAAACATTGGGTAACCTATTGATTAGTCTATGACTTTATATTGTTGACTTGAGCATGTTACATTAATCTATTATGAAGAAGAGATTTGATTTGAACAAGTTAATGTGGTCAGTAATTGAAGACTTTTGTATACACCGAGCCCGTGTAGTGTATATCGAGTGATAGTAATAACTGAGTTAGTTATCACCGACGCATTCAATATTAACCGAGTATGGATGAAAATATTAAATGCTAAGAACAACCGACTGAGTTTGATGAGCTGGAAGTTGTTATGATTTCAAGGTTAAGGATGAAGTTAGTTATGAGATCCATGACTGACATAATTCAAAGATGATCTAAAGGATGAAATTGAAATGTGTTAAGGACACATCTGCCGAGGAAGGTTTAAGCAGCAAAATGGACGAAGGAGATTAAGAGGCAAAATTCGATGGCTGATATGAAAATAGTTTACTTGTCTATTTAAGAGACATGAGTTTCATTGTTGAAACATGTCGGACAAATAGAGACTGTAGAGATTTCGCGTGAAGATTTTATTTATGCATTCCTAATCAAATTGGTTACAGAAAAACTGAGCTGCAGACATTACCGAGTGTCAGAGAACTATTTACTCAGTGAAGTAAGTTGAAGAAAATTGAGGAAGTGAATTGAATAATGATCAAATAAGTTTTATGAGCATATCATAGATCTAAATATTTGCAATTGAGTTGTATTTGAATCAGATTAGAACTGTATCAGTTTAACCATTGATTCAACAAAATCTCTTAACTGAGTGGACTTAATAGTCTTATTGTATTTCCATATGACATTCAATGAATGTTACTTGTTATTTTGTTGACCTCATAGTGAATGCTGGTCAAGAGTTAACTATTAGTGATAAATCCTCTAACCAGGTCACACCTAACAGTGTGCATTGTAACCTTTAACAGGGTTGGCTCCTAACCGAGCTCACTTCAAAAGAGTGAATTATTTTGGGTTACCTGTCCCAAGTGGTTTTTCCCTTAGTAGGGTTTCCACGTTAATTCATTGTGTTATGTGTTATTTGTTATGATTTTTTTACCATCGTACTTTACATAATGCATAGTTGATTTAATTGGTAATCACAGATTGGATAATTATTGGTATTCGGTAAAGTGAATAGACAGATTGATATTTTATGTTACCGAGCTGCATAAATTGTTGAAATTGATTTGTAATGTATGTCTGGGAGTTTGGGACTATAGGATAACTAATTTAACTAATTCACCCCCCTCTCAATTATTCTAACAATCGTCAAGTGTTTTTTGGGTTGACTCATCAAGTATACCCCTAGGTTGATTCATCAAGTATTTTTAGGGTTAACTTGTTAACCAACATAAGTCTTGTTAAATTGGCTTAGGATTAGGGTTTTTTATATAATGACAATTTCGTAACTTCTTACAATGGTATTGAGTTGCAAGGGATTGCAGATTGTAATAGGCTAAAAATTATTGGGTAATAATATTGGACTCTTTGTTTGGTGAACATAGCCTAGGATTGGGTGAACCACGTTAAATATTTGTGTCTTCTTGTTCTACTTATGTGTGCTCTATTTATTTGTATTATTGGTTATATTTTCATGTAACTATTATATTTGTATTTATTAATCCTAACAATCTTCAGAGCTGATGAGAGATAAACTCAGTCCTAAGATTTTTTTAGAAAACTTGCAAAAAAGGTATAACTCTCTTATTTGTAAAGCATAGACCCTAGGTGGTGGTCTATATTCAACAAGTTGTGGTACTAGAGTAACTACATTTCCTATCCAATCTTTCAAATTGTTAATTTCTTCATCTTTTTTCTTGAGCTCTTCTTAAAATTGTTTTTTTTGTTTCTTCCTTTCTCTCTCTTTATCTTCCATCAAGCTCCATAATTCTAATGCAACGGAAGCCCATGAAGATGGAGGTGGAATGTGTGTACTTACTCTACCCCTTCTCCTTCATTGTCCACCTATTTTATTTCTTTGCAAGATTCTCAAACCCTATGGAAATTTGTTTTTCATCCAATGTTTTCTTTTCAAAATCTATGGCAGGTGTTTCTTTATTTAATGGTTGCTCTTTATTCAAATATTTCTACCCTTGTTCAACTTCAATATCTAGTTTCACATCAATTTACACTTGCAATCTATCAGAATGAATTGAAACTTCCTCAATCTCCTTTGATGAACTCACCTCCTTAGATTTATTACTCTCTCTATATCACTTTATAATCTTTGTTTAGATGCTAAAGGAGATCTTAATAATGGGGAATATTGGCATGTCATTTTTTCTTCTATTTATTCATCCCCTTCACTAGATGAAGTAACTTTAGTTTCAGTGAAAACAGGGATATAGGTTGTCTCGGTTTCTTTATTTCCCATAGGCTTCATAGGCTTCTTTTTAAGCCCATGGCTTCTTTTGACAACCTTTACAAGGGTTTTTCTAATTTATTTTATGACCTTTGTTGCTAGCTTTGCAACTGTTTTTACCTTTTTAGTGGATATAGGCTACTAGGTTTCTGTAGCCTTCTTCTTTTGAACCTTATGGCTTTTAGGCTCAAAAGATTGAGCGTTACCCCTTTTTTCTGGCACTCACTATTTCCTTTCCAACTAATTTCCTTTTTAATACACCTTTAACCCTAGTAGATTTTCCTGACACTAGGGTTTCTTCTAGGGTAGCACTAGAAATACCATTAGTTTTTTTATTAAACTCAATTGAGTGAATAGTCCTTTTAGTAAGGGTTTCACTAAAAGACTATGTAGGAAGCGGTTTATAAGATGAATCCCCCTTAGTTTAGCTATCTCTTCAACCCTTCAACTCTTTGGGTTAAGGGCTAGGCTCCAAGCTCTACATTGACTAGTTTAACTCCTTTAACCTTTAAGAAATCATCCCAAATTATACTTGGGTGTGTTTCCTATAGGGTTTTCTCTATTAAAAAATGGATTAAACAATGATGAGAAACATATTAAACACTACGTTTTTCCACTTTGTTTGCCATTTTCTTCAACATGTTATAGAGGAAATTATGAATGTTCATCAATTGACCATGCCTGGGATGGCTTAAAATATTTAAGTGAATAGAATGTAGCTGAGATTGTTGACCTTCACAAGTCAGGTACTACACTACACTGTTGAACAATCTAGATAAATGAGATGGGGGTGAATCAATTATTATAAAACACCATACATAATGAACACTATAATTTATGTGGAAACCCAAAATGGGAAAAACCACTGAGAAACTAATTCTCGTGAATAAAAACATTGGTTAAGGTGATTAATACAAGGGCTCATTGCCAAGCTGATCACTCCAGGTAAGGTTGATTGTTGGTGGGCTCACTACCCAAAAGTAAAAAGGCTCGCTACCAAAAGAAGAATGATGAAAGAGAATCCACCACTGAAATAATTGTTACTATCAACAACACTGAAATAACCTTACCATCTTCTGCCTCTGATCACACACATTCACATACTTCACAATACCAAGATTTATCCTTGTTAGATTCACATTCATCACACATGCATTCATTCATCTAACAGAATCATCTTTTACTTATACCATGTCATGCCTCCATAAACTTCTAAGTTGGCTAAACATAATTTGAAATAGGTCACAAAAGAACATTCTTAGAATAGAAAGGAATAAAATGTGGACCACATAGAACCTCCTCACTCAAATCAACATGCTACTCATATACCATAATGTCTTGAACCAAAGAGTAGGATATAAACATTACAATGCAAGAAAAGTTTCAAAACATGTTAACCAATTTCCAGATCAATTCAGACACAAAAGAGTGTACCATATTATATTGTAATATGAATGGGACTAGGACAAATATGACCAAAGATAGATAAAAAAATGCACAACATCCAGATCATGCTAAATCAGATCACCAAAGCATCAAAACCTCATCCAACCAGCCAAGATATGTTGACATCAATGACAACCATTAATGACAACAATAATTAGCATCACATTCCAATAACATCCCACTATGTCATTGATGGAAACATTTGTCAACAATAAAGAAAATAACCTCGTATCAACATCAAAACCTCTTTTCTTTTCCCTCTTTGACATCAAAGAAAAAGGGAAAAACTCCCCCTAAAATACTTACTTTGCTCCCCTTGAGAGGAAGCTTCCAAGAATTGATCCAGATATGGATGAACAAAGACTACCATGGATCAATGCACACACTAGTGCATTTACTTTATACTAGGAAGGGGCAAAACCCCCAACTTCTATCATAGATATTCAAAAGTATCTTTGCACAATGATTTCTTTAAAATATCTATAATCTTCTCTTTTGTAGGTACATATTCAAGTCTTACCTCATTTTCCAATATCTTCTCTATGAAGAAATGGTATCTAATGGATATATGCTTCTTTTTGGAGTGTTGTACTAGATTCTTGGAAATGTTTATAACACTGGTATTATCACATATAATTGAGATCATTTCATCAAATGTTATGCCAATATCCTTTAGCTTTTATTTCATCCATAGTACTTGAGTAAAACATGAGGATGTTGTAATGTATTTTGCTTTTATAGTAGATAATGATACACAATCTTATTTCTTACTTGACCCTGCAACCAACTGGAAGCCAAGGAAATAAGCTCCACCACTTGTACTTTGCATGTTGCCAACACATCTGACCTAATCAAAATTAGTGTAAGTTTTTAAAGTGAAATATGAGTCTTTAGGATACCATAATCTGGAATCTTATGTACCCTTAAAATATCCAAAGATCCTTTTTACTACAACAACATGTGATTATTTTGGTTCTTGCTAAAATCTGGCCGCTAAACATAAATCATACACAATATATGGTCTAGTAGCAGTCAAATACATCAACTCTCCAATCATTGACTTGTACTTAATTACATCAGCTTTAGTTGAATCACCTTCTTTTGTCAACTTACATCCGATGATAATATGTGCACATACTAGTTTAGAATTCTCCAATCTAAACTTCTTCAATAATTCTCTAGTATACTTGGATTGAGAAATGAATATTCCTTTGCTATTTTGATTTACTTGTAATCCAAAGAAGAAAAAATCACCAATCATAGACATTTATAATTCCTTCTACATCTCATCTATAAATCTTCTACACAAATCATCATTTCCTCCAAAAAATATGTCATCAACATAAACTACAATGATCAAAATTTGATCTGACTAAAATTTGTAGTATAAGTTACTATTAACATATCCCTTTTTAAATCCTTGTCCGATCAAGTACTTGTCTAATCTGCCGTACCAGGATCTAGGTGCTTGTTTCAACTTGTACAATTTTTTCTTCAACTTGAAAATAGCATACAAATCACTTCTAGACTTAAATCCCTCTAGTTGATCAATGTAGACTTCTTCCTTGAATTCCCCATTCAAGAATGCTAATTTTACATACATTTGATAAAATTTGGAATCTTTAAAGGTTGTAAAAGCTAAGAATATGCAAATCACTTCCATCTAGAAAAGAGGGGAATATGTTTCATCAAAGTCAATACCTTTAATATAAGTGTAACTTTTGCAAACTAACCTTACCTTTTTTCTCACTACCTTTCCATTTTCATCCAACTTGTTCTAGAATACCCACTTTGTTCCAATCATATTTATGTCTATAGATCTAGGCACAAGTTCCTAGGTCTGATTTTTCTATATCTAATCAATCTCTTCTTCCATTGCCTTTACCTAGTTTTGATCATTGCATGCCTCTTCCATAGCCTTTGGTTCAATTTATGAGAGTAAACACAATAACACCTATTCTTGAGTTTCTCTACTTCTTGTGATGATTCCTTTATTCTTATCTCTAATATAATTTTATTTTCTGATTGGTTTCTATGTACATACCTTGGGGTTTTAGCTATATATGCTAGAGCCTCCTTTGTCTCTTTTTATTTCTTGTCTTCTTTTCCTTTATCCTCAAAGTCATTTGATTGATACTCGATATGCTTGTTAGGATGTATTTGAATATCTTCATCAACTTTCAAATTTGCACTTTCAACTATCTTCTCCAATGTCTTGTTGCAACACATACACACTTTGCTTCTTTTAGAGTATCCCAAAAATATGCCTTCATCAACTTTTCTATCAAATTTTCTAATATTTTCTTCATCTCTTTGTATGTAGCCCTTACTTCCAAATTTTTTAAAGTATTTTACTTTGGGAGCTCTTCCATGCCATAGATCATATGATGTCTTTCCATGCCTCCGTTGGAAAAGTTCTCTATTAAGAGTATATATTGTTGTGTTTCACTTCTCTCTAGTAAACCTTCAATAAGCCTCCTTCTCTGATCATTGTTCTAGATACTTCTTGAATAGTTTAGTTCATTCTTTCTACTACACCATTATGTTGTGGTGTCCTAGGGGCAAATAATTATCTTTTAATGTCGTGTTTCTCATAGAAATTGTTGAAATCAGCATAAGTGAACTCTCCTCTCTATAAAATCTTAAACATTTGATTTTTCTCTCAACTTCATTTTCAACTGTTTCCTTAAATATCTTGAATTTATCTAATGTCTCTAATTTTTCTCTTAAAAAATGCAACCCAAGTTAATTTGAAATAATCATCAATTAAAAGCATGAAACATCTCTCATCTTATAAGATCATTACTCTAGTTGGACCACATAGGTAAGTGTGTACAAGTTCTAACAGTATGGTAGATGATTGCTCCTTTTCTTTGAATGATTCTCTTGTCCACTTTCCTTCTTAACATCCTTTGCAAATAATGCTGCCTAGTTTGGTTAGTCTTGGAAAATCTCTAACACCACTTGTTGAACTTATCCTTACCAAATTGTAGAAGTTGATATGACAAATCATCTAGTGCCAAAGCCAATTGTCATTGAACTATGATAATAAGCATATCTATGTAGCTCCTTCTAGTTGATACATGTTCCCACTTGTCCTTTTTCCTACTGCAATAACAATTGTAGATCTCTTCTAGATCTCACAACCATCATCCTAAAATACAACATTATAGCCATTTTTGCACATCTTTCCTATTGTCATAATGGTCACTGCTCCCCTCGGGATTTGAAACATAGCTTAACCTCCTCATGTGTCTTCTATAAGTCTAGTGGTTGTATCAGACATTAATAGGTTGATCTTTTGGTGCAACGTCAATCGCTACATGTAACAAGTGGTATTAGAGCTTGGTCACAAGTTCAAACTCCCTCAGGTAGCGGTGAGGGGGAGATTGTTGGCATAACGGTCAACACTCCCCTTAGGATTCATGACATGGCTTAGCCACCTCCTGTGTCTCCTATAAGTCTAGTGGTTGTATCAGGCATTAACATGTTAATCTTTTGGTGCAACGACAACCACTACTTGTAACATTCCCAACACTCAAAATATTATGATATAAACCCTTCACATAGTAAAAATTGTCAGCATGTTATGTTTTACATCAAAAGTAATAGAGCCAATTCCAATAATTTGTGCCCTTTTATCATCTCTAAATCTAACATAACCACATTCATATTTCTCAAGTTTCAAAAACTTACTTTTATCATCACTCATATGATTTGAACATCCATTATTAATCAACCATGTATCTCTATTTCTTCTAAAAAATAATGTAGTTTTAGTGTTATCATCAGATTCTAGACACATGTTAGAGATATCAAGTATAGGTTCGTATTTTTCTACCAAAAATAAACAATCCTCTTGTTCTGATTCATCATCTATTATATTGATATTTTCATTAACATAATAGGCCTTGAAGACAGATTTCTGGATTTTCATTAACATAATAGGCCTTCTTATTTAACTTCTTAAAATTTTCTCTTGTTCCCTTTTCTGGACACCTAGTTACTAAATGACCAGTTTTTCTACATCTAAAACATTCAAGATGTAACACACCTTTGTATTTTCCTATACCTTTCTTCAATTTTCTTGTAAAGTTTTCTTCCAACTCATCTGAACTATCACTATTCAGATCATCTTCTATCTTTATGTCTTTAAATGTTGTTTTGGATTTCTCTTTTTCTTTTCCAAATTTTCTCATCTCAAATTTGGTCCAGGTGCCAAATATTTTCTCTCTGGAGAATTTCTTTAGATCATAAACTTCCTCAATAGTTGATATCTTGTCATTGTAGTCTCTAATAAAGTCATTAAAATCTCCTCCATAAAATCTTTATCAATCAGAGTGCCTTTTTTATTTTTGACTTCATTTGTTGCATTATCAACTCTTCAAAAGTAGCTTCATATATATTCACCTTCTTCCATTCTCAGGTTATCAAAGCTACACTTAGCTCTCAAACTTCTTTGATAATTTGACTTTATAATTTCCTTCATAAATCCCTTTCAACTTTTCCAAAAATTTACAGCAATGAAATAACTTTTTGTTAACTTAGTCTTAGGCAAAGCACTATAGATTGCATACCTTGCTTTTTAATTCTCTTCAGAGACTAAAATTTCATCCGTAGTAGTAGGCCATTTTTTGATACAACATATTTTGTCTCAATATCTTTCCAAGTATTATAGCTTAGGGAAATCAATTAACCTCTCATTTACACTTTTCAACAACTATATTTAGATCCATTAAATACTAGAATTATTAGTTTTAGTATCACCGGGTCTACCTCAAGCGATTAAACTCTTATTAAAGGAACCAAAGCTCTGATACCAATTATTGAACAATCTAGATAACTGAGAGAGGGGGTGAATCAACTATCATAAAATAATTTTTTTAAACTTAATTAATTCCGAGTAATCTTAAATTAGTTAGATAATTAAAACATATATGAAAATGAAAGAACATAAACACTATACATAATAAACACATTAATTTATGTGGAAACCCAAGATGAGAAAATCCACAGAGAAACTAATTCCCATGAATAAAAACACCAGTTAAGGTGACATTGGTTAATGTGATTTTTACAAGGGCTCATTACAGGTAAGGCTCACTACCCAAAAGTAAAAGGCTCACTGACAATAGAAAAAGGTTCACTACCAAAAGAAGAATGATGAAAGATAATCCACCACTAAAATAACTATTACCAACAACAACAACGGAAAAACCTTACTATCTTCTGCCTCTAGTTTCACACATTTACATACTTCATAATATCAAGATTTATCCTTCTTAGATTTGTATATCAGAGGAAGGAGTGGAGATAGAGGCTAACATAATGCCTCCCAAGAATATGTCCCAAGATGTAGTGAAGAAGTTGGTTGAAGAATTTCTTGAAACCAAACTTAGAGTTGAAGAGATAAAAGGGAAAGGACAAAGAGTATGAGTGTGACACATATGAAAAAGGGGAGCAAGGAGAAGAGGAAGCCCCTAGACAAGTAGTAGAGTTACTTGCCAATCAGAAGGCATTTGTGGATGCCTTAAAGTCAATAAGTAGGGATGTCACATATGGCTTACCTATGTATAGTGGAAGCATGGACGTTGAAGAGGTAATATAGATTGGATTGAAGCCCTTAATAATTATTTTGAATATAAAGAGGTCCCTGAAAACAAGAAAGTCAAGTTGGCAAAGGCAAGGTTGAAGGGAGAAGCCCTTACATGGTGGAACTACATACAAGGAGAGAGAGAGAGTTAAAGAAGGAAAGAGTATGATAACTTCTTGGGAGAGGATGAAGGATAGAGTCAAGGCATAGTTCATGCCTATTGACTATGAAGTGAAGATGTATAAGAAGCTATAGAACCTCAAGAACAGAGACCTTGATGTGGGATCATACACAGAGGAGTTCCACAAATTGTGTCTCAGATCCAAGAGACAAGAGGAGGAGTTAGAAAAAGTGACTAGGTATATGAATGACCTAAGGATGAACATACAAGATGAGATTAGCATCTTGGCACCAAAGACAATGAGTAAATTTTTCCAATTGGCCCTAAGGATAAAAGAGAAGTTGAAGAGGAAAGGTGAACAAAATAATAGAGGTAGAGGTGGAAAGAATTTAAAAGGAAGGGGTAACTTTAGAGGATGAGGACCAGGCCAAGGGTCTCAAGGAGAGTATAGGAAAAGAGAGAAAGTTGGGGACTCAAGTAGAAAAGGGGGCTATAGAGGGAGGATACCTAATGGAAGAGGAAGGTATGGTGGTAGAGGATCAAATTTATTAGGAATGAGGTGCTATAACTGCAATCAGATTGGGCATCTTGCATATAGGTATCCAGAGAAGGCTTCAACATCTCAAGGTGGTGACAAGAGAACCACATTGGTCCACGATGATGCAAGAAGTGTGACCTCACCAGAGGTACAATTGGCTTTAGAGATAGGAAAAAATATGATGATTAGAACTTTGTTCAAGGAACCAGTCAAGACAAATCCACCACAAAGGGGAGCCTTGTTTAGGATCAATTGCAAGATCCAAGGTAAGATTTGAAAAGTTATTATTGATTCTGGTTCTACTAATAACATTGTGTCTTTGGAGGTAGAAACCAAGTTAAAGTTGGAAAGAATACCCTATTCATGTCTCTATATGGTGTCTTGATTAAACAAAGGGCATCATGTGCTAGTTAATGACTAGAAATGGATAGATTTTAGTATAGGAGGGTATATAGACAAGATATTATGTGATGTTCTTCCAATGGATGCTTGTCATCTACTTCTTGGTAGGCCCTGGCAGTTTGATAGGAAGGGCCATTTAGATGGTGAGAATAATTTCTATTCTTTTCAAAAAGATGGAGTAACCTATAAGATACAGTCCTTGGTGGAGGAAGACCATTCAAAACACTTGGGGTTTAGTGTGATGATGGTGGGGGAGAAAGAGTTCTTAGATGTGCTCAAGGAGGAGGATGGTATGGATTTTGCCTTCATCTTAAAACCTAAGGATATAGAGAAGAAGGGTGAAGAAGCAGTCATTCCTAAGGCAATGCAGGAACTATTGGAGAAGTATAAAGGTGTAGTTGTGGGAGATATGCCAGACTCCTTACCACCTATCAGAGACATTATCCACAAATAGACTTGATACCGAGATTTTTCCTCCCCAATAAATCCGCCTACAAGATGACCCCACAACAGAATGTAGAAATAGAAAAACAGGTCCAAGATCTACTTGATAAAGGATTGGTGAGAAAGATCCTTAGCCCTTTTGTTGTCCCCATTGTCTTAGCCCCAAATAATGATGAGAAATCTAGAGGTTATGTATAGATTCTAGAGCCATCAATAGGATAACTATTAGATATAGGTTTTTTATTCCTAGAATGGAGGACCTAATGGGCTATTTGGGAGGAGCCACCTACTTCTCCAAGATTGAATTAAAAAGTGGATACCACCAGATAAGGATAAGGGAGGGGGATGCATGGAAGACTACATTTAAAACTAATGAGGAGTTATATGAGTGGCTTGTGATGCCTTTTAGTCTTTCCAATACCCCTAACACATTTATGAGGCTAATGAATGAGGTGTTGCAGGAGTTTATAGGGAAGTTTTTGGTGGTATACCTTGATGACATCTTGGTATTTAGTAAGAGTAAGGAAGATCACCTAAGACACTTGGAGATTGTTTGGATAAGGCTACATAAACAAAAGTTAATGATAAACCTCGAGAAGTGTGACTTCATGAAGCGAGAGTTGGTCTACCTAGGCTTTGTCATTTCTAAGGGAGATTTGAAGATGGATCCTTCAAAGGTGGAGGCTATAATGAATTGGCCAACACCTAAGATGGAAGGGGAGGTAAGGAGTTTCTATGGTTTGGCTACATTTTATAAAAAAATCATTAAGAACTTCATTGATATTTGAGCCCCTATACTAGAGACCATTAAAGGTGGGGGAAAGGTAAAGTTTGTATGGACTCAGGAAGCATATAAGAGATTTGAGTATCTCAAACAAAGAGTGCATAATTACCCTATTCTAGTGTTGTTTGTCTTTAACAAGGTTTTCACAATAGAGTGTGATGCAAGTGGAATGGCTATAGGTGCAGTGTTGAGCCAAGAAGGAAGACCAGTGGTATTTTTCAGTGAGAAACTCAATGAGGCAAAGAGGAAATACTCTTCATATTATTTAGAGCTTTATGTCATGGTTTAGGCCCTTAAGAAGTGAAGGCACTATCTGCTTCCTAATGAGTTTATTGTGTATATTGATAATCATGCCCTTAGTTTTCTGAATGGATAGGACAAGTTGAGCCACAAACATATGAAGGGGGTGGAAAGTTTGCAGGCCTATACCTACATAATTAAACACAAGAAGGAACAAGAAAACAAGGTTGCATATGCCCTAAGTAGAAGGATATTAACTATTCAAGAGGTACAATTGTAGAGTATGGGTGTAGAGACACTCAAGGAAATGTATGTTGAAGACTAGAACTTAAAGGAAGTATACAAGATTTGTAGCAATTTTGAGAATGCATTTCATACTATTTTCTCTGAATATACCTTTCAAGATAGGTTGTTGTTTAAAGGATGCCAACTTTGCATCCCTAAGTGTTCCATGAGGGACAATGAGATAAAGGAGAAGCATGGTGGTGGTTTGGGAGGCCATTTTGGGCTCAATAAGACATTGGATCAAGTTAGGAGGTTTTACTTTTTGGCCTAGGATGCAAACTGACATCAGAAGGTTTTTAGAGAGTTGCACTATTTTTCAAAGGGCCAAAGGGTCTCAACAAATGCAAGACTGTACCAACTTTTCCTATACCAAATAGGCCTTGGGAGAGTCTTAGTATGGATTTTATAATGCATTTTCCAAGGACAAAGTTTGGTTTTGACAATGTGTTTGTTGTAGTTAGCAGGCTTAGTAAAATGACCCATTTTATTCCTTGTAAGACTACTAATGATGCCAGTTATATTGCAAACTTGTTCTTTAAAGAGGTGGTTCAGATTCATGGATTACCTTTGAACATTATGTCATATAGAGATAGTAAGTTTGTAGGTCATTTTTGGAGGACTTTGTGGAAGAGATTGGGAACTAATTTGGCATCTAGTTCAACCTATCATCCTCAAATTGATGGCCAAACTGAGGTAGTGAATAGGTCATTAGGGAACCTTCTAATATGTATGACAAAGGAGCATGGACATAGTTGGGATATGGTGGTTCCTCAGGTAGAATATGCCTACAATGATTCTACAAACAAGAGTACAGGTATGAGCCCATTTGAGATTGTGTATGGAAGTCACCCAAGAGGGGTATTTGAGTTGAGAGATGTTCAAGGATTGGACAAGAGAAGTGGACATGCTGAAGACTTTGTAGAGGCAATGTCGAAGATCCATCAACGGGTCATGGATACATTAGAATAGAACACTCAAAAGACTAAGGCAAGAATAGATCATAAGTGAAGGTATGTACAATATCAAGTTGGTGATTTGGTCATGGTACACCTCAATAAGGAAAGATTACCTAAGGGTAGCCACAAAAAATTGATGATGAGAAAGATTGGACCTTGCAAGATCTTGGAGAAATATGGTCCTAATGCCTATAAAATTGAACTCCCTTATGATATTGCTATTTCCTTAATATTTAATGTTTTTGATCTAACATTGGGCAGGAGTCCTACTACAACTAAAGATAAAGATGTCTCTATTCAAGAAGATGAGGAATGGCTAAAGAAAATACCACCTAAGGAGACACCAAATATGGAGTGTATATTGGATAGAAACCAAGAAGACAAGGCACATGAACTACTATGGACATTTAGTCAAGTGGTAGAGACTCCCTAAATTAGAAGCTACATGGATGTTGGAAGAAGATGTCAAGAAACAAGGAGGTGATATAGTGCAATTGATCTCTAGGAGGACTTGAGACAAATTTCACCCAGGGAGTATGGTGCAAGAACACCTCAATAAATGACTATAAGCCCAAGGGAATGATAGGTGTAAGTAGGGTATGAATGATATAATAAAAATCCAAGAGTCATTTGGGTGCAAGATGTATTGGTTTGATTCAGTTGTAAGCCAAAGTTGGCATTCCAAGTACATTTAGGACCTAGTAGGGCCATGAGTCTAAAAGTTGCAAAATGACCTCAAATGGAGGAATTGATGATGTAACATCATTTTTGGACCTTTTTAGCCTTATAAAAGTCCAAAATGATACCTTGGAGGTCTTAGAATGGGTAGGAGGCCATATGAAAAAAAGTTGCACAAAAGTTGTCAAGAAACTTTTGCAACTTTTGGCGAAAAGTTGCTCAATTGTGCACCAGCAGTCAGTTGGTTTATGCAATAGTTTGGAAATGGTTGTAACTAGTGGGAATAAGGCCTTTTAGGCTTCAATGTTCCTTTGATGTACAATTGGAGTGATTTGAAGAAGTTTTGGAGAAATAAACTGTTGGAACATTCTGAAATCCTTGTAGTTTTCTTGTGTCAATGCATGAGTAT
The DNA here is from genome assembly GCA_027943335.1 of Chamaecyparis obtusa. Classification (NCBI taxonomy): domain Eukaryota; kingdom Viridiplantae; phylum Streptophyta; class Pinopsida; order Cupressales; family Cupressaceae; genus Chamaecyparis; species Chamaecyparis obtusa. The sequence continues at coordinate 1,365,073 of BSBK01000761.1, forward strand.
GGATTGGTAGATAAGATCAATTGTGTGATCCTGATTCTATCTTGAATCAAATTCATAATGAAATTATTTTGAGGGCTGAAAATCATATCTGTTGTATTTGGCAAGTAAATCTCTCTCAGTAGGTCTGAGACCCTCACTTTCCTAGGGTTTGGCTGAAATAATGTCCTTTGACCTTTCATCCTCCAATCAAAACTCATGAAACCCTGGAGTTTGATAGGTCCCTATATGTACTCTAAAATTATGTAGGTTTTGGAGTGGGCCAACAAAGTGGTGAAATTTGGCAAGCAACCCTTAGCCTAGCATCTCTATGTGACAGGTAGAGACATGTGTGATCAGAGTTGGATGATCGTGTAAAAGGATCAGAGAAGGGGTTTGGATGATTGAGGAGAGTTTTTTGAAGGATGTCAACATGTTTAGAAGACCATTGAAGATTGGTTATGATTAGAGATAACAAGGACTGGTAAGTGACTTTATGGTCTAGGCCTAATTAGCCCTATTAGCCCTTTGGTGCAATATTGGTTTATTAGTTTGCAAATTGGTTGGAAACCCAATATTGGAGTATTGTTTGTGTCTTCCAAAAGGGTACCTGAAAATCTCTTTTGTTTGTCTAGGTAATCATAGAAGAAAAATTTATCCTCTATTTACCTGATTAGGAGACCTAATTAGAATTAGGCCTATTCAAGGGTGTATGAGTGCAAACTGATGAAGGGGTGAATTTGGGTTTGTCAAACCTATTTAAACTATGTTGTTTGGCTATAAAAACATCCTTCCAAGAGTTTGATGATGAGTTGGTCTTGTGGGCCATTCAAACCCCTAAAAGCACAAGTTAAGCCCATAAAATGTTAAAAGACATGCCAGCTTTGAATTGTTTTATCTACAAGTTGTCCTAGGAGGGGCATATAGGAGCCTTTGAGTCTATCAAGTGAAGCATTGCATTGGAGTAGGGATCTCTTGAAGTAAGATTTAGTAAGGTGGGAACCTTAGGTCATCTCTCTTTAGACCAAGTTGAGTCTAGGGATTCAAACCATCCTATTGCCTCCTCATCATTTAGGTCATGTGGAGAGAGAGAATGATGCAAAGATGGAATTCATGGTCTATTAAGTTATGTTACGCTAGTCAACCTATCTCAAGGTTAACCAAGCAAAGCATCGTATGTAAGGGAGTCCTACTAAAACAAATAGGTGCAAAAGGATAACCAAGGAAAACATTATATCTAAGAAAATCCACCACAAGGAGATTACCAAGAAAAAGGCATTGTTTGCTAAGTAACTTGAAAAAAAAAGATCGCAAAGTTTGATTTGTGTTGTGAGCATAATGTGCAACAAAGAGCAAAGTGTATGCCCCAACATTAAAGAGATTGTGTATGCCTTACTAGGAGAAATAACTTTAAGGTAGCATATATGCATCCAAAATACAAGTATGTTTCCAATATGATATGCCCCCAAGCAAGGACAAATCAAGGAAAAAAACACATAAGAGGCATAATAGATGTTTTAAATGCAATTTAGTAGGTTAAAATTAGTTTTCGACACCTAAGTAGGCTAACAAAGGCATTACATTACCAAAATGCAGGTTGTGTAACACTTCAATGATCAATCCAATTATAGATTTTATGAGATGCTCGCAGTCACAAATGTATTTTTGTGCCACATTTGTCTATGGAAAATCATATTAAGGTTGGGAAATCACACATGTTTATTAATTATAAATGTCTTTAATTAAATTGAGGATTACATTGCATGTTTATCTTTTATTAATCTAAAGGGGAGGCTTATGCGATGTGAAATTGTAGGGTATGCAATTTATTACATTTCAATCACATACCAAATATTTTAAGGAAACCCAGCCCCAACGACTTGCAGACTCATAATACATCACAATATCCAACTGTAATAGAAAACCCTCATAAAATAGGGTTGTCTTCTAAGACAAGACAATCGAACATAATATCCATAATCATATTTTAGACCTAATGACAAACAATCTAGATTTACAATGATAAAATATACATAAAAATGTTATTTTTAAGGATCTTGCCCCCAAACCCGTACCAAGATGTGCAGTCTTCAAACCCCTCTCCCAAGTATGAACTCCATGAGCCTTGCAGGGGCTACACTCATTTACCAACAATAACCTTGTGTAATTGCAAGGTTGAGACATCATTTTTCCTAACACTTTTCACATAGCTCTACCAACCTTGTGCAACATATCCAAGATACAAACCTTACGGTATGTTTACTTATAGTTTCTTTGTATTTAGTTTGGCACTTTGGAGTTAGCAAAAGAGGTGAGACATTTTGCAAGTACTATTATTAATAATGGGAAGGTCTACAAGGCATGGACTATCAATTCTTCGAAGGTATTGATAGAGAGGTGGAGATAATTATATGAGTTTTATAGTTATAAGATAAAGATTTTGAGAGCCTTTTACATAGATGTTAGGTAGGCATTTGAAGGCCTTAGCATTTCGGTGACTAACATAGTTTGCATCATATAGAGGATAAGTTGTGGCTTATGTTACTATAGGATCCCTGCAGGGGCTATGCTCATTTATCAACAATAACCTTATGTAATTGCAAGGTTGAGACATTATTTTTCCAAACACTTTTCACATAGCTCTACCAACCTTGTGCAACATATCCAAGATACAAACCTTAGGATATGTTTACTTAAAGCATTTCTTCGTATTTAGTTTGGCACTTTAGAGTTGGTAAAAGAGGCGAGACATTCTGCAAGTAGTATTATTAATATTGGGAAGGTCTACAAGGCATGTATTGCTAATTTTTCAAAGGCATTGGTAGAGAGGCGAAGATAATTATATGAATTTTACCTGTAAGATAAATATTCTGAGAGCCTTTTATGGAGATGTTAAGTAGGTGATTGTAGGCCTTTGCATTTCAATAGCTAACAATATTTGCATCATAAAAGATATAAGTTGTGGCTTGTGTTACTATAGTTTAAAGAAAATGAGTCAATTTGGTGTGAGTGTAGTAAGAATTAGTGGTGAGGAAAGATAGAGAGTTAGTGACCTATGAGAAATGGATATTACTTAGCCTAGCAATGTTGGGTGCTCTATTTTTGTGTATATTTTTGTGCTTGAAATGTTCATATTTTGGTCTTGCCTACATAGGAGATGGTTCACATTTTTGTTTCTATATGCAAGGGCTTAGTAGTGTTATCTTATTGTATACTCACCTCTAAAGTGATAACATGCAACATTGTGAGTCTCTCTCTCTTATGGTATGATCACATTTATGGTGATATTATTGCTATTGTAAGCTTGTATTTCTTTCAAGGATGGAGCCCCAATAAGACCCTAGCTGGCTTATCTAAAAATAATTATTATTTTGTTATTTCAAGATTATATCATTCTCATGTCACATATTGTAGGATTATAATGACATCTTGATATGCTAAGCTCATTTTGTGGCATTCATGGTCTTTAAGTGAACTTGAGTAGAACAAAGGCCATGGTTTCCAATACAACTAAGAAGTACAAGCATGAAACTAACCTTATTTGTACAAGAGGTTGAGTTTATGTAGTTTCATCTTAGATTTATCTTAGTGTTCTTGTCACATAACCTCTTCTATTTAATATATCTTTTGTAGTAGAAGAGAGATCATGTAAGGGATATATTGTACTTAATACACTTCAAAGGTAATTCTTTCAAGTCAAATTTGAAGATGCCAAAATAAAATTGCACATATTTCAATTTCAGTATCATTAATAATCTTATACGACTATGAGGTTTGGGGCCCTAGAAATCATGAAACCAGTTGACTTGAGTTGATAAAGTTTGTGTCTCTGTTCCATCTAGCACTAGTTGGAAAAAAGGTTAGTTCCACATTTGCAACTATTTTGGTTTAGTGTGGCATTCATCCTCCTTAACTTTAGAATTGCATTTCATATAGTAATGTTGAGCATCATATAGTGATGTTGGGCATAATAGATATGTTTTCAAGACTTCACAATCATCCACTAAGTTATAGGAACACAATATTAAGAATTGAACCACTTGATCATAATATTTTATTTTAATTTTGTTAATTATTACAAATTATTAATAAGTTGATAAGTAGATGATATTTTCCACAGCAAGTCAAATTTTGATATTCTTATTAGGATTCAACCATGTAGTTTATGAGCCAAACTCATTGACCCATACTCTGAGTAGTGGTTCAAAAGAACCCATCTCTTATCAAACTGAATGGAACACTAAGTATTTATTACATCTAGGTGATGCTCAGAGAGGTGAAGCATTGAACTTTCCCACGAGGTCATCCATTCCACTATTACTCCAACTCAAGCGTACTTAACCATGAAGTTTCCTCCAAGGTGAAGCCCATTTAGCTTGCTAGCCCATTTGCAAAACCTTAAGCAAATGTTGTGCCTTATGAACCATTCATTATAGAGTCCTTTTAGCTCATCAATTGATAAATAAGAGATATTTTCCATAAAAAATCAAATTATAATTTTTTTACGCCGTAGGTGTTTCCCTATGAAAGGGTTCAAGCTAATATTTTCATCCGACAGTGGGAAATCCTGTAGACAGAATGCCTACCATTGAAGTCATCTGAACCGTTCTATTTTCTCCAAAAGTTTGATGTCTCACGAATTATCGATATCACACATAAAATCAGTATCATTTGCAGAATTAGCAATAAATCTTTTGTGTATTGGAAGCGATCATATTTCCTTTTTTGTGATGATGCCTCTTTGAGGATTCTGTCAAATAGTCTTTGGCCTTTATTTATAGTTCCATATCTTGCACGCAAGTCTACTAGGGTAGTAACAGCTCTAGCATTTGGTAAAATTCTTCCTTCCTACTGTTTTAATGAATGCTTATAACTGATTTCTCAGTTTTCATTTTTATAAATGTTGACTATGATTGTTGAATCTGCAACTACACCCATAGATTAGGTTTGTTTGAGAGTTTGCATTTGTTCAAAAATTTCTGAAAACTTTTGAACAAATTCCTCTAAAATTTTTTGTGCAAAGAGAAAGCTTTGGCCAAGATTTCAATTCTGCACCCACTAAAATCAATCCTTTGCATATTTGGAACTCGCGATATTCATCGAATATGCCGGTAAAGATATGGAAATGAACAGTAGTCTCCGTGTACAATCTATGGGCCCAGGGAAAACTCTGCAAAACCTCCATTGAAACTTTACGGAAAAGCAAACTACGATTTTTTATCTCTCGTGGCTAGCTCATTCTATAAAATACCCTACTAAAATTTCCATAAATTTACACAAATCCTGCCTACTATATTCTTTATTTTAAGCATTTGAAGGAACCCTGTAAAGACTGAAATTACAACTAGACTGCCACATAAGCATATAAAGTCGAAAGTCGAAAAGACAAAGTCAACATTTCATTACATTTATCACATGTTACAACAAAAGAGGAACATACAAGTGACCAACTTGTCGGGTGTATAGTGAGTCAAATATAAATTACATACAGTTACAAGCCGACCAACTTGTCGGATTTTAGAAATCAAAACTTACAAATCTCTTTGTTACATCAAGTTTATTACATTTAGAAGTGATGACCAACTTGTCGATCACTAAATAAAGTACAACATAAAATAGAGTGAGATGAAGAAATTAAAGCACTGGAAGTATCAACTCATCGGATTCTGTCTCCTGAGCCTCAGACTGAGTCCCTTATGCTTCCATGAGAACAGAGGTGGGGTCCAGGTGCTTTTACCGCCCAACCGTGGAGTGGTCAGATCCGGAAGTGATGAGCTTCCCCGGGGTTCTTCCTGACACGAAGAATGCCCCGTCCCTGCATGACAGGCCTAGCTTCTCGCTACTGGCATATTCGGATGGTCTTAGTGCAGCCGTGTAACTTAACCTACAACACATATGCCTATAGTAGGTTCTATACAATGGATGTAGCAAGGGGTGAATTTTAACCACGCATAATCAATGAGAACATATGCAGTTTTATACTTTGGCCAAAGTAAATTTTAATCCAGATTTGAACTGGCAGGCAAATAAACATTTACCCTCCCTTGATCTCTACATTTGGCACAACTCCCATCAATTGATACAGTCCATAATTTACATAGTTCAGAAAAAAAACTACAGCATCTTAATTCAATAAAAACAACAACCAGCGAGGTGTTTCACTAACCATACAGGACTATAAAACTTAATCATTGCTGAAAAGTTTCACCATACACAATGAATCTAACATTTCAAAAATATTGAATGAATGATTAGCTTGAAAATGTGCCCTGTTCCTTCCTATCACAGACTATAACATAAAGAAAAGCATGTTCCTCCCTGCACCATCCTTCTTTAAGTACAAGAATAGTATCAATGTAAAAGGTAAATTTAATTAGTTCTGACCTATCTAGGCTTGACCCTCATTCTCTTTTCATTCAAAAATTTCCTCACAAGGAATGTAACTGAAGCTCCCTGTAGGTTACATTAAGCCAGATCTCTTAAACATAACTCAAATTGGCTAACAAAAAGAACCTAGGGCTCTTTGGGCAGGTGTTTTACAGCTCAAGTGTATTATCATAAAATAATACACTATGACTAATATTTATGATGTTTTATTTTGTTTTAAAGTAATTTTAAGATGAATGATTTTTTATACAGGATTAAGGAAAAACTCTTACAGAATCATAAGTAAGTAGTAAGAAACATTGGTCTACGGGCAGTATCAATTATATCTATAATAGCACAAAATTTATTAAATTTGTAATCTCTAATTTAATGCTTTTGGTTTTGATTGTATATCACATTGGAAACCATTTAGGGAAAATGATAGCCTGTGAATTGTGGCCAACAGTCAAACAAAAATCACAGGTGATAGCCGCCTATTTTGAGTCTTAATAAATTGGGAAAAGCCTGAAGAGGCTACTACTCTTATACATTTTTTTTATTAGACAAGGGATACAATCCCAATACCATCATTACGCTCAATAGTTTCAAGGATAGTCTATGCAAGGAAAAGATGTTTGATGATGCAATGCACATTTTCCAGATGATGCTGAACATGGGTTATATTGCTCATGCAATCACCGTTAAGAACAGTAAGACAAGGCAGGCCGCAAATGTTTTGCATAGAATGCTGGAAAAGGGCTACGACCTGGATGAAAAACAAAGCACGAAAAAAAAAGTTTGACGAAATGACAGAGTGAGGTATGAACAGAGCTACAAATCAAGCATTGGTATGATGCGTTCCAATACAAAGGCCATAACGTTGAGCCACAAGCATAAATTTACTGAGAATGTAAAACATAATATAGCTGGAATGTTCTCGCTTCAGAAGAACTTGAAATGTTGCAACGGTCTTTTTGTTCCCGGTTCTACTTATTTATCTCAACTTTAACAAATTTGTTATACCATTTTAAAATAGAAAAGTATTCAAACAGAGTAGAGTAGTCCCTGTTTTATCTAATGCTACAACAGGTGTTCAACCAGACAAAATTATGTTTGCAAATCTTTAAAAAAAAATAGAGTTCACACTTAACCCAAAAGACAAGCTGTGACAAAAAAAAATGGAGGTTATCGCTAGAGTGGAAAATGAAATGAAGCATAAAGCAGTGCATAGCGAGGAGCAGGGGATTGAGAAAATAAAAGGCAGCGCTAAAAAGACACCTGTGTTATCCAGGAAGCTGGATATGATAATGAAACCATTCTTTCAAGCAAAACTCAAATACAACTAAGTTTGAATCTGCTCCTAAAGTTTTAGCATTTGCCAAAAAAAAAATGTATGGTGGAAAATAAGGATCACGTGCCTGGGAATTTCCAACAGATTGATGATGAAGCTAGCTAAAAAGCCTTGCTGAATGCGTAACCCCGAAGAACTTCCAATGCAGCTCAGAAAAAGAAACCAATAGTTTTTCCCAGCGCGTCACCAGTTAAGGAAAATTTCTCTATGCATTTCTTGCCATAACCAGCTAGAGGAAACGAGCTCCGGCCAGACCCTTTTTCCCAAAACAAAAATCCCTCAAAACCCCACTTTCTCTCCCAAATTTTTCAGCTATATGTTTCTTGTGCATGACAAGAAGGTGTCCAAAATGCAAAGGTTTTCGGCATTTAACAACAATTTTCCCCAAAACGGTTTGTTGATTTTACTTTCCGTTAATGATGAAAATAAAAGGAAAAGAATACAATTAAAGTACATCTCATTTATTAATTTCTAACAATTATAAAGATAGCTTAATCATAATCACATTCTCCATTTAGAAAATTAAAATAATAAAAATCAAAATATTTGCAGATATATATATATTTTTCAACCATTAAGCACTCATAGCAAATCGAACAAATAAACATGTGGTGGTGTGTGCGAGCACTATGGTATCTGAATTTGACACTAGGCAGGGAGCTAGACCTCTCTTCTCGACCACACCTTTGTCCTCCGACCTGCATCCACTCAAACACTCGACAAGAAAAACCATCATTAGTAATTCATATGATAAACATACCTTCAAAATGAAATAATCATTTGAAAATTACAACATTACCAATTGTCCATCTCATTCTAATAAAAATTTACCATTTTTCATAGTTACCCGGTCATGTCGAGTCCTCCTAGTCGGCATAAGTTGACTGAAGGATCCGCAAAATAAGGAGGTCGCAAAACCGGTCGTGACATCCCTCCCCACTTGGAAGAGACATCGTCCCAATTTCATGTGAGCATCAACAACAAAAATATATTCATAATCATTTGCAATGTAAGCATAAAAGGATATAATTACCTCATCTACAATTTTAAGACCAATTCAAATGGATCATAAGCAATATCTCAGAACATAGAGCAGAACAAAGTATATAAGTGTTTCCAACATGATAGTCCACACAACAACTAAAGTATAACAATATGTACAAACTGAAGTATAACAATGTCCAAGACATCAAAAACATAATCATCATGTACCAAAGACTCTCTGTAGCATGAGTAAAATGTCACATCAAAAGCCTATGAACTATCAAACATAACAACATCTAACTGAAAAGATGAGGAAAGGAACGACGCATGTCGTCCGCATCCTCCCATGTAGCACTATTAGCTGAAAATTGGTCCCATTGGACCTTATACTGGAGCACATGAACATTGCGCACCCTGATGGTACGCTGGTCAACGACCCAAGTAGGCTCCACTGAGACCACTCCCGGATCCTGCACCTGTAAAGTATGCCAATCCAAAATGTGAGAGGCATCAGGATGATAAGGTTTCAATAATGAAACATGAAAAACACTATGAATACGGGCAAGAGCGGGTGGTAGAGCAAGTCGGTAAGCCACCGGATTGATGACTTCCAACACATCAAACGGACCAACGTAGCGCGGGGCTAACTTTGACGCCCTGCCGAAAGAGATAGAACTCTTTTGCGGCCGTACATGCAAGAACACTTTATCTCCAACTTGGAATTGTCTGAAGGTGTGGTTCTTATCCACATAACTCTTTTTCCTATCGACTACTTCCTTCAGACGTGACCGGATCAATGTCATTTGCTCCTCCATCTCACGGAGCATATCAGAACCAATAACCACTCGATCCTCTACCCTGTCCCAACTAATGGGTGTGCGACATTTGCGTCCATACAACGCCTCAAATGGGGCCATGCCTAAAGATGCATGAAAGGAGTTATTATAAGAAAACTCCACCAATGAGAGATATTCTTCCCACTTGTACTGTTGATCCATGCAGTACATCCTCAATAGATCCACCACGACCTGGTTCACCCTTTCTGTCTGACCATCTGTCTGAGGGTGGTATGAAGTACTGAAATTCAGTCGTGTGCCTAGGGATGCATTCAAGGTTGTCCAGAACCTTGATTTTGTACGAGTATCCCTATCTAAAATAATAGTCTCTGGAACTCCATGTAATCGAAAGATCTCATGAACAAATTTCCTAGCAAGGGCTAGGGAACCATCTCGCAAGCTGCCAGGTATAAAGTGTGCTACCTTGGTGAGTTTGTCAACTACCACCAAGATAACATCATGCCTCTATCTAGTCATGGGAAGACCCTGAATAAAATCCATGCTTATGACCTGCCACTTGTACTCTGGTATATCATGAGGGTACAACAATCCTGTCGAATGAATATGCTCAGCCTTAACTCGCTGGCATTCTAAAAATTGGGCCACAAAAGCTATAATATCACGCTTCAACCCAGGCAAAAAGTACAATGGTCTCACATCATTAAGCATCTTGGTCACCCCTGGATGATCGGCATAAGGAACACAGTGCATCTCCTCCAAAACAATCTTCCTCAACCCTGCACGGTCGGGGATATACATCCTGGTTTGGTATCACAGGATACCATCACTGTCAAAAGAATAGTCATTGAACCTGTAATCAAAAGGATCTGTCTGTAAGACAGATCAGACCATCTCATAATGGTCATCACCAGGTAACTGCTCTAGAACATGCTCTCTCAAGCGTGTCCTAGTAGTGGATATGGTGGATAAATGCCTTCTCCTATTGAGTGCATTTGCCACTCTGTTCTCCTTTCCTTTGATATATTCTATACCAAAGTCATACTCGCTCCAGAACTCGAGCCAACACCTCTACCTTGCGTTCAAATTTGGTTGCGTGAAGATATATTGTAATCCCATGTGATCAATCTGCAACTCAAAGGGTTTCCCAAGTAGGTAATGTCTCCACATTTGTAAGGCATGCATAATCGCTGCAAGTTTGAGGTCATGCGGGGCATAATTTACCTCATGTTGTTTCAGTTTTCGTGACTCGTAAGCCACAAATCTGCCATCCTGCATCAACATGCCTCCTAGGCCTTCACGAGACGCATCTGTGATAACTGTAAATTGACCATTTGGATCAGGAATGGTCAATATCGGAGCGGACGTGAGCTTTTGTTTTAACAACTAAAAGGCTTGCTCACAAGTCTCTGTCCACTCAAACCGTTTCCCTTTTCTCTGGAGGGATGTGATAGATGCTTCTATCCTAGAAAATCCTTCCACAAACTTTCGGTAATAACCGACCAACCCCATAAAACTCCAAACTTCATGAACATTAGTAGGAGCAGGCCACTCAAGTATTGCTTTGATCTTGGCTGGATCAACTGCAATCCCTTCTCCAGATATGATATGGCCCAAGTAATGAATTCTCTTCTGGTAAAATGAACATTTGGATAGTTTGCCATACAACTTACATTCCCTTAGTCGCTGCAAAACTATTCACAAATGCTCCTCATGCTCCTCAATGGTTTTGGAGTATATTAGGATGTCATCAATAAAAATCTCCATGAACTTATCCAAACAATCTCTGAACACACTGTTCATCAAGTTCATGAAAGCTGCTGGGGCATTTGTTAGCCCAAAAGGCAGAACTACAAACTCGTAGTGCCCATATCTTGTTCTAAAAGTTGTTTTATGGATGTCCTCATCTTTGATTATGAGTTGATGGTACCCAGATTGTAGATCAATCTTTGAGAACACCGTTGCTCCTTTCATCTGATCAAATAGTTCATCTATTCGAGGAAGAGGGTATCAGTTCTTGATGGTCACTTTGTTTAACATCCTATAATCAATGCATAAATGCAAGGTACCATCCTTCTTTTTAACAAAAATCACTGGTGCACCCCAAGGAGAAACGCTAGGACGTATAAATCCTTTATCAAGGAGATCCTGAATCTGAACCTTTAGTTCATACATCTCTGTAGTAGTCATCCTGTAAGGAGCTTTAGACTGTGGTTCAGTCCCAGGCTTTAGATCAATAGAGAAGTAAAACTCCCTTTTAGGTGGAAGTTCTGGCAAGTCTTCTGGAAACACATCTCTGAATTCCTAAAGGATTGGATAATCATCTAAGTTAGGAGGTGTTTCCTCCAAATCCTTCACGTGGACAACATAAAGTTTACACCCCTTCCATTTGGCTCTCTTCAGCTGCATAGCTGAAATCTGTCGGAGTTCAAGAGGCCTTTTAACACCTTTGATCTCTACAGGCTTCCCTGAATCATCCAAACATCTAAAGGACTTGTCCTAGCAATTTACTATGGCTTTATGTTCAATTAGCCAATTAATCCCTAGGATTATGTCATAAGAGCCAAGAGGTGCTACATAGAGATTCACTTGCATTATGAAGCTGGGTAACTCCAATTTGCTGCAAACCAAACACTGTTCTACCCTTCGCTTTGCCCGGTTTCCATATTCTACAATCCATGGATTAGCCATGTAACCAGCTCTAATGGGTAATCTGGAAGCTACTCTAGGATCTATAAAACATTTAGTTGCACCAGTGTCCACAAGAATAGATACATTATGACCAAAAAGTGTACCTATCAGCTGAATAGGAGAAGCCTGAAATTCTGCCTACCTATTATCCACTGCACCGTGGATGTGATGTTGAGCTTGAGAGGCTTTACCCTCTCTCTATCCTAACCTCTGGGAACAGTGATTGGCAAAGTGGTCTCCGCCACAAACATAGCAACCACCCCGTGGTCCTTGTCGCCCTGCTGACCTACTGTTCCTGTTCTCATTCCTGTTATTATTGTTCTAGTTATACCTATTGTTGTTCTTGTTTCCAGTATTTCCTTGGCCTCGATTCTTCATGTTCCTGATCTGGTGTTTGTCATTTCCCTTCTGACGATTATCTTATTTCCTTTTAAAACCTCCTGATTTACTAGATTTTTGAGGCTCTCTAATCGCTGACAAGCTCTTTAGTTTTTCTTCCTGTCTTAGAGCCTTTCTAAGTGCTGGCTCCATCTGTTCAAGCTCGTGCATCAATACCTCTGAAGTAATTTCTAGTCGTAGCCCCATAATGAATTTTTGAGTACAGAATTCCTCATCATTCCGGTACTGTGGAACGTATTTCACGAGATGGCAGAATCTCTTGTGATAGGTTGTAACTGTCATGACTCCCTGTATTAAATGTTGGAATTCTAAAATCTTTTTGTCAAAGTAAAGCTTTGGTAACCAACGAGTTCTGAACAACTGTAGAAATTCTTCCCAAGTGACCTGTCCAGGTTCAAGCTTCTTCTCTGACATTACATTTTCCCACCAAGTCGTAGCCTCCCCTCTTAAATGGAAGGTTGCCCACATGGCTCGTGTCTATCCTGTAAAATTCTGAACCTAAAAATACCTTTCCATCGTAGCTATCCAAGCCTCAGCCTCATCTCCTAAGGCTTTCCCATTGAAAGTGGGAGGAGTGACCTTTTTGAGGTCCTTGCTCAACTCTGCTGAGATCTGCTCTCTAGTCGCATTCTGGTTAGTGACTGCTGCATCAGCCTCAGCTTTACACTGCGCTTCTATTCTCCTGTCCTCTTCCTGTTTCCTTTGGGCTTCTGCCCTCAAATCCTCCTCATGTTTTTGTCTTACTTCCTCACTAGAATCTGCATGACCCCTTCCCTAAATACTACTCTCCAGGTGATCCATTTTGTCCTTTTGCTGCTGCAAAAGTGTACCTTGCTGAGTTAACAAGGCAAGCATCTGATCAAAGCGTTCACTGGATTCCCCAGTGTCATTACTGGATCCTCCCTTACTAGCATTCCTAGTCATCATGATGACAAATCAAAATCCTGCATCGTCGCACAATGCATAGCATTAGCATAAGACCCATAAGGCTGCAGAGTAGAAACTTTCCTCTGATACCATATGTAAAGACTGAAATTACAACTAGACTGCCACATAAGCATATAAAGTCGAAATTCGAAAAGACAAAGTCAACATTTCATTACATTTATCTCATGTTACAACAAAAGAGGAACATACAAGTGACCAACTTGTCGGGTGTATAATGAGTCAAATATAAATTACATACAGTTACAAGCTGACCAACTTGTCGAATTTTAGAAATCAAAACTTACAAATCTCTTTGTTACATCAAGTTTATTACATTTAGAAGTGATGACCAACTTGTCGATCACTAAATAAAGTACAACATAAAATAGAGTGAGATGAAGAAATTAAAGCACTGGAAGTATCAACTCATCGGATTCTGTCTCCTGAGCCTCGGGCTGAGTCCCTTACGCTTCCTTGAGAATAGAGGTGGGGTCCAGGCGCTTTTACCGCACAATCGTGGAGTGGTCAGCTCTGGAAGTGATGAGCTTCCTCGGGGTTCTTCCTGACACGAAGAACGCCCCGTCCCTACACGAGAGGCCTAGCTTCTCGCTACTGGCAGATTTGGATGGTCTTAGTGCAGCCGTGTAACTTAACCTACAACACATATGCCTATAGTAGGTTCTATACAACGGATGTAGCAAGGGGTGAATTTTAACCATGCATAATCAATGAGAACATATGCAGTTTTATATTTTGGCCAAAGTAAATTTTAATCCAGATTTGAACTGGCAGGCAAATAAACATTTACCCTCCCTTGATCTCTACATTCGGCACAACTCCCATCAATTGATACAGTCCAGAATTCACATAGTTCAGAAAAAAAACTACAGCATCTTAATTCAATAAAAACAACAACCAGCGAGGTGTTTCACTAACCATACAGGACTATAAAACTTAATCACTGCTGAAAAGTTTCACCATACACAATGAATCTAACATTTCAAAAATATTGAATGAATGATTAGCTTGAAAATGTGTCCTGTTCCTTCCTATCACACACTACAACATTAAGAAAAGCATGTTCCTCCATGCACCATCCTTCTTTAAGTACAAGAATCGTATCAATGTAAAAGGTAAATTTAATTAGTTCTGACCTGTCTAGGCTTGACCCTCATTCTCTTTTCATTCAAACATTTCCTCACAAGGAATGTAACTGAAGCTCCCTGTAGGTTACATTAAGCCAGATCTCTTAAACATAACTCAAATTGGCTAACAAAAAGAACCTAGGGCTCTTTGGGCAGGTGTTTTACAGCTCAAGTGTATTATCATAAAATAATACGCTATGACTAATATTTATGATGTTTTATTTTGTTTTAAAGTAATTTTAAGATGAATGATTTTTGATATTGGATTAAGGAAAAACTCTTACAGAATCATAAGTAGTAAGAAACATTGGTCTACGGGCAGTATCAATTATATCTATAATAGCACAAAATTTATTAAATTTGTAATCTCTAATTTAATGCTTTTGGTTTTGATTGTATATCACGTTGGAAACCATTTAGGGAAAATGATAGCCTGTGAATTGTGGCCAACAGTCAAACAAAAATCACAGGTGATAGCCGCCTATTTTGAGTCTTAATAAATTGGGAAAAGCCTGAAGAGGCTACTACTCTTATACATTTTTTTTATTAGACAAGGGATACAATCCCAATACCATCATTACGCTCAACAGTTTCAAGGATAGTCTGTGCATGGAAAAGATGTTTGATGATGCAATGCGCATTTTCCAGATGATGTTGAACATGGGTTATATTTCTCATGCAATCACCGTTAAGAACAGTAAGACAAGGCAGGCCGCAAATGTTTTGCACAGAATGCTGGAAAAGGGCTACGACCTGGATGAAAAACAAAGCACGAAAAAAAATGTTTGACGAAATGACAGAGTGAGGTATGAACAGAGCTACAAATCAAGCATTGGTATGATGCGTTCCAATACAAAGGCCATAACGTTGAGCCACAAGCATAAATTTACTGAGAATGTAAAACATAATATAGCTAGAATGTTCTCGCTTCAGAAGAACTTGAAATGTTGCAACGGTCTTTTTGTTCCCGGTTCTACTTATTTATCTCAACTTTAACAAATTTGTTATACCATTTTAAAATAGAAAAGTATTCAAACAGAGTAGAGTAGTCCCTGTTTTATCTAATGCTGCAACAGGTGTTCAACCAAACAAAATTATGTTTGCAAATCTTAAAAAAAAATAGAGTTCACACTTAACCCAAAAGACAAGCTGTGACAAAAAAAAATGGAGGTTATCGCTAGAGTGGAAAATGAAATGAGGCATAAAGCAGTGCATAGCGAGGAGCAGGGGACTGAGAAAATAAAAGGCAGCGCTAAAAAGACACCTGTGTTATCTAGGAAGCTGGGTACGATAATGAAACCATTCTTTCAAGCAAAACTCAAATACAACTAAGTTTGAATCTGCTCCTAAAGTTTTAGCAGTTGCCAAAAAAAAAACGTATGGTAGAAAATAAGGATCACGTGCCTGGGAATTTCCAACAAATTGATGATGGAGCTAGCTAAAAAGCCTTGCTGAACGCGTAACCCCGAAGAACTTCCAATGCAGCTCAGAAAAAGAAACCAATAGTTTTTCCCAGCGCGTCACCAGTTAAGGAAAATTTCTCTATGCATTTCTTGCCATAACCAGCTAGAGGAAACGAGCTCCGGCCAGACCCTTTTTCCCAAAACAAAAATCCCTCAAAACCCCACTTTCTCTCCCAAATTTTTCAGCTATATGTTTCCTATGCATGACAAGAAGGTGTCCAAAATGCAAAGGCTTTCGGCATTTAACAACAATTTTCCCCAAAACGGTTTGTTGATTTTACTTTCCGTTAATGATGAAAATAAAAGGAAAAGAATACAATTAAAGTACATCTCATTTATTAATTTCTAACAATTATAAAGATAGCTTAATCATAATCACATTCTCCATTTAGAAAATTAAAATAATAAAAATCAAAATATTTGCAGATATATATATATATTTTTCAACCATTAAGCACTCATAGCAAATCGAATAAATAAACATGTGGTGGTGTGTGTGGGCACTATGGTATCTAAATCTGACACTAGGCAGGGAGCTAGACCTCTCTCCTCGACCACACCTTTGTCCTCCGACCTGCATCCACTCAAACACTCGACAAGAAAAACCATCATCAGTAATTCATACGATAAACATACCTTCAAAATGAAATAATCATTTGAAAATTACAACATTGCCAATTGTCCATCTCATTCTAATAAAAATTTACCATTTTTCATAGTTACCCGGTCATGTCGAGTCCTCCTAGTCGGCATAAGTCGACTGAAGGATCCGCAAAATAAGGAGGTCGCAAAACCGGTCGTGGCAAACCCTCTCCGAATGCTAGCATGAACGAATTATCTTCAATTTTGTTTGCCACACTTGCAACAAAGATAGAAAAGTGGGTGTTTCTAGACATAGTACTATCCACTATTTTTTGGCGCAGGAGGTGCAGAGGTAACCTGGGTGGCTAGAAAAGTTGGTTTGTGCTCGCCAGGTATAATAATCAGCATATTCCCCCCAGTTCTTCATCATCAACAACTATGACCTCAAGTTTCAAAGGCCCAAAATTAGAATCAAGCCACCTTGTACTTTCATTTTCCCCCAAATTAGAATTAGCAATAGCATTAGCCTTAGGAGTAGACAACCTGCACCAAGTGCAGACGAGAATGAGAGATGCACAAGCAACAATGAACACCATGGCGGTCACTGCAACGAACAAATAGACCACTGGAGATCGCCATCCGAAATGCGCTTCATAATACGAATGGTGGCTCACTTGTGCAGAAAGATTCATCGCCTGGTGAACAACAAGATTCATCTTTTGGAAAAATGAAAGTAAAAAACTTGCTCATGAACAAATACAACAGATGAAAAATAACCTTAACTATATCAGAAATTAACATGGGGTGCCTGCGGTTTTATAGGCGATCGTCTGTGTGCACTTTTTGTTTGCCACAAAAACCTCAACTTGTCATGCACAACAAATGTGAATAGTAGGGAAAGTAGGGAATACCACCCAGCGGTTACGATTTTATTCAATCATTAAAATGATGTCATTACATTATTAGTACTAACCCCACCATACCCTCTGTACGAGATTCATTCCTCATTAAATTTTCATTTATAATTTCGTCCCAACTAGTGTTAGGTCCATGTATCAAGTTCGAACACAGATGGTACACCGACCATTGTCTATGCAGCACATAGAATGCCCCATTTATTGTAATTTTTAATTAATTAAAAATGTTATATTTATTATTTTTCAAATTTGAATTAATTGATTTTAATTATTACTAGTACACCGTGCCACGTTAAAGGCAACATGAAAATATATAATATCTTTTGATTCAATGTCAAAGAATGCGGTAATCTCTTTAATCTACCTATTGTTGGGCTAATTTTAGAGATCTACGGTTCCTAGCATTCCAGAAGCATAGACGACCATTGAATGTTGGCTAGCCATTGGATTTTTTGGCCAGTTTTTTTTGCTTAGTAGATACATAGTCACAACATAGTTAATATGAATATTACCACGTTGACTATACTTTTCACACAAAGTGAATTTGATTGATGGTGAACGGGTGGAATCCCCATTGATAGCATCAACCCATACTAGTCTCTCCATCTCGCTCAAAGCGCGCTAACATAGGCGAACACAGACAAAGAATCCTGCTTGTCGTCTCCCGTTCCCAATGATTTCACAAAATTGGCCACAATAGTACGCTGTGAGGAAGTGAAATTGCCATACCAAATGAGATGAAAATTGAGAATGGGAGTTGTGGTAAGGAGAGGGCCATTGTGGTATTGCAGAGCAAATTTCTCCACTGAAAAAGGGGTCAAGCAGCGACATCCATTGCACTAGACAATGTCGCTATACATATTAACAACACGTGAATGACAATCTTTTCAGAAGATAAAACAACCATTTTTTGTTGTGTATATTGCAAATAAGATGTGGAATGAAGGGAATAAGTGTGGTGTGGGAAGAAAGAGGAGGAGAGGGCTTAAATAGGCAGAGAGAGGCATGCGAGATGAAAACCATCGGCTAGAGAGCTTATATCGCTGACAATCACATGAGTGTATACCACTGAGCAATTTACAATGGGGTATCTTGCCAAATTCCTTTGCTAGCATGGGGATAATTGGTAAAAGAACAACTACATTATTTTATTTATTTATTACGTGCTGCTTCGAAGAAGGGGGAAGAAAATGTTGCGGAGAAGATGTCTCTGCAAATGTTTTGCTAGCTGAAAATTTGGTGTCATTGATAGGCAAGCACTCTGTCACTGACAAACAGGTGAACACATTGATTATGATCGGTGTGACTACCGCTGACTCAACTTGTTTCTTCGTCCATTATGAGTCCAATTAAAAATCTCTGTCTTTATTTTCAAACCGACCCTCTTTTCAGTCCAAATCAATGTACTGCGTGGTAATGACACGGAATAATTTTCTATAAATATGAGTAACTGTACATATATTGAAATGGGACCTTTTATCTATATTTTATTGAGTCCTGAGTTGTGAGATATCATTTAGGACTTATTCATAGCATATAATATAAATGAAAAATATCTTGTTGAAATAAAATATTTATATTAAAATATTAAATGCAATTCAGTAATTACGACTCTGTCCTTTAACCACATTAGGTACGTCAAACAGAAAAGTAAAACATACATGCTAATCATACACATGCAAGTATGGGGTCAGTAAAAACCATAACATAAATAACATCAAATCTATTTGAGGATCTAATACACACAGTAAAAATGACCTAAAAAAGTCGGGTCATATAAATTAAAAGAAAACTTTGGGAGGGGTATTACAACCTTTAGATGTAGAATGGTTAACTTCAACCATAATTTTACCTCTTGCGCTCTTGACTTCTACAAGTATCTTCAATGTGAAATTTGACAATAGACATACTCTTTGTTAAGCTTGGTTCATTTTTTAGTCTTTATTTATCTTTGTTTACTCTTATACATTTGTCCATATATTTGACCTTATTTCTTTATATTTGTAACTTTTTTGGTGATTCACTTTATTTTCAATAAATTTTTGAGATTTAAGATTTTATTCTACAAATTAAATTGATCTATTTTTCACGCACATAGAAAATTGCACTCTAACATATTAACTTACATATAATTTCCTATTGACACAACCCTTGCATCTCCTTTAAATACAAATGCTAGTCATAAATATCATAATATATGTCTCCCAACTCAAATCAAATGAGACATGGTCTATGGAAGATACAAACTACATATTAGTCCAAATTGAATTATCTCCAAATAACTATGATTACAATCCCCTCACAATTAGGTCATATTCATATTTTGGATCTTTCACATAAAAGGATAAACTAAATTTCAAAGTATGCAAAATACAGTCATAGAACACATACAAAATATATTAAGAAAACTCAAGGTGTACAAAATTCACGAACGATATAAACTACATCTATCAATGCTATGCAGAAAGTCATAGATGAACAAACATTGCAAAAAGAAGTTTTATTTTTGCAAATTGAACTAAAAGTACAATGGAAGTATATTTTATGGTGAATACTTTGTTTTAATATATAATACTAGCAATCACACCTTAGTGTGCAATGGGTACGTCGCAGAAATGAGGGAAGGGAGAACACATTTTGTTGTCTATATTTTAAAAATTTACTAAGTGGACACCAATTTAGCATCTCCACTATTAAATCATTGACATGGAAATCTAGAGACGTGATTCCTTGTAAGTTTATAAATTTATTAAAAATCCATTAACTAAATACATAATTTTACAAAACATTTACATTACTAAATTGCATTTAAGAATCTATTGCCTAAATACATAATTTTACAAAACAACTACATTACTGAACTGAATTTAATATTTTAATATAAATATTTTATTTCAACAAGATATAATTTTTCATTTATATTATATGATATAAATAAGTCCTAAATGATATCCCACATTTCTACAACTACCCATTGCACACTAATGTGCGATTGCTAGTAATAAATTATAACATATACTTAGTTAATTTTTAATTGAGAAGATAAACACCAGCCGATATAAGTGCACAAACTTCGACCTCCTTAAGCTTGGTACAAAACTGAGATATCCATTCCACCCAATTATGGACCAGTACATACATATCCAAAAAGACTTTAAAACGCGATTCAATCACCTTCGTGGGAGATCGGATGAGAGAGCGTTGATTTGTGTATACAGTCAAATACGATCAGTTCCGAGTCCAACATGTCCAGAAAATACTAATTTCTGATTCTGCCCGATTATGATAGCTCTACAGCTAATCATCGACTTGTTTACGGCAAAGATTTTTGCTTATCCTATAATCCAGACGACATAAAAAACTTCGACCTACGCTGCAACGTGACGCATTGGAAAACCCACGAGAAATCAATGTAAATAAAGACTTGTCAACAATTCCGACACAGAGAAAAGGCATATAAAATTGTCTAAGACCTACCAGTACAGAGAATGAAGATATTAAGGGCTCTACATTTGTGGACGTTTCTCTGTGCAGTACTGCGAATAGCAGAGGGCGCATACGAGGGAGAACAAGTATACATTTGGCCAAAGCCAGTTTCCATTAAATGGGGGAAAACCTCCAACCCAATTCCCCTGTCCCCAAACTTCCAGATCATTAGTCCTCCACACAAAAATCTCGGAAATGCTGTCAAACAGTACAGGCGCCTCATTTTCTCAGAGCGCTGGGTTCCAATTCAGTCATCCGCCTACGACATATTTGGGTTTTCTTCGCCGGCGGCCAATCCTCCGTTGGAAAACCTAATTGTCCAGGTCCGTGATCTGCAGGCCGATTTACAGCATGGGGTGGACGAGTCCTACACTTTGGCGGTCCTGAGCGGCGGGTCGGCCAATCTGACGGCCCAGACGCTATGGGGAGCCATGCGGGGCCTGGAGACGTTCTCGCAGCTCGTGCGATATTCAGATTTTTCTGGTTCTCCGCTCTTTATTCAGCGCCCAGTCATGATTGTGGACCGCCCACTTTACCCGCACAGAGGGGTTTTGCTGGACACTGGCCGGAACTTTTTCCCTGTCAAGGACATTCTGCGGACTATTAGGGCTATGAGTTTCAATAAGCTCAATGTGTTCCACTGGCACATTACTGATTCGCAGTCGTTTCCGCTGGAGATAGTGTCCGAGCCGGGTCTGGCCCGGGCGGGAGCCTACTCGCCCGCAATGCGATATTCAGGGGAAGATGTGCGTAAAATTGTGGAATACGGGCGGGACCGCGGCGTCCGCGTCGTTCCGGAAATCGACATCCCAGGTAATGCAGCATTTGTAAATCTTTGATTTGAGAGCCCTGTTTTCTTAAAGCTTAGGGATCTGAAGAAAAAAGAATCCTGCAGGGCATATTGTCTTTTTTCTCTTACTTTTATTTTGACCTAATCATTTAAATAAATTGCAAGTGATTCAGACTGAAAGTGCCCCCTGCCAATTAGCCACCGGTGGCAGCACTACTCAATGTTCAGATAATGAGCTAGGGCGAGTTGGTTAAGTCCCAGCCATTTAACCACCAGGCGAGGGCTATAGTCAATTGTTAATAATCTTAATGGCCTGAGGACAGTTGGTTCAAATCCCACCCAGTCAGCCAGGCCACCAGGCAGTAGCTCTACTCAATGGCAGATAACCTTAAATAGCCTAGGGAGGGTTGTTTCACATCCAAGACAATTGGTTCCTGGATGGTAGATAACTTTAATGTTATCACATATCTTTAACAAGTTTATTGGCTTTTTCTATTCTGATGAATTCTGATGAATTCTGTAGTGTGATCTGAAATGTTGATGTTAAACTTTTACGTACAATCAAATCCAAAAACGACATTCACTTAATTTAATTAAGTGTGAAAATCTCTAAATAGGAATTGGTTCAAACCGCAGTCTATTAGCCCAGGAATAGCTCTACTCAACTGTAAATAGCCGAAACTGATATTTTCAGTGGCATAGCCTGCAACTTGAAAGTCTTAGTTAAATCAAGTCTTAATTAAGTAGTCAATGACTGTATGTAGCTAGTAGCTGGGACAATGTGCCACCTAAAGGACTAAGTCGGGTCCATTGCGAGACAATGTGGCTCACCTTTGAAACCAATAGCAATCTAAGCTAAAAAGATATTTGCAGAAATAGCACTGGCATCTGGAATGTAAAGAAAAACAAATAACCTAAACAAATAGGTATATATAGTTTTTTAAACAGAACAACCCAGAGGAAAAGTAGCGCAAACAAATATATGTGGTTGTTACTATAGCGGCCATTTTCTTCTTTTTCATCACTGGCCCAAAAATTAGCGTGTATTGTTGTTCTCTGTTTATTGCCCAGAATTTCTTCTGTTCATCCCTGATTACCAAAAACAGTCTTCAATTTATTTTTATCCAGTTTTCCCTGTTCATTCGTTGTTAGAAACTTGGAAAACGAATTGAATATTATTTTATATAGCAAGTAATGATCTGTGCTTCCCTGATATACAAATTATTGTGACACTGTTTGAAAGTTCAAAACATAGAAGTTTTACTTATATTTTTAAGCAATGAAAGCTTCCCTAATGTACTGAGCATTATTTTAATTTTACATATGATCATTTTCTCCTTTTAGATGGTTTGGGGGATCGCGAACTTTAAAAAGGGAGTAATTTTTTAATAGTTAAAAGGTGTTTCATTCTGATACTATTAACCCACAAAGCAAACAGGTTCCTTTCAGCCTTGTTCTTCCTTCTTTTCTTATAAGAAGATAGTTTGCAACTGTAGATCTGAAATCTTCTAAACGAAGAGAATTTTTTTTAATACTGTGTATATGTTGACCATAAAGTGAACAGTTTCCTTTCAACCCTGCTCTTCCTAGTTTTCTTATAGGATGGTTTAGAATTATAAATGTTAAATCTTTCAAAAAGGGAGTAACTTTTATTTAATGTACTAGTCTGATACTATTGAACCGCAAAGCAAACAGGTTTCTTTCAGCTCTGTTCTTCCATCGTTTCTTATAAGGAGATAGTATGGAACTGTAAATGTAAATCTTCAGCAGTATTATGAACTGTTGCGAAAATCGGAATACGAAGTTATCGTATGAATGCCCACTAATCACCAGAATAGATTAATGGTATTGTGAGCAATAAATTGAATCAAAACTCTGTAAAAACAAGAGAAAAAACGTTATAAATTAACATACGGAACAAATCTAGAAAAATATGGAAACAAAATTGTGTTCATTTTCTCAAGAATACTAATACTACTGAATTGATGTCAATACAGAAAAATATTGAGACAAAATTGTGTTCATTTTCTCGAGAATACTAATAGTACTGAATTGATGTCAATACAGGTCACTCGGCATCGTGGGCAGGTGCGCACCCAGAAATTGTGACCTGTGCGGGCATGTTCTGGTCAGAGCCGGGCAGCAACTGGAGCGATCGCCTGGCCTCGGAGCCAGGCGCCGGGCAGCTAAACCCTCTCGAACCCAAAACCTACCAGGTTGTAAAGAACGTTGTGGAAGAAGTGGCGGCCCTCTTCCCTGAAAACTTCTATCATGGGGGCGCGGACGAGGTAGTCCCCGGATGCTGGAAAACCGACCCACAGATCCAAAAATTTGTGGCCAATGGAGGCAGCTTCGACGAATTGCTCGAAAAATTCGTGTCTACAACTCATCCATACATAACAGCCCTAAATAACAAGACCGCAGTGTACTGGGAGGATGTACTTCTGGACGACACCATTAAGGTGAAACCCCAGATTTTGCCCAAAGAGACCACAATTCTTCAGTCATGGAACAACGGCCCCAACAATACAAAGCGTATTACGGCGGCCGGGTACAGGGTCATTGTTTCGTCCGCGGATTTCTTCTATTTGGATTGCGGGCACGGGGGCTGGGTGAGCAACGATAGCAGCTACGATAAGCTCGTCAGTAACCCTAATGGCGGGTCCTGGTGCGCGCCCTTTAAGACTTGGCAACGGATCTATGATTATGATATTGCTTATGGGCTGAGCAAGGATGAAGCTCGGCTTGTTTTGGGGGGAGAAGTGGCCATGTGGTCTGAACAGGCGGATTTGACAGTTTTGGACGCTCGGTTATGGCCCAGAGCTTCTGCAATGGCGGAATCATTGTGGTCGGGGAACAGGGATTCCAGTGGGAAGAAAAGATATGCAGAGGCCATGGAGAGGTTGAACGAGTGGAGGTATCGAATGGTGGAGAGGGGAATCAATGCAGAGCCTCTTCAACCGCTCTGGTGTCTTAGAAATCCGGGCATGTGTAATCTGAACCAGTAAACCATGGGTATTCATTACTTTGTTATGATCGGAGCAGACAATTTGTGAGCTTTGAATAAATATAATGTAATCCATTCTTGCAATGTTACAGCCTTTACGGGAATCGGATAAGAGAAGATTATAAGACACCGGAAAATCAAATATTTAATTGGAATTAGTCAAAAGCCATTTGGTGTAATGGTGAAAGTCTTCTTGTAGGTATTTAAATGATACCAGTTCAAATATTGAAAAATATTTCGAATTAAAATTAATTTTAGATTTTAATTATTAATTTTTTTGGAGAGAGGTTGCTAAGATATAGTTTGGGAGGAAAAATTAAAGTATATTTGACCTTTTTAAAAATGGTCAAATATATAATTTTTTTATTTAGTATTTTTAGAGTATATTAGTGTAATCGACGTTTCAAACACATTTCAAGTTTTTAATTGGATATTTTAATATTAAAAATAAAAAAATAAGATAGAGTTCTTTAGTTTTTTAATTGGATTTATTTCATAAGTTATTATATGAAAACTTATTAGTTAAATTGTAATTGAGTTGTTGAGTTTAAAAGTTCATGAGGATTTTCAACTTTCAGAAGTATGTTAATATGACACTAAAGTTCAAACATTTGTGTGTGTGTGTGTGTGTGTGTGAGAGAGAGAGAGAGAGAGAGAGAGTATCATTGATAAGTTAGATCTCAAACCTTAAGTTCAAACATTTAAATTGTTGAGAGTGAGAGAGAGAGATGATTTTTGAAAGTAAATTACTCTCTCTCTCTCTCTCTCTCACACACACACACAGCATCGGGAGAGGCAAGTTGTAGGAATAAAATTGTAACATTTATTATATAATATTATATTATTACATTAATTTTATAAGATAATTTTGAATAATTTTATTATGTATTTTATTTTATAAAATTATATAAGTTTTATGTTATACCACAAAATAATTATATTTTTAGTTTTCTGGTTATGTTTAAAGTAAGGCTTGAATTTGATTGTATTCAAGATTTATTTTGGCTAAGGGTTACAATTAAGGTTATTATTCAATTTTGTTTGGGGTATAATTTAATGTAGGGTTAGGGTTGGGGTTGTTTGCTTCAATATTCAAAAAGGTTGATAGTTTTGAATAGGATTTGGGTTCATTTTCGTTCACGGTTCTATTTAGTATTTAGTTAGGTTTAGAGTTCCAATACGACATTTATATTGTATAATTTGATATTAAAATATATTTTATGGTTAGCATTCAGGTTCAAATAGAATTTGGTTTTCTTTTAGTTAATTATGAAGTAGTCTTAGAGTTATCATAAAATTTTGGTCAAACATTGGGATCAAGGTTGCATTGGTTTTTTATGTTACGAGTAAATGTTGTTATTGGTTAAGGGTTGGCTACTATTTAGTTTAGGACTAGGGTTCAATATGTGTCATTAATTATTCAATGGCATTACGAAGCTTCAGGTTGTCTGAGGGCACTAGGGTTTCTTCCCTTCCTTCTGCTCATATGGCACGCAATGGCGGCAAGATAAGGCTGCTTAGGTTCAACGACTCATCGGTAATGGTTGGGGGTGTGAACACCGGTCGAAGGGTGGTTTCTATGACAAACGCTAAAGTTTTTTATTTCAAAAGTCTGAAATGGCAAATGAAGAGGGAAAACTTTGGAGGGTTTGAGCTGGGTGGTTCATCCAGTGCGACGGTTGGGAGTGAATATGTCTGCAATCGAACCAAAGGGCTGAAACAATAGAATATGGGGCCCCAAAAGATTGATCTTGGTGTGGACTTGAAGCAATGACATTGCGGTTTTGGGGGTTTTCAGCACGATGCCCTAGTTTGCAATGAGCAAAATGGCCAAAGCCCTTATGTTTCGAATAGCAGGTTGTTGGATGTCATTTTGCCCTCATCCAAGGCTTGTTTTGTTGTATTGGAGGCAAATTTGGAGGAAGATGTAGACCATAATCTGTTGTTTTCTCAGATCTAGGTTTGATAGGTTGTTTTAGGGGCTTGTGGCCTAGTCTTATTGATCTTCACAAATGGATCTCGAAGTATTGGGAGTTGATTCTGGAAGATTGTGTGCAAATTTATCCAACAACTAAAGGCTTCTTTATAGTTATTTTTTAGAATGTAGGGGATAGAAATAGAATTTTGCGTGATTAAAAATGGTGCTGGGAGAATAGATTTGTACTGATGCTAAAACCTTGGCACCCAAACTTCAACCCAACTAAGGAAGTTTTTGATAAAGTTCCACTATGGGTGAGAATGCCTAACTTGCCCCTCCATTGTGGTTTGATTCATGTCTCAAAGCTATATGTGATGCTTTAGGAAAATTTTTGATAGTGGGTGAGGGATCCTCAAATTTGCTCCATTCTACATTTCCTTGTATCCTTGTTGAAATGGATATTACGAAGAAGCTCCCTGCAGAGATAATGGTCAAAACCTCAAAGGGCAACTGGGTTCAATCTTTGGATTATGAAGGAACCCCCTTCAGATGTAGAATTTTCTTTCAGATAGGACATATGGAAGCTTAGTGTGAAAAAGACAGTGTGTGTAAGTCGGCTTCATGGTGGAAGGATGTTTCTACCCAACACTACACTGTTGAGAAGAAGATTGAGCAACAAAAGAGTTTTGTCCAAGCTGTGAAAGAATAGTCTCCTACTAAGATGGATGATCAAACCATGAAAAACAATGGCAATGTGGTTGTGATAGGTAGTGATGGGGATATCCAATAGCAAAATGGCGTTGCTACCCTAGCTAGAAGGGAGAAAAGGACTCTAGTTGAGATTCGTAATATGGGGGATGACATGATGACAATCAGTGGCCATTCCCAATATGAGGAGGTTTGTATTGATGAGCAGGCGCAAGATTCCATGGCGACCTCTGAGGATTGGCATAATGAAGTGGCTATACTTGAAGAGGGTTGGCATATTGTGAAAGGTTAGAAGAGTAGAAAAGTAAAGACATGAACCTTTGGTATGACTCTTCGTTCTCACACAAAGGGAGGCAAAGTTAGTAATTCTTGATTTGGTTTGTTAATGGACCTTTGTTGTGCCTTTGTTGGGAAGTTGGATTCCCAGTTTGAATGCACCCTTGGTTCGGGCCAAGCATAATTTCGGTCTCCTTTTAATAAAATCATATCTATTACCAAGAAAAAAAATGTGTCATATTAGATTTAAAAATAGGTGCAGAGGGTTTAATTTGGTTTAGGCTAAACTATTAATTGGGTTTGATTTTGTTTATGAGAAGGGTTCAATTTAGTGTTAGTGCTCAATTTTGATTAGATTGGGGTTACCAATATAATTTTATCTGATTTAATGTTAGGTTTAGAAATATATTTGATATTGAGCTCTTTGTTTTAAGTTTTCTTTGGGTTAATCCTGGTTTAAAATAAGGGTTTATTTCAGTTGCATGTTAGAGCTATAGTTCAATTGATTTAATAGTGAATATGGTTAAAGGTTAAGATTCAATTTAATTCAATAGTCACATTATAATAAGAGTTTGTTTACGGTCATGGTTCAATTGAATAGGTTTACATTTACGGTTCAATTTTCTTTACTACTATGGTTTAGTGTTCAAAGGACGCTATTCAAGTTTGTTCAATATTTGGGAATGGTTTCATTGAAGATGAGGTTTTTAATTATTGGGGTTCAATTACTTGTAATTTTGAGTAAAGTCTAGTCAGGCTTCCATTGGGTCTGGGGCTAGATTTCTAATTGATTTAGTGTTACAAACTCTTATTCAATTTGGTCTAGTATTAAGGTTAAGAGTAATAAATTCTTAAAGGATAGAGCGAAACTTAGTTTATGTAGTTTTGAATTTATTTATGGTAACAAAAGGAATGGGGTTATTGTTAGGTTATCATCGAGACAATATTTTATTCAGTGTGGATAAAGTAGGGTATTGTTCAATTACTATTATGGATAGTATTTTATTTGGTGAGGAATGGGGTATAAATAGGTTGTGTTTTGGTTTTATTTTGATTATTATGGTCGATAAAATTTTAATTTGCAGTCTAATTTTGCTTTGCATAGAGTTGGACTTGTTTTCTTTATATGATAAAGTTTACTCAAAGTTTATGGTTTACACAAGTTTTATGGTTCAATTTGAGATAGTGCTTATTCAACTTTAGAGATAAGTGTTAACATGGGTTTCAAATTGGTTTGGTGTAATGATTTGGTGTAGTATTTATTTTTTGTAGGAGGTGGGATGAATTGTCTTGAAATTGGATTAGGATTTCATTAATTTTATGTTCAAGTGGTGTTAGGGTTATGGTAAGCTTTGTTATATTATTTGGATGAGTGTTTGATTCATTTAAAGTAAGGATCATAGTTGATTTAGTGTTAGACTACAATTTAGTTTAAGGATAGGGTTTAATCGGGTGTTAGCATTTAATTACCTATGATATAGTAACATGTTTTAATATATCTAAAATATAGTAACATATTTAAGATATATTTGAATAAAACAAATTAGTTTAACGGTAGGGTTTATTTGAAGGTTTAGAATTTAATTATGTTTCAAATTAGTCCTAGTATTTAACGATTCAATTCCAAAAAAGTAATAACCAAAGCAAACTTTTAGTTAACAAAAGAAAAAGTTTATTCCACAAATATACTTGTATATATTTGATTGGTATTATAGGTAATCACATAGAATATTATAACTATATCTATTTTAGATGATCTTTAAACCATTTTATTAATAATATTATTCTATTAAGTAGATTTGTTTAAAGTCAAATTGACTTATATAATAAATATTCATTTTTTTTGTATTTTAGTTTAATGATTCAATTGTTATAATAAATTCTAATTGTACATAGATATGAACGATATTTCATTTGTTGCTATAAAAATTATAACAAATTGCTATAATAATTATATCTTATTATTTTCAAGTTACAAAATATTGAAACTTAATCAAGATTTCTCATTTAAAAAATGTAATGAATACAACACATCTATTTAAAAAATAGATTTTGTGTCCCGTGTAGAAAACCACATACATTTTTCAATTGAAATAATAAGGGAAATACAATTCACTCTTAAACCATAACAATGTCCCAAAGATCAAACTATATATTGTGCATGATAATATAAAATTTTATAAATGGTTTATATCGTGCACTAATAAAAGTGCAATTTTTAAAAACTTCAAAACTATACCAAAGATAGTTAATAGTGCCGGTGTAAAGACCTTACAAAATGTTCACTGATGAGAACAATATTTCGACCTTTATTTTCATAATGATCATGATATAATTCTTCCATAAAATCTAGAAAAACAACTATTCTAGTATATGTATCCTTAACCTTTTCCACAACATCTTTCATTCACAAAATTTCATTCCCATCGATGTAATCAATAGATAAAGTTGTGTTTTCAAAATGTATAAGCATTTTATAGCAGCACTCCAATATAGATCTCTCACATTTATCAATAGATGTTTGAGAAGAGCCATCGGAGTTGACTGAGGCAGTTAGACTTGATACAACAATTTCAGATTCATTTTGAGAATGATCCATTATTTTAATAATCTCCTCACAAACCAAAAATAAAAAAATATTTTAAATATTTAATAGTAATTAAAAAGAATCATATGGGGGAGCAAATAAAATATAGAGAATATTTATATCTACGAAAACATTATTTACAATAAAGAAATAACGACAATATTGTAGTGAGATACACAATTCTATTTTATAAAGAATTATTAAAAAAATAAAAGTGCATTGTATGTGTTGTATTTTTAAAAAAAAGCAACACTACTCGGGTTGATACTTTAAATCTGTTTAAGATTTTTTCTCAAATTAGATAAATATGTGTGAATACATGACATGGACATTTACACATACACATACTAAATAAATGAACAATACTTTGTTTACGTACAATTGCTATATTCAACTTTGAAAATGTATTCAGTAATATTATCTAAGCTTTATAGAACAATAATTTTGTAATGTTATGATTCACATACTTTTTTTACATACAATTGTTATATTCAACTTTGAATTGTTCTTGAATATTTTTTCAATATTACAAGTATACTTTTTTTCTCAAAGCTATAATTCAACAACTTTGAACATTACTATTTTATTATTCAAACGATATAAGACATACATTTACATCACATTTTCAAAAAAAAAAATTGTTTATTAAAAGAGTCAATGTAAAGCTTGAAAGCATGTCTCTGAAGTGAAGTAATTCATTGCAATACTATAAATAATCAACTACTCTATTCAAAGTCACTCTCACCTTCACAGTGAACTACATTTCATGGAATGAAGTCCTCAATTGTGGGGTTTAGTATGTCAAACCAATAAAGATTCTCATAGGTGAGTCATCGTAGATACCAATTTCTTGTATCTTCATGCCTTGTTGGATAAAATTCACAAATTGTCTATGCCCATGTGGGTATTTGTTATGTGACAATTTTCCGTAATTGTTCAAGAAATGGAAGAGTTAAAAATATTCCCTAAACTCCCCATCTTTCAACCACATGTTGATTCCAAGACGTGTTTTCTATCCAAGCAAATTGTAGACAAAATAATTGCCCATGATAGTGCATATTTTGCAGACCTTCAGTACTAATTTGTGGTGCTCTGAGCATTGTTTTTAACTAGAGGGGGGCATACTCATCCATTTCAGTAAAAAAAGGAGCTTGTTGTAACCAAATCTCTTCTGGAACAAAGTACAACTCATTTGGATCACACTATTCACAACAAACCAATCTGTAAAAACAAGTTCTCTGTAGAAATGATTGAAATTTCTAAGTGTCGGTGGATAAAATCTAAGTACAAACTTGTTTACTGGAGAAGCCTTTTTCAAGACAAATAGTTTTCTCTTTCTTCACTATGAATTCTTTGATGATCAATATGCTCATAAGAGTCATCAACTCTAATTGTTCTTTGCCTCAACATTTTGATTTTTTTCAAATATCTAGACAACAAATTATGAAAAAAGATTATAAAAAATTGGACCAAATTATTGATGTACTCATTTTTTAAATACCACATGACTACATGTTGTCAAAACCCTAAATATCTTAACATAGAAACTTAAAAACATGTTTTTGGACAAAAGTATTAGAATTAGCAATTATAATGGCGCCAATATCAAGAAATGAGAAATAGCATGAGTTTTTTCAAGAGGTCTCACCAAAACTATTATTTAGAAGCTTCAAGGAAATGTACAAAATAACTTTTTAAAATAATGTCTATCCACAAATGCATTTTATTATAGTACTATAATGATGCAGGAGCATCCTGGGGTAGTTGGCAATCCTGTATCAACCAAAAATATGTTTGTGTTTGGTTTTGGATTTCTGCAGTATCTCGGTTGGAGACCTGAGATTCTCGGTCTCTTTGTGTTAGTTCTCGGTTGTAAGCTTGTTTGGCTTCGTCAATGGAGCTTGGTGGCTGGTGGTCACTTGGTGGTAGTTCTCGGTTGGGGGTCTGATTGGCTTCATTGACGAACTTGGTGACTCGGTGTATTTGTTGCTCAGTTGAGGAGTTCGATGCTCGGTTACCGACTAGGTCTCAGTGTTATGTTACTGACTGGTACTAGCGATCGGTGCTCTTGCTTACCAACTTGTTTGTTTGGATGAATCGACTTGGCCGACTAGTGCATTTAATCTGGGTCACGCTCCTTGAGTTGTGGATTGACCATTAGACATGTGGGGACCTAAATCTGGTGTGTTGCATTCTTCTATGTGGATCTGATGACAGTTTGAAGGCTAACATGAAGAAATAAATATTGTAAAGGCTATTTGAGAGCCGACTAATGTTTTGTAATTAATTATTGTTATAAGCCGACTTGTGGTTGAATAGTATATAAGGAAGGTATGGGTAGTGTTTAGGGACACAAATATACAGAGAGATGGAGGTTAGAAGTTCCTACAGGATA
Organism: Chamaecyparis obtusa; assembly: GCA_027943335.1. Classification (NCBI taxonomy): domain Eukaryota; kingdom Viridiplantae; phylum Streptophyta; class Pinopsida; order Cupressales; family Cupressaceae; genus Chamaecyparis; species Chamaecyparis obtusa. The sequence goes on from BSBK01000761.1 coordinate 1,397,835, forward strand.
GCAAATCAGATAGGATTTCTAATATTGGTAGTAGTAGAGCTAGTATTGTTTTGGAACAAGGAGATTGCTTGGAAGCTTGCGAGATCAAATTTAGATCTTCCTTTGTGTTCTACCAGTTGTTGTTCTTGTTATAGATTTGGACTAACTAGGGACAGTTGGATCCTTTTTGATCTTGTTGTAATTATGATGTAATTGGCCATAACCGGGAAGGCCTTACAACCTGACATGTTGCTTGTAAGCTCGGTTATTGATAATGAAGGTTTGTTTCTGATTATATCTTTGTTGTGAGTTGAAATTTTGCTGTGTTGTTGATGTTGGCTGCAAGGGTTGGATTGTCCTTAATTGGATCCACCATCCTTGACTACGTCAGGTGGTATCAAAGAAAAAGTTTGATCTTGTTAGGAAGAAGTTGACCTTGTCAAGCCGAAGCTTGATTGGGTTGATCTGTGTGAAAGCTAAGTTTTCCTACAGAGATCCATTTTCCTAAACTTGTGAAATCTTGTTTGATTGTTCGTGCAAGGTAGTAGGTTGTGATATGACTTGCAAATAGTTCAAAGGTTGTCACAAGGTGGCCACCTTAGGGTTTATTACAGAGGGTTTTCAAAAATCTTTGGAGAAGCCTCCGAGAAGATTGGACCCTAGGGTGATTGAATATCTCTTTGATGCTGTGGAAACGAGGATAGTAGAGAAATTGAAATCAGATGTTAGATATGAGATAATGTCAATGAAAAATGAGATGGTCACCAAGATTATGAGGGTTATTATTGGTATGTTGAGGAATCTTGGAACTGATGATGGTTATGAGGAAGTTGTTGAAGACTTTGAAGCTTTTGGATCTAGTGGTGATGACATAGCCGACCGAATGGATATATATGGTTGAGATAGAATTGATCAGTTGCAAATACCTAGAGCTCAGTTAAGTACAACTTAATGAATGGAGGTTTCTAATTTCTCGGGTACATTGAAACCCAAGGACCTGATTGATTGGATCGATGAGTTGGAAGATTACTTTGAGCTAGAAGACATTAAAGACCCTCTTAGAGTGGCATAGACAAAATTGAAAGGGCACATTGCATTATGGTTGAAAGAATTGCAGAAAGACAGAGAGGAAGAGGGTGAAATGAAGATCAATTGGTGGAGGTTGATGGTGGAAAAATTGAAAGCTAAGTTCATCCTTGTCGACTATGAACTTGAGTTGTTTAAGAAATTGCAGAATCTGAAACAAAAGGAAATGACTGTGGAAGATTATACTGACGAGTTTTATAAGTTAACAATTTGGTCTGGGCATAGAGAAATTTCTAAAGAAAAGGTGGCAAGGTATGTTAATGGTTTGAAATTCAATATCCAGGATGAGATTGGTATGTTGAAGATTGGTTCAGTAGAAGAAGCTTCTCAATATGCCCTAAAGGCGGAAGAGAAGTTGAAGAGAAGAAATCATGGTAATTACCGAGGGAAGGAAAAATAGTAACAGTTGGTGAAAGACAAACTGAAAGCCGAAGATGAACCAAAACCTGTTGAACCGAGGAGAAGAACAGGAAGAGGTGGATTCAAGGGTACTTGTTATAATTGTGGTGAAGAAGGACATCGATCATTTGAATGTTCCCATAAGAAGTTTAGTAATAGCAGGAATGTTGTGGTGAATGAGAACATATCGAATGAACCCAAGGAAGAGTTAGAAAACTTGCTGGTTCAAAGAACATTGCTCGGTATTAAGGAAGAACCTTGTCAAAGGAGAAATTTGTTCATTTTTAGTGCAAGTTAGGAGGTAAACTTTGTAATGTGATTGTGGGTAGTGGTTGTTGGCATATGATGTTTTGGAGTACTGGGAATAACTTAAGGGTTGTCATTTATGACAACACTTATGTTAGAGTGATCGCATGTTGTGGAGATTACCACTAGAGTCTCAGTCATGAAAATGACTAAGTAAAGAATCAAGATGATAGGGTACAGTGGCACAGTTTTGGTCAGTGATGAAGATATATAAGGTATTATGACTTGCAAAGTTAACTAGAGGTATTTTGGGATATTCACATGCTTCAGTTAAGATCGCATAAGTTTTGGTTACCAGAATTGTGAAATACAGTGTTCGGAAGATATCTGAAGGCAATAAAATAGTGTAATAGGGTATATGAATAGTTGTGAAGATTAAGGAAGGAAAAGTGAATATGGTAACATGCTAAGATAGGTGAATAAAGTATATTGCCAACTCTTTGGTATTGTAAGAGCGTCGAATCCATAGATAACATTTGCATAAGTTATTATTATGTTTTGCATGATAATTGTGAAGCCGACTAGAAGGCTGATTTTGTATAAGTATGGAGTGTTTTTGTAAAAGAAAAGTATGGTATGATAATGATGAAAGAGTAAGTTTGCAAATAGAAGAGCAGAGATTAGATGTGAGATCAATAAGAGGTTGAGCTACAATTGGAACTATCTAAGCAAGATAAGTGCTTATATTGTTCCCCTTTTGAGAACTATTTTGGGACAAGTATTGGTTGTAAGAGCAGTGTGCTCACCACCTTTAACCAGGTGTTTTGTATACCCCTACGAGGGTTTTGTATTCCTCTAACAAGGAAATGTACTATGTAACAATCAACTCCTAACAGGGCTAGATCTCCTAACAGGGATATTATATTTTAGTGCATATTTGTGGGTACCATCCCCACCAAGGTTTGCCCTTTGGCCAGGGTTTCCTCGAGAACAAATCATGGTGTAATGAATGTGTTATGTTTGTATTCTCTTTTCATTTCTGCATTACTTTGGATTGTTTATAATTGTTTGAAGTTGAAAAGATCAAAGTTCTATAATATTGATTCACCCCCCCTCTCAGTATTACCTAATCCTAACAATTGGTATCAGAACTATTGGCCCTTGAAGAAAAAGTCTAACAACTTAAGGGAGATCAGAATGGATTCAAAAATTTTGCAAGAGAACTTTGAAGCTGCACTTGAAGATCTGGATAAGATGAAAGTTGAGAATGGCGAACTAAAATTCAAGTTAAGAAGAGTAGAAGGTTTAATGAGAAAACTTAAAGAACAACTTGAGATTGTTAAAAATCGGAGACAAGACTTTATGGAGAAAATCAAAGAAGGTTCAGACAATGATACATCAGACAAAGTAAAGAAGTTGGAGCAAGAAAAAGAACAAATCAATCTTTTGATGATCAAGGAGATTCAACATGAAAAGGATGAAATAAACAAAGATGAAGAGTCGCTAAAAGAAGCTAACCTGCAGATAGGACAAATGAAGACCAAACTTGACCAATACAAGGATAAATATCAGGAACTGGATAAATACAATCAGATCATTAAAGGTGAACTCACTCAAGCCAAATTACTCGTTGAAAAATTACACACAAGCAATGACAACAGTGATGAACAAAGAGCAAGACAAAAACCTAAAGGAGATATGAGTGGATTCAATGAACCTGAAAGTTCAAAAACTCAAGAACAACCAAAAGAAGCCAAGAATGAGGAAAGATCTACTCCTGAAGAAAGGCCTACAAATGAAGAACACATTTCAAGTATTCAAGAAAGGCCTATATATAATTTTTTTATTTAGTATTTTTAGAGTATGTTAGTGTAAAAGATGTTTCAAACACATTTCAAGTTTTTAATTGGATATTTTAATATAAAAAATAAAAAAATAAGATAAAGTTCTTTAGTTTTTTAATTGGATTTATTTCTTAAGTTATTATATGAAAACTAATTAGTTAAATTGTAATTGAGGCGTTGAGTTTAAAAGTTCATAAGGATTTTCAACTTTCAAAAGTATGTTAATATGACACTATCATTGATGAGGTAGATCTCAAACCTTAATTTGAAACATTTAAATTATTGTGTGTGTGTGTGTGTGTGTGAGAGAGAGAGAGAGAGAGAGAGAGAGAGAGAGAGAGAGAGATTAATTTACTTTAAAAATCCTCTCTCTCTCTCTCAACAATTTAAATGTTTGAACTTAAGGTTTGAGATCTAACTCATCAATGATACTCTCTCTCTCTCTCTCTCTCTCTCTCTCTCTCTCTCTCTCTCTCTCTCTCTCGCTCTCTCTAGTAGCATTAGGAGAGGCAAGTTGTAGGAATAAAATTGTAACATTTATTATATAATATTATATTATTACATTAATTTTATAAGATAATTTTGTATTATTTTATTATGTATTTTATTTTATAAAATTATATAAGTTTTATGTTATACCACAAAATAATTATATTTTTAGTTTTCTGGTTATGTTTAAAGTAAGGCTTGAATTTGATTGTATTCAAGATTTATTTTGGGTAAGGGTTACAATTAAGGGTTTTATTCAATTTTGTTTGGGGTATAATTTAATGTAGGGTTAGGGTTGTTTGCTTCAATATTCAAAAAGATTGATGGTTTTGAATAGGATTTGGGTTCATATTAGTTTAGGGTTCTGTTTAGTATTTAGTTAGGGTTAGAGTTCCAATACGACATTTATATTGTATAATTTGATATTAAAATATATTTTATGGTTAGCATTCAGGTTCAAATAGAATTTGGTTTTCTTTTAGTTAATTATGAAGTAGTCTTAGAGTTATCATAAAATTTTGGTCAAGCATTGGGATCAAGGTTGCATTGGTTTTTTATGTTACAAGTAAATGTTGTTATTGGTTAAGGTTTGGCTAATATTTAGTTTAGGACTAGGGTTCAATATGTGTCATATTAATTATTCAATAGCATTACCAAGCTTCAGGTTGTATGTGGGCACTAGGGTTTCTTCCCTTCCTTTTGCTCCTATGGCACGGAATGGTGGCGGGACAAGGCCACTTAGGCTCAACGACTCATCGATAATGGTTGTGGGCGTGACCACCTGTCGAAGGGTGGTTTCTATGAAAAAAATGCTAATGTTTCAGATTTCAAAAGTCTGAAATGGCGAATGAAGAGGGAAAAATTTAGAGGGTTTGAGTTGGGTGGTTCATCCAATGTGACGGTTGGGAGTGAATATGTCTACAATTGAACCAAAGGGCTGAAACAACAGAATATGGGGCCCCAAAAGATTGATCTTGGTGTGGACTTGAAGCAATGACATTGCGGTTTTGGGGGTTTTTAGCACGGTGCCCCAGTTTGCAATGAGCAAAAGGGCCAAAGCCCTTATGTTTCAAATAGCAGGTTGTTGGATGTCATTTTTCTCTCATCCAAGGCTTGTTTTATTGTATTGGAAGCCGATTTGGAGGAAGATGTAGACCATAATCTAGTTGTTTTCTCATATCTAGGTTTGATAGGTCATTTTAGGGGCTTGTGTCCTAGTCTTATTGATCTTCACAAATGGATCTCGGAGTATTGGGAGTCAATTCTGGAAGGTTGTGTGCAGATTTATCCAATGACTAAAGGCTTCTTTATAGTTTTTTTTTATAATGTAGGGGATAGAAATAGAATTATGTGTGATCACCAATGGTGCTGGGAGAATGGATTTGTATTGATGCTGAAACATTGGCACCCAAACTTCAACTAGCTAAGGAATTTTTTGATAAAGTTCCACTATGGGTGAGAATGCCTAACTTGCCCTTCCATTGTGGTTTGATTCCTATCTTGAAGCTATAGATGATGCTTTAGGAAAATTTTTGATAGTGGGTGAGGGATCCTCAAATTTTCTCCATTCTACATTTCCTTGTATCCTTGTTGAAATGGATATTATGAAGGAGCTCCCTACAACGATAATGGTCAAAACCTCAAAGGGCAGCTAGGTTTAATCTTTGGATTATGAAGGAACCCCCTTCAGATGTAGAAATTTCTTTCAGACTAGACATATGGAAGCTCAATGTGAAAAAGACACAGTGTGTAAGCCGACTTAATGGTTGAAGGATGTTTCTACCCAACACTACACAGTTGAGAAGAAATTTGAGCAGGAAAAGAGTTTTTCCCAAGTTGTTTCCAGGGAGTGGAAAGAATAGTCTCCTACTAAGATGGATGATCAAACCATGAAAAAAAATGGCAATGTGGTTGTGATAGGTAGTGATGGGGATATCTAACAGTAAAATAGCGTTGCTACCCTAGCTGGAAAGGAAAAGAGGACTCCGATTGAGATTCACGATATGGAGCATGACATGAAGATAGTCGGTGGTTATTCTCAACAAGAGGAGGTTTGTATTGATGAGCAGGCATAATATTCCATGGCGCCCTCTAAGGATTGGCATAATGAAGTGGCTATACTTGAAGAGGGTTGGCATATTGTGAAAGGTAAGAAGAGTAGAAAAGTAAAGACAGGAACCTTTGGTATGACTCTTTGTTCTCACACAAAGGGAGGCAAAGTTAGTAATTCTTGATTTGGTCTATTAATGGACCTTTGTTGTGCCTTTTTTGGGAAGGTGGATTCCCAATTTTTATCCACCCTTGGTTGGGCCCAACCACAATTCCGGTCTCCTTTTAATAAAATCACATATGTTACCAAGAAAAAAATGTGTCATATTAGATTTAAAAATAGGTGTAGAGGGCTTAATTTGTTTTAGGCTTAACCATTAATTGGGTTTGATTTTGTTTATGAGAAGGGTTCAATTTAGTGTTAGTGCTCAATTCTGATTAGATTGGGGTTACCAATATAATTTTATCTATTTTAATGTTAGGGTTAGAAATATATTTGATATTGAGCTCTTTTTTTAAAGTTTTCTTTGGGTTAAGCACGTTTTAAAATAAGGGTTTATTTCGTTTGCATGTTAGAGCTATAGTTAAATTTGATTTAATAGTGAATATGGTTAGAGTTTAGCATTCAATTAAATTCAATAGTCACATTATGATAAGAGTTTGTTGACAGTTATGGTTCAATTGAATAGGTTTACATTTACAATTCAATTTTCTTTACTACTATGGTTTAGTGTTCAAAGGACGCTATTCTAGTTTGTTCAATATTTGAGAATGGTTTCGTTGAAGATGAGGTTTTTAATTATTGGGGTTCAATTATTTGTAATCTTGAGTAAAGTCTAGTCAGGCTTCCATTGGATCTTGGACTAGATTTCTAATTGATTTAGTGTTATAGACTCTTATTCAATTTGGTCTAGTATTAAGGTTTAAGAGTAATAAATTATTATAAGGATAGAGTGAAACTTAGTTTATGTAGTTTTGAATTTATTTATGGTAACAAAAGGAGTGGGGTTATTATTTAGTTATCATCGAGACAATATTTTATTCAGTGTGGATAAAGTAGGGTATTGTTCAATTACTATTATGGATAGTATTTTATTTGGTGAGTAATGGGGTATAAATAGGTTGTGTTTTGGTTTTAATTTGATTATTATGGTCAATAAAATTTTAATTTGCAGTCTAATTTTGTTTTGCATAGAGTTGGACTTGTTTTCTTTATATGATGAAGTTTACTCAAAGTTTATGGTTTACACAAGTGTTATGGTTCAATTAGAGATAGTGCTTATTCAACTTTAGAGATAAGTATTAAAATGGGTTTCAAATTGGTTTGGTGTAGTATTTAGTTTTTGTAGGAGGTGGGATGAATTGTCTTCAAATTGGATTAGGATTTCATTAATTTTATGTTCAAGTGGTGTTAGGGTTATGGTAAACTTTGTTATATTATTTGGATGAGTGTTTGATTCATTTAATGTAAGGATCATATTTGATTTAGTGTTAGACTACAATTTAGTTTAAGGATAGGGTTTAATCAGGTGTTAGCATTTAATATCCCTGTGATATAGTAACAGGGTGGTCCCACAATAGTGTGTCCCACTTTTTGACCAACTTTGACACTGAGATTGACATTCTGAAAAAAAAACTTCACTTTCGAACACCTATTGCCACAAAACTAATAGGAATTCGAAGATGATGTAAACTAGAGTCTTTTAGAATTTTTTTTCTAGTTTCTAAATATATATATTTTTAAAAAAATTAAAATTGATTTGAATCCATTTTTCTTTCTCCTTAGAAAAGTTGTTTGTGTGAAAAATTGGCATTTTTAAAGAGTGACTGCCACTTGGATTAGCATAATGTTTTTTTCAAAATGATAACAATGTAATTCTTTCAAGGTTATATTTTTAACTTCAATATATAATGGACGGAATTTGTTTCATTCATTTTGGTTCAATATTTCATACTTTATTAAGTTCTAAAGTGAGAGTAATTGTAATTTAGACATAGTTTCTTTTGGTTCGCTCTAACTTGATCTGTATATATCAAAATTCATTTTTCCTTTTTTTTGATGGAAAGGTAACACAAATACGCTTTTCCTACATATTTTTCATAATTTGTTTTTGTAAGTTACTATTTTTCCCGAAGCGTCGAAGAGATAGGTTGTTAAATGACCAAACAACCTACGTTTAATTAAACTTGATTTTGAAAGTAACAATGAACTCAATATGTCTTAAAATTATAGTCATTAGAAAGCTTACTCGAAACAACATCGTCTGACATTTTTTTATTTCAGAACATCATCTTGTTTGGTCTTTGTTTTAGGCCTTGAAATACATCTTTTTTGTTTTTTTTTCATCTTGAAAAAAATTTCAAGTTTGGGGTCTTTGCACGAAGACCCCCTTCACGCGAAGCCATCCCAGGGGCTTTGTGCGAAGACTCCTTGAGAAAAATCTGGTGGGAACAAGCCCCATGGGAATTTTACCCAACCTACTTCGTCCGAAGTGGGTTGACTAATTATGGTAATTTTTTTTCGGCATGGTATAAAATAAAATGTTTTTTTTTTTCATTTTTCACATAATTGCAATCAACTTAATTCACACTTTTCACTATTGCTCTAATTTTTTGAAGGGCATTTTTTTGGAGGAGAATTGCAATTGGTGTTTTTATCAAAGGCATTTTTTTGGAGAACTGCTATTGGTGTTTTTATCAAAGGAATTTTTTTGGAGGAGAATTGCTATTGGCATTTTTATCAAAGATATTTTTTTTGAAGAGGAGAATTACTATTGCAAATTTGTAGAAGACATTTTTTTGGAGAGAAAAAATGGGGAACAAGAAGGGAAGACAAAGTAAATCTGCAAGAAAAAGGTCACCTAGTGCCGAACAAAGAAATCGTGAAGCTACATTGACATATTATTATAAAAGAAAAGAAGGTATGGACCTATCTACCTCTAACTTTACATGCCTAAATTTTATGTACTTGTGCTCTATTTTTCTCTAATTTGATTCATTTTTGTGCATGTAGCTCATAATCAACATGGTCAAGGTGAAGGAGAAGCTCAAGTAGGAGGGTCAAGCCAAGTTGAAGAAATACACGTTGAAGGAGGGTCAGGATCACTCCACATGGAAGCTCAAGAAATTTATGTTGGAGAAGGGTCAGGATCACGTGCTCCTACTGGTATGGATGAACTTATAGATCTAGCTCAAACTGTAGAGAGAAATATTTATTATAGAAACTTAGATCATTTACTGACAATGGATGTGGATAAATTGAGATCATTTGCTAATGTTCAACCTTTAGTTCTTACTAAGAAGAGGTCAATGAATAAGATAGCAAGATAAATATTGGCTAAATCTGATAATTTTGAAACACTTGAACAAGCCCAATTGCTTTCAGTTGTACTTATAAAAAATAAAATTGGAAGAGGCATTAAAATTATTAGGTATAGACACAAACATCAAAGAAGAGAAAAGTTGTTGACATGAAAATTGATATGATTGAAAATCTTAGGAAAGGTTTGAACTGGGTAGGGAAGCGATCTTGAACTAAAGATAAGACCATTAAAAGAAGAGTTATGTTGACATCCATTGTAGGTAACACTATGCCCTGAAATAGACAAATATCTTTAGTTTCATCTCAGATTGATTTTAGTAGGAAAACAATATCACGATATGTTAAGAGGAGAATGCTTTTGGATGATAGCACCTTGGAAGGAAATTGGGAAATCATGTATAGAGCTCCTCGACCTGAGAGGATTGATGAGGGAATCAAGAATTTGGTCACATTATTTAAGAATGATAATACTCGTCCTTCATCAAACAGTAGAGATGTTATTAGACATAGAATTGCAGCTAATCAATATGAACATCATACAAAACATTGGTTGGACACAACACAACATGAAATGTATGTGTCATTTTGCAGTTCAAATCCTAATATAAAGATTGGGCAAACATTGTTTGAAATATTGAAGCAATATTATGTCAGGACAAACAAAGTGTTTGAAACTTATTGTTGTCGTTATCATATTGAATTTGATCTCCACTATCAGGTTTTTTGAAAGTTTGCAGAAGACACTTATGGTTTTGAATATACTCCTACTAGATGAAGTGAGTTCATCTCATCCATGTTATGTGACAAAAGAGATGATGCAGTTGGTCAAATAAATAGCATAAAAGGAATATGTGAAACATGTGCTGATTTGGCTCTTTTTCCTTTAAAAATGAAAATATTGATGTAACAAAGATGGTAAATTACAAGAGTTATAAATATGTAAAGAATGAAACAAAATTTGGGAAAGAATCTAAAAGATTAGAATATGTTGAAGAGGAACTAACTATTGGAGCATTTATGGACAAATTTAAAAAATTGATTCAACCCTACATTCATCATGCTTTTTTTGCAAAGTGGCAAGCACAACAATTCCAAACACTGAGAGACAATTTCCCACTTGGAACTATTCTATAAGTTGTTGATTTCGCATAAAACTATTCATTTGTTCATCAAAAGGTGGTTTAATCAGAATATTATTTTCAGAGAAGATTACTATTATGGTACATGTGTGTTATCGACATGCACAGTTAGATTTGGATGGTATTCAGAGCACATTTGAAGCATGAATCATCAAGAAGGAATGTCATTTTTATATAAGTGATGATAAAGAGCATGACATTCATTATGTAGAACACTGCTCCAAGATGTTTTTTGCAAATTTGAAAGAAAGGCACATAAAAAATGATAAACATAATGTTTGGTTAGATGGATGTGCTGCACAATTCAAATCATCTAGACCATTTTATGTGCTATGTAGATATCATCGTAATGAAAATATACCACATGTCTTGAGTTTCTTTGAGAGTGGACATGGAAAATGTGAACATGATGGTGGTAAATCAATTTTAGGATCTCACGTGTATATATAGATTATAGTTTTAACTAAATCAATTTCAGGATCTTGCATGTATATAAATTTGTTGTGCAGGAGATGTCTTTGCAGTGATTGTTGAACCTGGAAATGTAGGAGTTAGTTACTATTTATTGTGTTGTACTGTAGAGAGGATAAAGTTAATTGATCCTAAATAAAGAGATGGAATGTTGTTCCCATAGGTTTGCATTCTTTACATGTCAATATATTGTTCATTTTGTAAATATTAAATTTGAAAGTTAAATTTAAATAATTTAAATTGTTTTATTTAAATTTATATTGTAAAAATTTGTGACCTGCAGGTTCAGTTGTTTTAGAGGGAACATATTTCAAGCAAATCAAAGTAATTCAACTTGGTATTCAATTTGTTGATTACCAACCAAACAATAAGGTGTTTCAATATAACCACCTAGTAGTTGCCACCTCCCTTTGTCTCCATCTAGTTAAATCTCAACATAGACATCGTAAGTGGAGACTAGATAGTGAGGATTGTTGGGATGTTTTGTAGGTTTTCTGAGAAGTGTCAATTCTTTCTCTTATTAACATGTGAGTTGTGCCTATGTCTCCTTTACTTCATGTGTCTGCAAAAATTTTCTAAGGGGTCTAAGTCTCAGGTTAGTCATGTACAAGAAAATGTCTGCATTTCTTTACCCTAGGTCATGTTTGCCTTTGGTAGGGTTTTGTCCTTAAAAGGTTCTTAGTCGTGCCCTAGATCTTATGTTTTGAAGTTACCTTTTTCGGGTACTTAAGTTCTCAATGTGAATGTGGCTATTATCTTTCCCTTTGAGTCTCTTAATCTCTCAATGAATGTGTTAAAGTCTCAAGTTGTTCGGAGATTGGGCGACGAGATTAAGAGCTTAAATGTCTTGGTGGTTATCTCTTATTATTCAAATGGCATACAATTAGTTGTTTCAATCTAGTGATTCTGCAACAAACATTTCTCCAAGTCTCATGACTTTGGGCAGTTAAGTCTTTACCTTCAGTGATCTGGCATGGTGGTTATCTCTTGATCTCACAATTTCACAACAATGTTATGAGGTATTCAGTGATTCAGTAGCCACCATTGATGCAGGTCTTGATCGATGGCTGTCGTTGAATCTCAAGATAAAATTTGGGCTAAGTGAAACATTTAGCGATTCAACGAAGACATTCATCTCTAGATCTTTGGATGGTTGAGGGTTAAGACAATTTTTTTGGTGACTTAGCGAATGAGGTGATTTCTTAATCTCATGATTCTAGCGATTAGTGGCTAAACATTTAGAGATTCAGCGATAAGGATAAGGAACCATGGATGCAGATGAGGATCAACAACTTTCACTGAGTCTCAAGACAAAACCAAAGTTAAGAGAAAGATCCAGCACCTAGGAGATGCTTGTTATCTCTAGATCTCATAATGGTACCAGAGTTAAGGTTAACATCTTGAGATTATGATAATGTTGTGGTCGCTGAGTCTCCCACTCAAACATGAGTTAAAGTAAATGCCTAGAGACCGGGAGATGTATTCAGTCGTTGAATCTCCTAATAAAACCATGGTTAAAGAAAAAGTTCAGAGATTGAGAGATTCACTTCAGTCGCCGAATCTCATGATTAGATTCAGGTTAAGAAAAGTGTTCAGAAACCTAGAGGAAGCCTTCGATCACATGATCTCCATAATAGATGTGGTTAAAGACTTGCCACAGTTAAAATGATAAAGAGCCGATAGTTTTAAAGTAATCGTGCAGTAGGCGTGAAGCCTCAATGAATAGATGCAGGAGGTTTATTGATCACGGGATCATGCCTTGCTGCCACATGTCCAGCCTGATAAAGATTTTAAGGCGGTGGGTCCTCGTGCCATGTGTTGCAGATGTGCCCATTTTTTATTGGTTGTTGTGTTGGATGATGTGGCCGATTATTTTCAAAGCCTAGTTGACTATTCTACCAATTTATGTGTGTTTTTCGATATACTAGGAAGGAGAAGGATCGACGACCACATTTTAAACTTCAGCATTAACCATTGTGGCTAGTCTCTTTCAAACTATTTAAGGGTTCTAAATAGTTTTCAGGGGGTTTTGACAAAGGGAAATAAATTTTGATCATGCTCTAAGTAATAATGATTGCACCAAGTTTGGTAATAATGCTAAGGCCATAACAGACTCCAGGTAGGACAGACAGATGAAATAGTTACAAAGCTTAAATAAGTACTAAGCCCGAGAGGAAGAAGCCAATAGCCATTGATTTAGAGGCAATGGAAGATGATTGAGTCACACATGGCACCTGATCCTTACAGGGAGGGTTATTATCAAAAAGAGAATAATGTAAGTTAGCCGATAGGCAGTCATTATTCATGTAACAACTTTCAACAATCACCTTGAAATATCTGTAGACAAAGATGCCACCTATGAGGATTCATAATGATTTGAAACAGATTTTTTGGCTTTTCCTCTCCAGTTCTGTTAATGATGTAATTTATGTTTTGTCTTTTGTACCTGTCACTGTCCTAGCCATCCAAATCTTGTTGCATCCTTTTCCTAAGGATTCCAAGATGGCTAGTGGTATATATAGCAAGTTTTAGTTTTGTAAAAGGGATGATGAAACTTAACACTGCTAGGCAGTATTCTGACTCTTGAGTCTTATTTTTTGGGTTTCTTGTCTTGTAAATGTACTAAAACAAAATATTTATAATGAAAAATAATGGATTCCTTGTCCATATTGGTGATGTCTTTGTGTGTCTTGTGTTGAATCCTTGTATGTTAATTTGTAAGGCATCTTAATGTACTGGTTATAAGGTAACCGCAAGTCTATTTTCTTAGTTTCTTTGAAGAAGAGAGTAAATCTTTGAGACAAATTATGAGGGTTTTAAAATTGCACATGAATTTGATGTCTGGATATTGGAGTGAAAAGAGTGACTTGTAAGGGATTTCGTTCGGTCTCTATGTGTTTGGAGTTAGAGGGTTTTCTGGGGATGTATGTTTATTTGACTCTGTTACCCAATAGATAAGGCACTGGTCTTTGCTGGTTATGTATTTCTAATCATCAATCCATTAAAATCAATTAATATTTACTTTTTGTTGAAGAGCATACATGTTCATAAATTGTATTTGCAGAATACAAGTCATGTTGTTTGGTGATTCTTTGAAGAAATGAATCCTAGGTTAGCCCGCCTGAGTCTAGAACTTGAAGAGAAGAAGGATTTAATCCTTGTCACATATGTCATTTTTCTAGTTCTTGGAACACTTATGCAAGTGGGATCTCACATAAGACTGGTTGAGTTTTGAACTCTTATTTCTTACAATTGTGAGAACTATCCACAGTCATGTCTGCATAGTGGATTTTTTTCAAAGGAAGTTATTATACATGCAAATTTATCCTTCATTAGGTACACCCACCTGAGTGTGTGGAGCTCAAAGTGAAGAAGGCTTGCATGCCTTGTCAAGTTAGCCATTTCTTGCCCCTCAGTTTGTAGGAATAAGCAAATTTATGTGAGTTAGATAAAGATCCATGAGTCTGGTTTGCATCATTTCTTTTAGAATCGAGGGATACAAGAAAAATACCTAACAAAATTGGTGACTCTACTAGGGAAAAAGAATAAAATACAAGTTTAAGATGGTAGTTTCATTACTTTGTTGAATCATCCCAGAATCCGGTTGAGAGTTAGAGTCAAGAAGAAGAATCTAAAATTTGTTTCAGATCTCTGAGAAAAGGTATCTTGGAAAGTGTGTTTTATTGCAGTAAATATAAAAAGGTTTGTGCGGCTATGCTGGTTGGAAATGAACCCAAAATTAAAAGTGACTTACAAATAGCTCTTGTTGTTTGAAAATTTTCCTCTGCAAGGAGGTGGCGACTCTACGAGAAAAGAACCCGATGGAGCTACAAAGGAGGCTCTAGATCTTCCCTGTTTCCAGTCAAGAAGAAATAAGAGCAACAACTGCAATTATTGTCCAGGTAATCTTGTTTAAATCAAGAAAGAAAAGTCACTTAATAGGTGAGAAAGTCACTAAGAAAAAAGGGAAAAGTAGACATGAAATTTTGTCATATTTCTAGGTTGAAATTTCAGTTGTAAAAAATCAGAAGTATGTTGTGGTTTTATGAAGTTAGTGGTTGCATAAAATCAGATAAATTTTTTGTGATAAGAACAAGATGTGTTGTTAAGTGAGTGATTGAAAATGGATTTTCCAGCTTTAATGGATCAAGATGTTTTTTCTAGATCTGAAAATTATTAGCCAGATCTTGAAACTTTTAATAGAGAAAGAGATATTTTATTGTTGAATCAAAGAATCCAACAAAAATTCATATTTATTTTAAGATATGAGATAGGAGAAATGGAGGAAGGATCATCACATTCGTTCTATAAGAAGTTTCGTACAACTTGTAATGAACTTCCAATGGGTATTGATTTTCAAGAATCCACATATGTTGAAATGTTTCTAGAGCTTAGTGTGCCTGAATCAATCAGTTGGTCTGCATCCCTTAGAGAGGAAGCATTTGAATGTATGAAAAAATGGATAGATTTGATTGAAGATGTTGAATCTAGTTATGTTGAGGATACTGAATCTAGTTATGTTGAGGATGTTGAATCTAATTATGTTGATAGTGTTGATTATGATGTTGATAATGAAATCTATGGACAACAAAATGATGAAGATGAATTTGTAGGTCAAAGTGTTCACCTTGAGTTTGTAAGTTGTTCTTTTTCTCGGCATAATAATAATGACTTCTTGTTTCAGTTTGAAGAAGTTTTGTGTGAACAACAAGAGCATGACTACGATGCAGATGTAAGTTGTTGTAGTGATTTCTTTTCACAAAATGATATAAGCCAAGAGGTCTTGATTCTTGTTTCCAGAGAGGAAGATGTTTTCAGCATCGAGCAAGAGGCCAAAGAAATTGAACGTGAAGTCCAATGCTTGCTAAACAATGAGAAAATTTTAGAACTCTTAGATGTTAAGTTTCAAAGGTATGCACCTAGGTTTGATTCTAGAGTTCCATGCTCAATAGATATATGTTTTGATAAAGATGATATTAGTGAGGGCATGAAGTGCGAGACATATGTTGATATTCCTTTTCCTATCTTTGAGGTAAATAATGTGCAAGTTGAAAGTACATATGATTGTGATAAATTTGATACTATCATATATGATGAATATGGAGATATATGTACTAGTATGGATTCATATTTTCAAGAGCCTAGTGTCAGTGATTCTTGTATACGCCATGATGTTGAAGAAAGTGATAAATCTGAATATATTTTCTTAGATTTGCAAGTGATTAATGGGCCATTGACCGACAATGCTTATTCTTTTTTAAAAGATGCTGATAAGAATTGTGATCAACAAGCTATATCTGATTTTGTGCAGTCAAATTTTTGTTTCAAGATGTTCTATTTTAGTTTTCAAAGTACTGATATAAAAAAAGCTTGTTCTTTGATGCAAACTAGTGTTCAGTATATGGATGTTTCCAACCATGAGAATGAGTTGGAATGTTTCTTTTTTCAACAAGTCAGTGATAGTAGAGGGTGTGATAATTTGATGTCACACAATGATCAACACTCATGGCGTATTGATAACTTGGTTTTGCCACTTGATGGTGAGTATGCTAATTGTTTTTTATATGATATGTTGAAGATAAATTGTAGTGTTTTTTATTAGGCAAATGAAAGTAATAGTTTCAGTTTATATTTTCTCTATGGGGATGAAAATCATATGTTTGATAGGGGTAAGGGTTGATTCCAATTTTGGGGCTTTTTTCCTTTTGCAAATAATGTATATGTTGTATAGGTGTGTTTTCTTTTGTCATGTGTTTGTTTTCTACTATAGGTTAGTGTTTTTGTGGTCTACCACACATAGATTCATGAATTCTTGCCATGAACTTGCTTTCAAGCATCCTCAGATAGAGCCACTGTTGGGATATTTTCTAGGTTTTCTAAGAAGTGTCAATTCTTTCTCTTATTGACATGTGAGTTGTGCATGTGTCTCCTTTACTTCACGTGTCTGCAAATGGAAGATAGTTATTTGTTTTCATCTAGTGATTTTGCGACAAAGATTTCTCCAAGTCTTGTGACTTTGGGTAGTTAATTCTTTACCTTTAGTGATCTGGTGCAACGGTTATCTCTTGATCTCACAATTTCATGACAATTTTATGAGGTATTCAGCGATTCAATGGCCACTGTTGATGTAGGTCTTGATCAACGGCTATCACTGAATCTCAAGATAAAAGTTGTGCTAAGTGAAACATTTAGCGATTCAGTGAAGACAATCATCTCCATAGCTCTGGATGGTTGAGGGTTAAGAAAATTTGTTTGGTGACTTAGCGAATGAGGTGATTTCTTAATCTCATGTTTTTGGCGGTTAGTGAATAAATATTCAGAGATTCAGCGATAAGGATAAGGAACTGTGGATGAAGATGATGATCGACAATTGTTGCTGAGTCTTGAGACAAAACCAGAGTTAAGAGAAAGATCCAGGGACTAGGAGATGCATGTTATCTCTAGAGCTCATAATGGGACTAGAATTAAGGTTAACATCTTGAGATTATGAGAATATTGTGGTCGTCGAGTCTCCCAATCAAACATGAGTTAAAGTAAATGCCTAGAGACCAGGAGATGTATTCAGTCATTGAATCTCCTAATAAAACCATGGTTAAAGAAAAAGTTCAGAGATTGAGAGATTCGCTTCAGTTGCCAAATTTCATGATTAGATTCAGGTTAAGAAAAGTGTTTGTAAACCTAGAGGAAGCCTTCAGTCACGTGATCTACAGAATAAATGTGGTTAAAGAATTGTCATGGTTAAAATGATAAAGAGTCCATAGTTTTAAAGTAATCGTGTGACAGGTGTGAAGCCTTAATGAAAAGATGCAGGAGGTTTACTGATCATGTGATCATGCCTTGCCACCATGTGTCCAACTCGATGAAGATTTTAAGGTGATGGGTCCTTGTTCCATGTGTTGCAGATGTTCCCATTTCTGTTTGGTTACTATGTTGGATGATGTGGCTAGTTATTTTCAAATCTCAATTGACTATTTTGCCGATTTATGTGTGTCGTCTGATGTGCTAGGAAGGAGAAAGATCGATGATCACATTTTAAACTTTAGCATTAACCATTGTGGCTAGTCTCTTTCAAACTGTTTAAGGGTTCTAAACAATCTTCAAGGGGTTTTGACATAGGGAAAGCAATTTAGATCATGCTCCAAGTAACAATGATTGCACTAGGTTTGGTAATAATGCTAAGGCCATAACAAACTCCAGGTGGGACAAGTAGATGAAACAGTTACAGAGCTTAAAGGAGTACTAAGCCCGAGAGGAAGAAGCCAGTAGCCATTGATTTAGAGGCAGTGGAAGATGATTGAGTCACACATGGCACTTGATCCTTGAGTACATGGAGGGTTATTATCGAAAAGAGAATAATGTAAGTTAGCAGATAGGTAGTCATTATTCATGTAACAACTTTCAGCAGTTACCTTGAAATATCTACAGACAAAGATGCCACCTGTGGGGATTCACAATGATTTGAAACAAAAATTTTGGCTTTTCCTCTCCTTTTCTGTTAATGATGTAATTTCTATTTTGTCTTTTATACTTGTCACTGTCCTAGCCATCTGAAGCTTGTTGCATCATTTTCCTAAGGATTCCAAGATGGCTAGTGATATATATAGCAAGTTTTAGTTTTGTAAAAGGGATGATGAAACTTAATGCTGCTAGGCAATATTCTAAATCTTGAGTCTTATTTTTGGGTTTCTTGTCTTGTAAATGTACTGAATCAAAAGCTTTATAATGAAAAACAATAGAATCCCTATCCATATTGGTGATGTCTTTGTGTGTCTTGTGTTGAATCCTTGTATGTTAATTTGTAAGGCATCTTAATGTACTAGTTATATGATAATTGTGAGTCTGTTTTATTAGTTTCTTTCAAGGAGAGAGTAAATCTTTGAGACAAATTCTGAGGGTTTTAAACTTGCACATGAATCCAATGTCTGGGTATTGGAGTGAAAAGAGTGACTTGTAAGACATTTCATTTGGTCTCTGTGTGTTTGGAGTTATAGGGTTTTCTGGGGATGTATGTTTATTTGACTATGTTTCCCAATAGATAAGGCACTGGTCTTTGTTGGTTATGCATTTCTCATCATCAATCCATTAAAATCAATTAACATTTACTTTATGTTGAAGAGCATACATGTTCATAACTTGTATTTGTAGAATACAAGTGTTGTTTCATGATTCTTTGAAGAAATGAATCCTAGGTTAGCTTGCCTGAGTCTAGAACTTAAAGAGAATAAGGATTTAATCCTTGTCACATATGCCATTTGTCTAGTTCTTGGAACACTTATGCAAGTGGGATCTCACATAAGACTAGTTGAGTTTTGAACTCTTATTTCTTATAGTTCTGAGAACTATCCACAGTCATGTCTACATAGTGAATTTTTGTCAAAGGAAGTTATTATACATGCAGATTTATCCTTCATTAGGTACACCCGTCTGAGTGTGTGGAGCTCAAAGTGAAGAAGGCTTGCATGCCTTGTCAAGTTAGCCTTTTCTTGCCCCTTAGTTTGTAGGAAGAAGCAGATTTATGTGAGTTAGATGAAGATCCATGACTCTGGTTTGCATCATCTCTTTTAGAATCGAGGGATACAAGAAAAATCCATAACAAGGATCATGAGAGAATATTACATGTTCTCCATGAGAGGTCTGAACCACTTGAGTTGGTCTAAAAAGTAAATTACATACATATTTCATGTGTTAGGACCTACTTGACATCTCTAGATTAAATTGACTATACTTTATTGATATATTAAAACACATGATGGATTATATTTTGTTTATCTATTAATAAGACTTTGATTATATATTTTGACATGGTTCGATACTTTTATATATGTTTTGATGGTTCAATGGTTTTAATATATAGTTATGTATACTTTTAATAATGTTTTTATACATATGATTTTATATGTATGTATGTTCTTATGTATGCTTTGATGGTTCAATGATTTTTATTTGTAGTTATATAAATGATTTTATGTTTGTTAAAGTGAACGTGTTAAATGGATGATATTAAGTTTAGAAATTACTTATAGTTTGTTAATTACATATTATCTTGTTATTTTTTATGATGATTCAATTGTATTACTTAATAGTTAAAGATCCCCTTA
The DNA here is from genome assembly GCA_027943335.1 of Chamaecyparis obtusa. Classification (NCBI taxonomy): domain Eukaryota; kingdom Viridiplantae; phylum Streptophyta; class Pinopsida; order Cupressales; family Cupressaceae; genus Chamaecyparis; species Chamaecyparis obtusa. The sequence continues at coordinate 1,417,957 of BSBK01000761.1, forward strand.
AGACCTCCCCTTAAGACTTTAGTTAGGTTACTAATACATGACATGTTAGTTCTAGATTATTTATATTACTTATAGTCCATTAGTTACATATTAGTGTTATTTTTTATGATATTAAAATTAGATTAACTTGTTAGTTAGAGATCCCCTTAAGACCTCTTAAGTAGTTATATAAATTGAACATGTTAAATGGATGATATTAAGTTTAGAAATTACTTATGGCTCATTAATTACATATTATCTTGTTATTTTCTATGATGGTTCAATTATATTACTTAATAGTTAAAGATCCCCTTAAGACATTAGTTAGGTTACTAATGACATTAGTTAGATTACTTATGACATGTTAGTTCTAGATTACTTATATTACTTATAATCCATTAGTTACATTTAGTGTTATTTTTTATGATATTAAAATTAGATTAACTTATTAGTTAGAGATCCCCTTAAGACCTCCTCTTAAGTAGTTATAAATGCTTTGATGTTTGTTAAAGTGAATGTGTTAAATGGATGACATTAAGTTTAGAAATTACTTATGGTTCATTAATTACATATTATCTTGTTATTTTATATGATGGTTCAATTATATTACTTAATAGTTAAAGATCCCCTTAATACCTCCCCTTAAGACATTAGTTAGGTTACTAAATACATTAGTTAGGTTACTTATGACATGTTAGTTCTAGATTACTTATATTACTTATAATCCATTAGTTACATATGAGCTTGTTATCTTTTTATGATATTAAAATTAGATTAACTTATTAGTTAGAGATCCCCTTAAGACCTCCTCTTAAGTAATTATATAAATGCTTTGATGTTTGTTAAAGTGAATGTGTTAAATGGATGATATTAAGTATATATATTACTTATGGTTCATTAATTACATATTATCTTGTTATTTTCTATGATGGTTCAATCATATTACTTAATAGTTAAAGATACCCTTAAGACCTCCCCTTAAGACATTAGTTAGGTTACTAAAGACATTAGTTAGGTTACTAATGACATTAGTTAGATTACTTATGACATGTTAGTTCTAGATTACTTATATTACTTATAATTCATTAGTTACATATTAACTTGTTATTTTTTATGATATTAAAATTAGATTACTTATTAGTTAAAGATCCCCTTAAGACAAAAGTTAGGTTACTAGTGACATTAGTTATAGTAAACTTATGACATGTTAGTTCTAGATTATTTATATTACTTATGGTCCATTAGTTACATATTCTAGTGTTATTTTTTTATAACCATCTATCAAATCAAATCATGTAATTGTCTAACCATAATCAATGATCATATAACCATCTATTAGACCAAATCATATGATCATGTATCAAATCACATCAAATCATATAACTATCTAACCATAATCAAATCAAATCATGTAACCGTCTAACCATAATCAAATCATGTAACCATCTAACCATAATCAAATCAAATCATGTAACCGTCTAACCATGTAATCAAATCAAATCAAATCATGTAACTGTCTAACCATAATCAAATCAAATCATATAACCATCTAACCATAACCAAAGATCATAAACACGTAAATCATCTATGCATAGGTCCAGAATATATAAATGTCAAACATATGTGAAATATCTAGAACATAAATCAAAGATGCACAACAAATGCCCTAAGTTATCCTAGACTAATCAAGTCACATATGAACAAAGCGACCCTCTGACCGAGTGTCATGAGCATCCTCTACATGTGAAGCAACAACACACCCCTACAAATTTAGTACAACAACTTGTCAAATATATATGTACATTCATATATTATAATTCTATACAAAGTATTTGAAATATATTAATACATGAATTTAAACTCAAGTATATTTAAAACCTACCTAAGCACTAGTAGGTGTCACCTCTATTGAATCTCTCTTGCATACACACTCTAATCCCATGCTAGAGGTAGTATGCTCATGCAACTATGCCTATAAATATTGTTTATAGAATACAAATATACGAGCATTAGTATGTGCAACTATGTAATCAATTTATTGACTAGAAATAAATTGAAAATTAAATTTATACCTAGGTCTTAGAAGTGAGAGGATCATCAACGTGCACCATCACATCATCTATAGAAACACCATCACGTGCATCATCTCTAGTACCAATCCTCTCTAATGAGGAGTGTAATGGGTGTTAGAAAGTAAAGTCCACCAAGATAACTGAGGGGGGGGGTGTGAATCAGTTATCAGATAATTATAAATTTTATCATCTTCAATAGCATTAAACCATATAAGCAATATAATTACCAACCATAGAAAGATATTCATACACAATAACACAATGACACAAGATATGTTGACTAGGGAACCTCTTGATCAAAGAGTAAACCCCAATGGGAATGATGCCCACAAAAGATGCACTAATATAAATATTTCTTGTGAGAGGATGGACTCTATTAAGAGTCTTATGAAATACATTCAGTACATATGAATCCATGTTAGGAGATTTTGAATCCCTGTTAAAAGATTCTAACCCTGTTAAGAGTTATAGAAGACAGAAGGACCCACTGCCCAAACAGCTTCAGGGTAAGATCACCAAACACACTATCCAAATAATCTTTTCATTACTCAATAGAATAATATGTTACCTCTTCTCCGACTATGCCAAACCGCACTCACTGTTACATCATATCTCAATTCCAGATCTCTGTACTTCGTATGTCTTTCTTCACAATTTCGCTCTCATACTTAGCTCTTTTCTTCACTTCATGCATACCGCATCACACATCATCACTACAACTACAATTACACATCAACAAGGAAATACATTCCTTCCTTTATACCACACTCAAATAATTACAAATGAGTCGGCATACAATTACAAAATAAAAGTTTCCACACGCTACACCAAATTTACATAAAACTGTCAGCTTCCAAATACAATAAATCTTCACTCGTGTGACCTCAAAGTTTGCACTATCATCCATGTCACCATCAATGTGTCTTCAACTTCCCTTTAACTACGCAAAACCAAATTCCATCCCGATTAGGAGATTTCATCTAATTTCCACAAACCACTACTCAAGAACACTGCTTGAACACTACTTCCACCAAAATGATCATAACTTCCATGAATCAATGAATTACTATCTGCACTCTTAACCATAGACATATGACATATCAAATATTATAACCTCAACATCGCATAGATCCAACTGCAATAACCCACGTGCGCTAATCCAAACTTTGTCTGCTTCTCTGCAAGTCTTACGTAAATCAATGTGTTGACATCAATGACAATCATAGTTATGAATGCAACAACAACTGTTATAGAATGGCTGCCAAACGCTTTAGCATTCATTCCTAACAATCTCCCCCATTGGCATTGATGGCAACATAGATAAAAACATCCAATGTTCCAAAAATCCAATACTGCAACACTACTTCTTCAAATCCTCTTCATCAATCAAATCTTGCTTCATTATCCTGTTCATTTCTCTCCAACAGATGTCTCATATTGTTTTTCATGCATACTTCTCCCCCATTGACATCAATGACAAAAATTCCATCACTAAGTCAATAACAACTAAATGTCAAAAGACACTTTTCAAAAAATACATTTACTAGAGTCCTCATGACTCAGCTCAGATACACATACTCCCCCATAGAGGAAGTACCAACATCTAGTCCAGAAGAAAGATAAGGCTCATATACCACTAGATGGATGCAACCAATTACATCACTTCTCAAAAGTAGGTTGGGACATAACCCCAAGCATACCTCTCAGATACTCAAATGTATCCTTAGGCAAAGGCTTTGTGAATATATCTGCTATCTGCTCCTTTGTACTTATGTACTCAAGTTTGACTTCTTTTTCAACAACTTTCTCTCTTACAACATGATAATTAATATCTATATGCTTTGTCTTAGAATGTAATACAAGATTCTTAGACATACTAACTGTACTGGTGTTATCACAATGTATAACAACAGGTTCAACAAATTTTATTCCAATATCCTTTAGCATCTACTTCATCCAAATTATTTGGTTACAATTGTTTGCTGCTGCTACATATTCTGCTTTTGCTATGCTTTGTGAGATACAATTCTACTTCTTGCTTAGCCAAGAAACTAATCTTCCTCCAAGGAAAAATGCTCCTCCACTGGTGCTTTTCTTATCATCAACACCGCCTCCCTAATCAGCATTTGTATATGCACATAGGGTAAAATCATCAAAATTTTCATACCATAATCCATAGTCCATTGTGCCTCTTAGATATCTCAGTATCCTCTTTACTACTGCAAAATGTGATTCTCTAGGTTCAGCTTGAAATCTTGCTACAATTCCAACTGAATGTGCTATATCAGGTCTTGTATGAGTCAAATAATGCAATCCTCCAATCATAGATTTGTATTTCTTCTATTCTACTACAAGAATCTCATCTGTGTTAGATAACTTATGTTCGGTCACCATAGGTGTTCCAATTGGTTTACAATCCTCCATTCCAAATCTTTTCAACAAGTCATTCAAGTACTTTTTCTGACTTACAAAGATACCATCATTGTTTTGTGTTATCTGTAATCCCAAAAAGTATTTCATTTCACCAATCATACTCATTTCAAATTCAGTCTTCATTTCATCAGCAAATTTGTCACTAGCTTCATCTTCTCCTCCAAAGATAATGTCATCAACAAAAATAACTATAACTAACAAACCATTTTCAATTTCTTTTGTGTAAAGATTGCTATTAGCTATACCTTTTATAAATCTCAACTTTAACAAATACTTATCCAGTCTTGCATACCAAGTTCTAGGTGCTTGTTTAAGTCCATATAAAGCTTTCTTTAATTTACATACCATGTCTCCTTCTTGAGTTAAAAGAAAACCTTCAAGCTTCTCAATGTAGACTTCTTCTTCCAATTCTCCATTCAGAAATGTTGACTTCACATCCATCTGATACACTTTGAATTTCTTGTAAGCTGCATATGCCAAAAACACTCTTACTACTTCAATTCTTGCAACAGGTGCAAAAGTCTCTTCATAGTCAATTCCTTCTTGTTGTGAGTAACCCTTACATACCAATCTTTCTTTGTTTCTCACTATTTCTCCTTGTTCATTCATCTTGTTTCTGAATACCCATTTAGTTCCAATAACATTCTTGTCTTTAGGTCTAGGGACCAATTCCCATGTCTTGTTCTTTTCAATCTGATCTAGTTCTTCTTTCATAGCATTAGTCCAACTTTCATCTTCACAAGCTTCATTAGTAGTCTTAGGTTCAATTTGAAAAATCAAACATAACTGTTCTTGTGCCTTATTTTGAGTAAGAACTCCTCTTTTGATGCTCCCAATAATCTGTTCAAAATGATGATTCCTTAACAAACTCTTGCTAGGTGTCACTGTCTCATATCTCTCTTCAGATGTAGGTTCTTCAATAACTTCATTGTGGCTTTCATTCAACAAATCACTATCAGTTTCATAAAACAATTCAGTAGTTCCAGTATTAGGCTTAAGATGAGTTTCTTCATCAGATTCATAATCAAGCATTCTTTCCTAAATTTTGAACTTTTCATAAACTTTAACATTTGTGCTCTCAACAATAGTCTTAGTTCTTTTATTAAAACATCTATATACTTTGCTTTTCAAAGAATATCCAAGAAATATACCTTCATCACTTCTAGGATCAAACTTTCCTATATCATCATCTCTCTTTATATAACATTTGCTTCCAAAAATTCTAAAATACTTAACTGAGAGTGCATGTCCAAACCATAATTCATAAGGTGTCTTGTATGTGTTTGCTCTAATTTGTACTCTGTTCATTGTATATACTACTGTGTTCACTGCTTCTCTCCAGAATATCTTTGCCAAATTATTTTCAAACAACATAGCTCTTGTTGCTTCAGTCACTGATCTGTTCCTTCTTTCGGCAATGCCATTTTGTTTAGGTGTTCTAGGGGCTGAATACTGTTTTTTAATGTCATTTTCTTCACAAAAGTTGTTAAACTCTCTAGAAGTAAATTCTCCACCTCTATCTGGAATACCCCAAAAATGGGCTATAAGTTCATTAATCTCCTACATCTTCAATTCGAACGAAATCGACATCAAAGTCCTAATCTAAGGCACATCTAAACATCATCGAATCATAATTGATTATCTTAAATTCTGCGTCGGGGAATATTCCTAGCAATATTCCTAATCATCATAATTATCTTTAATTTTATAATTATTTGGCAATAAATCACATTTATCCTAAAGTTTGATTAATTGAATATTTTCATATTTAATTAATTAGATTTAATATTTGCCACTTAATTGTGTAATTAAATTTAATTATATCTATTATTAATTGTATTATTTAATTTTGACAATAAATCTAATATCATATGAATAATTGATTAAATTCTTATTTAATTAATTAAAGCAAGTTGTCATTATTTAATAATATAATTTTTAATAAAAGTTTGATTAAATAATTGATTAACCCATAAATCAATTGTTTTATTTTTAAAAGCAGTTAAGTTGAAAATAAATCACTTTATTATTAAATTAATTCATAAATAAAACATGCACAATCATAAAAGCAAACAACTATCAATTATCAATTAAAGCTAAACTATATTTTGAGTTAAAGCTTAGCTTTTGCATGTTTTTGTGAGTTAATTATCCTTTATTTAAAAATAACTCAAAAATCAACCTGAGTTATTTGAGTGATTTATGGTTTTTTTTCATGCACCTCCAAAGCCTTGGATTTCTATAAAAATAAGGCTCAGCTCTTCATAATTCATCTCTCAATCATCTCTCAAATTTGCATCCAAGCATCTCATATTTTTGCACAATCACGCTGGAGAATTGGAATTGAAGAATCAAAGCTCTTGCGAATCGACATCTTTGTGAGATCAATCTTATTTTTGCATTCATATTGCATATCATTGTTAGATTAGCATTGCATATCAATTTTCAAATAGCATTCATAGCATATCAATTTCATCTAGCATAGATTCATATCAAGTTTTCATTCTTATTGCATAGAAAATCCAAAAAAAAAAGCTTAATTGCATTCATATCTCATATCTAGATCAATTGCATTCAAATCCTTCATTTAGGTGTCGTCTAGGTCACTGATCTTGATAACAATCTGAGAACATTAATCTCGCACCTACTAGAAGGCAGTAAATTGCTTGGTTAGATAATTTTCAATTTTGCACGATTTTGATTATAGCTAACCTCTAATGTTTTATTGAGTGTTGTGTCTTCAGATCAGGTAAAAAATTCACACACACATTTTTGGCACCCACCGTGGGGCAACCCACCTTTGCATGTTGGTTTTGATTTTTTTGGGAGCTAAAACCCCAAAGTTTCAAAGATTTAATTTTATCTCCCAAACAGCTTGGAGTTTTGGTCTGAAATTTTTTTTTCAGGTTGAGGACATATAAGAAAAGCTACAGTAAAAAATTTAGAATTTTCTGAGATGTTTTGAATTTTTAATAATTTTTTCTTCAAATTCTAAAAAAAATTAATATCTGACGCAAATCAGCATATTTTTCAGAAATTTTTATATTTTTGGAAAGCTCTTTAAATTCTACAGGGGGTCCATTCTTTTGTTTTAAATTTGGACATGATATAATAGCTCAAATAGTCAATTTACAAAAACTAGTCTATTTTGATAAAACGGGTCTCTAGGGCACAAATGAAGAGATTTTTTTAAAATTTTTGCATTTTTGGAAAGCTCTCTATTTTTTAGTAGGGGTCTTTATCCTGAATTTCTATTTTTGTGGCCAAAATCATATCAAAAAAATTAGGTCTTGTTGACTAGGTCAAATGCAGCAAAAAAAATAAAGTTTTGTGATGGGTATGCACTTTTTTTTTTACATGGTTCAATGAATGATATGAGTTGTCATTTGGGTTAATTGCTGGTTATTATTACTGATAATAATTGATTTTTAGAGCTAACCCTATAGTTTTCATAAGTTGAATATATTTTGCATATCTTGTTTGCTTGTTTGCTTGTTGGAGAGTTCGTCACTTGCTTGCATGGAAAAGCTCAACAAAAATTGCTAAAAATTAAGTAAAATATACTAAGCGCATTGTGAGGATCCTAGGTATTCTCCTTCATCTAATAATATTTTGATTTGGGACTTAAAATAAATCTCTTATGTGTCAAGCTTGTGTGCATCTTTTCATGCTTTTGATCTATTTCTACACACTTGCATAATTGATACTAGGTTGTGAACCCTTAAAGATTCATTAAGTAGTCTTAGAATACTTGTGATTGATCTTGATTTCTATCTTGGGTTATTGGACTCGTTAATTTTCCGGCCCCTCATTTTCACCCCGTGGTTGCAATCTCAATGCCATAAAGGGGAGGGGTCAACAAGACAGAAGCATTAAGTGTTCCACTTGGCAACCATTTTGTGCTTTTAGGAACTCACTTATTTTCTAAGTTGGGGACTCATTTTTAGCTTGTGTGAGGTGTTAAGTGTTCCACCTTGTGGACTCATCTCATATTCGCTTTAAGCGTTAAGTGTTCCTCTTTCTACTTTTTGGGTACTTTTGGTAGATTTGCTTTTGGAAACATACATCTGTGCTCACATAGTAATTAGGCCCTATGAACACTATTCGTGATTCTTGAGAGATTGGATTCTTAGCAAAATCCTTCTTGATGACAAAATCCTTGTAGGTAGGGAGGATACTTAGTGTGTTTCACATTCAACTTGGTTAGTGTGTCTTCTCTTATTGATCGATACATTCTCTCCCAGTAGAAGTTGATATATCACGTGGGGTTGACATCACGAGCTTTGGTGAATCAAAATTGGTTAGTGTGTCTTCTCTTATTGATTGATACATTCTCTCCCTGGAGAGGTTGATAGATCACGTGGAGTTGGCATCATAGACCTTGGTGAAGCAAAACTTTGTCTTAGTGTGTCGGATTAATCTGCTTACTTTATTTGGGTTAAAAGTGAAAAGGTGTCAAAAACCTTGGATCTGGAGCCAAGTCCCCTTGTGGTATACCATTGTGAGTCATCTTTAGAGAGGGTTAACCGTAGCGAACAATCCCTTCATAGGGCAAACTGCGTTGACGGAACCTTAAGCGGTAATAGCCATTTTCGCCATGGTAGTGACAACCGCTATATAAATGTCCTTGTGGAAGAAATCTCCACGGGTATGGTTCATTGTTGGGTTGTCAGATCTCCCTAGCAGCTCTTGAAGATTAAGTTCTCAGACTGTGTCAAAACCCTGGTGCGCCAGGATTGGAGTTCACCCCTTTGAATCATAAAAGTTGTAGAGTCAAACCATTACTAAAAACCCTAGAAAGGCCAATTTTTTTTATTTTCAGGTATATGTGTGTTATTGCAAAACTTTTTAGAACATACACAATTAGTACTCTCAAGGATTAGCATAATTTGGTCACTTGATTGTTCATGTGCAAGGTTGCTTTTACCCTTGTTCATTATTTTCAGATGTGCTTGGAATCACTTGCTTGCTGTTCTGCGTGCTTGTTTATCTACTTGGCTATTAAAAATGATCAAATCTGGTATAACCTTCAAAATCTGGACAGTACAATTTGCAAACAATCCAAAACTGAAGACCTTAAATTTTGCAAAAATTGACATAAAATCTTTCTAGAGTCAAAAGTCATTTCAAGAAGTCAAAAGTCATACGATTTTTGTCAAGTGTCGTTTCAGTATTGCCCATCTGTCGTACGATTGAGAACCCAGTGTCATACGAGTTTTCAAACCAACAAATTCAAGAAAGTCAAAACCCTGTTAGCAACTGTCGTACGAGTTTTGTCAACTGTCATTTCATTTCTACCCAACTATCGTACGAGTTTAGCAACTGTCATTTCATAGACTACCCAGTGTTGTATGAGTCTGCAGAGTGTCATTTGGAAAAATTTGAGAGAGTTGTCAGAAATTGTCAAAATTGCCAGATACTTAGCTTTTTCAGCCTAATTCCAGAATCTGTCGAACAAATCACTATGTCAAGAACAAATCAGTAGCTATTGAAAATCAGTACACATGTCTCAAAGAATCAGTACACATGAGGAAGAAATTTTGATCGCTGCTATGATGAAGCAGCTACAAGCTATGCAAGTCCAGCTTGACAAACTTGAGAAAGAAAAGGAACCTCTATACTCTTTTCCATTTGATAAAGACTTGTACATGTCACCATGCCCCCGAAAAAAATTTGAGCAATATGATACCTCTTCCATGGAGAGTGACACATCTAGCTTTGGAGACTATGATGACTATGACGACAGACAATGTAATAATACCTATGACACCTCTGTTTCTAAGAGTCCTCCTCATCATTCATTCCTACTTACTACAAATGGACCGTCACATTGGATAGATCATGATGGTGATCCATATGATTCTGATTTTGAAAGAGATTTTGATGGCTTTTATGGACAATACCTTGATGATGATCCATCTACTACTACTGAGGACTATAAAATACATCGTGCTAGCTTGAAATGTCAATACTATAAGGATCTCTCCTCTAAGAACTCTCAGGCTGAAAATAAAGATTACACTCTCAAGCAAGGTCATATTAATGTTGAACCTTTGTCTAGTGATGGTTCCCTTCCATCCCCTACTTCCTCCAATACCCGTACATTTCTTAAAGCTTCCGAGTCTTTCAAATCTTTCACAGAACCTTCATCCGACACAAGCCTTGATACTTTTCATGCGGTTCCCTATAGTTATCCTCCAGGGCTACCTCTTAAAAAAACTCAAGCTAACCTTCACTTGGCTGCAAAGACTTTCAATAATGATAAACTTAAAGAGCTTAAGCCTTCATATGCTATAATCCCTACTTCAGCTAGTCCTCCACCATCTCTTCCAAAGTCATCCATACAATCCCAACATGCTTCCTTGTCCTTAGAAGTGGCTCCATGTCAAGAGGACTCTAAAAATGATGAAGAAAAGAACATAAAGAAAGATCAAGATCAAGAACCCTCCATGTCATCCACTCCTTTTCATGATGTCTCTTATCCGCCTCAGGGTTCTTTTGATCCTATACCCCTTTTTCATGCATTCCACTATGTCTTAAGTCTTCGCCTAAGCAAGATCAAGCTACAACTTACACTGTTGAGCTTATTGACAATCAAAATAACCTTACTACACTTACGCTTTCCAAAGATGATACTTCCATTAAGGTTGGTAAAAATGGTGTTCCTTCCAATGTTAAGCCTATTGAAAAACAAGAGAAAAATTATGCGCTTATGCTATCCGAAGATCCTTGTCAAGATCAAAGTCTTTCATCTTCTTGTTCTACCACTCCATGTTCACTTCCACTTTCTACTCTTCCTAAGTCTTTGCAAGCTTTGAACAATCCTATCAAAGAAGGTGCTCATATTCAAGATGTCCATGATTCTATTGAAAATTCTAATGCTCACTCTAAAGATGTTGATATCATTGGTTGTCATATAGATGCTGATGAACTTATTGATTATCCTTTTGCATCTTCCACTTCCATCCTTGGACCTCTTCCACCACTACTAAGGGCTTCATGCCTTCCTTCCATCTTGGGTCCTTATGTCCCTTCACTCTCCCCTCCTAACTCTCCTAATTTGCCATCCATCTTGGGTCCTTACATACCTCCATCTCCCATCTTTCCTCAAGATCAACATAGATGCATACCCTTGAATCCTTTTCATCCACCCACCCATCTAAACCAGTCATATCCTCCCTCTTCCACAAATCCCAAGTCTTTTGGAAGTAACTTGAATGTTCAATACAAGAAAAAGAAGCAATAGAAGAATCCATCAAAAAAAGAAGATCATTATGTCTCCTCTAAATGACGTGGAAACATAAAGTCAAAAGAGATATCTAAGAAAAAAACTACAAGACAAGTATGGGTTCCAAAATCCATCATTGAAGATATTATCTCTAAATCATCAAAAGCAAATAAAAAGCCTACGACTATATGGATTCCAAAGTCTCTCTTGAAAGAGTCTGGTGTTGAACAAAAAGTGAAATTAACATTCAAGCTTCCAAAGGCTTCCACTACATTTCCTTCCAAAAATATTCTTCCATTTCATGCGCCCAAACCTCAACCTCTACTACCCATTCGCCATATTCCTTCACGTATTCCTTCAATCATGTTTCCTCCACCCTCTCGCCACCCTTCAAGGTATGTGTTGATGTTGAACTTGCCTTCCTTTCCATCTACCCTTTCACAATCCTTCCATGCATTATCCTTCTACCTCCTATCCTTTTTCCTCACTTGCCTATTCCTCCTATCTTCCAACCTCACTCATTTTACATAAAACCTTATCCTCCATTTTTCTCTTTCATCTCCCTTTCCCTATCAGCATCTTTGAGCGTGTCATTTTGAATCCTTGGCATATCATGGTTTATCCTTTCAAGGTGCATTATCTAAAAAGCTTGCCTTCTTCCAAAAAATAAAATAAAAATAAAATAAAAAATTGAAAATGTGTCTTGGTGAAAACCTGGAAACAGGCACCTTGGTAGCAAAAGTAAAGAGAAATAAATTCATCCTATGGTGAAAACCACTCCCTTGTGGCACCTTGGATAAGTACCATGATGAAAACTTGGCAATTAAGCATTATGCGTAGTTCTTCTACATATTTCATCCATTCCATCTTCTCTCTTTGATCTTGACAATGTTGATCTATACATGAACATTTGACTATTTTGTGAGCTATCTTACGATGATCTTGCTTTCATTCCTTCCATGTTTAGCCTTCATATCCATCTTCCTCCATTCATTTTCGCCTATCGCTATCCTTTTCCCCTTTGGTCTTGATCTAATAAAAAAAGAAAGAAAGAGTAAAACACAGTGCTATGAAGCCTCTTGACATGTCTACTCTTTTGGACTGCATCCTTTCCTGCTCTTGCACTACGCTTTTGTGACTTATCCTATACTAGCCTTTCCTTACTTATCCAAATATGCTTTACATGATGATTTTTCCCTAGCTTGAGTATTCTTGAGGAGTTTTCCCTTGAGGATTTCTTCTCTTCATTCTCCTTCATTCTCTTGTCTTCCATCTCTTCCACCAGCTTGCTAATCCCTCTTGTTCTCCACCTTGCTAGACATTGGGACTGCACGATATGAACTTGCTTGGGAGTTTGCAAATGGAAAAAGATGCTATCAAGTATACCAAGTATCAGAACAAGTATCAGAACAAGTATCAGAACAAGTATCAAAACCAGTATCAGAACTAGTATCAAAACAAGTATCAGAACCAGTATCAGAACAAGTATCAGAACCAGTATCAGAACTAGTATCAGAATAAGTATCAGAACTAGTATCAGAACAAGTATCAAAATGCCTACTAGGGCTACTCCTTTCACTTTAGTTTATGGGTCTAAAGCGGTACTACTTATTGAGGTTGAAATCCCATCACTAAGAATCAGAATGCATGGTCTAGTAACTGATGATGACTACAGAGTGTCTAGGTTGCAAGAAATTAAACTACTAGATGAGCACAGACAAGTAGCGTATGATCATCTCAGAGTGTATCAGAAAAGAATGTCTAGAGGCTACAACAAGAAAGTCAGACACAGAGAATTTTAAGTTGGTGATCTAGTGTTGAGAGAAAATCCTAAGAATCAATCACATCGAGAATGCAAGGGGAAGTTCGAACCCAATTGGTTGGGTCCCTTTGTCATCACTACTACTTTTGGCTCTGGTGCCTATCAACTCTCAATGACTGAAGGAGAATAGCTCCGAGAACCAATCAACGTTCTCCATCTGAAGAAATTCTACGCCTAAGGCATTCAGTGCTTGGTAAATGTCTTGAAAAAATCTTTAAAATCAGAAAAAGTCCTGAAAAAATGAACATCTTGGTGAAAACCTAGCAATAGGCGCCTTGATGATTCACAAAAAAAGTAAAAAATATCAAAAATAAAAAAAAAATTGAAAAAATGAAAAATACAAAAAAAATGAAAAAAAAAGAAGAAAAAAGTGCCTTGGTGAAAACCTGGAAACAGGCGCCTTGGTAGCAAAAATAGAATCTCTACCAAGATGGTGAAAACCCAGCAAACGGGTGCCACTTGTTCAAAATGCTCCATCTATCAGCACAATCTTGGTCTTTCCCAGCTTTCAGTCTTGCTTTAGTTTGTAAATATCTCCCGGTTTGTTTTTGCATTTCCAGTTTTCAATAAGTCGGTCTGTACACCAACCAACTCAAGCGTCTGTATCCTATCAATGTTTAACACTTGGGGGCAATCAATGTCATATCCTATGGTCTCCCATGTATCTTAGATAGATCATATCTAGTCAGAGTCCTTTGAAGCTTCAAGTTGAGTCAGTCTGTCTATCTTGTCTCCAGAAAGGATTTTGCATCTACAACAACGCAATCAAACATCAAAACTCAACAGAAAACAATCTATGTTTTTACATGCTTTTATCTCCTTATATGCTTATTGATTCGCATTGAGATTTTTGCATATTGTGTCCCTTCAAGCTCTTCAATGATGTCCTTTATAGGATTTAGAGAGTGATGACTGAGGGCATAATCTTTTCTTTATTTTTCGCTCGTATGTGAAAATCTAACAACTTTGGAAATTTTGGATTGAAATGGTGTCTGACTGTAAGAGCCTCTATCTCGAATTGGATGGCCATGCGTACCTCGACCATTGATACCCAGAAAATTCAAGGAAGTTTGATCTAACTATTTTCTTTTTGAAGTGAATTCTTTCTCCTACTGTGAAATGCGATCTTGCCTAAGGATGTGAACGATAAAGGGTCACTACGGGTAATTCACAGTGGATTTAGAATGATCTCTTGACTATTTGATGTGTTTGCAATGCAAGGCATACTCAAGTCATCATGATGTTTATGTTTTGATGCTTGTACAAATTGCTATATCAAAATGGACATGATATTCAGGTCATCTTGGCGTTTGTGCCTTGGTGCTTATATCTAATCCAACATTCTGAAAATAAAATCAATATTCATATATCCATGGTTGTTGACCAGTGGGTGTTGTATTGATTCTTGCGCATACAAATTGATATTCATATGTCTATGGTTTCATGGCTAGTGGGCATTGTATTGATTTATCCAGTTACCTAAAAGTTCAATGATGATAACAAATCGATACATGATCAGTGACTAGTTCCTAGGTCTTAGGTTGCATTTCATATTGCATGCTTCTTTGCATGATCTCACAATGACTAAACGAACTTCAATGCTTACATAATTCTCCACTTGTCTCTTCAAATCTAACAAGAGCTAAATCTCACACGAAGGTTCCTCCAATGAAATAGCAAGTAGAATCCTTTTCGGGATCAAAATTCAAATCTGAGATCATTCATATTATTAATTGCTTGCATAATCAACCTTCAATCATAGTAGAAATCCATTTTTCAACTTAACTGATTATCTTACATCAAACTATCAAAATTTCAACTTGGTCAACCATGGTCAACTCATGGTCAAACCTAGTCAAATTCGGTCTCCAGGACCTCCAAACGATGCAGAATGCGTTCTCGGACATGTTTAACCACTTCTCAAATTAATTAACATGCTTCTAAACTATCAACGCTGACTTTTCTTGTCAGATTTCAATTTTAATCCCGAAGGGGGCATGGTATTGCACATCAATCAAATTCTATCGATCAAATATATCAATATCTTTCATCAGTGATCAAGACAACAATCACGTCTAGTCGTTGATTCATCAAAAATCTATCATCGCTTGGGGCAAATCTATCATCACTTGGGGCATATCATATTCATCAAGATCCATATCAATCTGGTATTCTCCTAATCTTGTAAACTGTATCAGTTTTTGCAACCATCAGATCATAGTGTTCTTTCCTTGGTTCTTCGGCAACTGAAGGGTTTGGATGTGATACCTGCTAGTTCTGCTAAGACAATCGAGTCTAGAACAAGTCACTCACTTCTTATCAATCCTAACGTTCAAAATCAGGTATTTTGACACTTTTTTGCAATCATCGGTTCATTGCTCCTATAGTAAACATTATCTCTAGTCATTTAGGACCTCCTATCTCAATATCTTTCAATCAGTTTCTATCTTGAGATCGGTTTATCTTTTGAATCAGTTTCATATCTTTATCAAACACAGACTATCTTTGAACCACTGCGCTTCGCACAGTAATTCAAAGAGGGGCAAAATGTAATACCCCAAAAATGGGCTATAAGTTCATTAATCTCCTACATCTTCAATTCGAACGAAATCAACATCAAAGTCCTAATCTAAGGCACATCTAAACATCATCGAATCATAATTGATTATCTTAAATTCTACGTCGGAGAATATTCCTAGCAATATTCCTAATCATCATAATTATCTTTAATTTTATAATTATTTGGCAATAAATCACATTTATCCTAAAGTTTGATTAATTGAATATTTTCATATTTAATTAATTAGATTTAATATTTGCCACTTAATTGTGTAATTAAATTTAATTATATCTATTATTAATTGTATTATTTAATTTTGACAATAAATCTAATATCATATGAATAATTGATTAAATTCTTATTTAATTAATTAAAGCAAGTTGTCATTATTTAATAATATAGTTTTTAATAAAAGTTTGATTAAATAATTGATTAACCCATAAATCAATTATTTTATTTTTAAAAGCAGTTAAGTTGGAAATAAATCACTTTATTATTAAATTAATTCATAAATAAAACATGCACAATCATAAAAGCAAACAACTATCAATTATCAATTAAAGCTAAACTCTATTTTGAGTTAAAGCTTAGCTTTTGCATGTTTTTGTGAGTTAATTATCCTTTATTTAAAAATAACTCAAAAATCAACCTGAGTTATTTGAGTGATTTATGGCTTTTTTTCATGCACCTCCAAAGCCTTGGATTTCTATAAAAACAAGGCTCAGCTCTTCATAATTCATCTCTCAATCATCTCTCAAATTTGCATCCAAGCATCTCATATTTTTGCACAATCACGCTGGAGAATTGGAATTGAAGAATCAAAGCTCTTGTGAATCGACATCTTTGTGAGATCAATCTTATTTTTGCATTCATATTGCATATCATTGTTAGATTAGCATTGCATATCAATTTTCAAATAGCATTCATAGCATATCAATTTTATCTAGCATAGATTCATATCAAGTTTTCATTCTTATTGCATAGAAAATCCAAAAAAAAAAGCTTAATTGCATTCATATCTCATATCTAGATCAATTGCATTCAAATCCTTCATTTAGGTGTCATCTAGGTCACTGATCTCGATAACAATCTGAGAACATTAATCTCGCACCTACTAGAAGGCAGTAAATCACTTGGTTAGATAATTTTCAATTTTGCACGATTTTGATTATAGCTAACCTCTAATGTTTTACTGAGTGTTGTGTCTTCAGATCAAGTACAAAATTCACACACACACTATCAGATCTTAAACATTTAATCTTCATTCTAGATTCATTCTCAACTTTATTCTTAACAATCTTAAACTTATCAAATGCTTCAGATTTTTCTTTAAGAATGCAATCCACATCATTCTTGTAAAATCATCAACAAGAATAATAAAATACCTTTCTCCATAGAATCCTCTAGTCCGGGTAGGACCGCTCAAATCTGTATGAACAATCTCCAGCTTCTCTATAGATGTAAACTTCTTACTAGGAAAAGAACTTCTCTTCTGTTTAGCCATTACACATTCTTTGCAAATCATGTTAGTAGGCTTCATAATTCTAGGTAAATCTCTTACTGCAAGTGTAGTACTTACTTTCACAATGTTATCAAAGTTTATATGACAAAACCTTCTATACCATAACCAACTATCATCAATTTTAGTAATCAAACATGTCATCTCAGTAGGATTCAACTAAAATACATTACCTCTGGTTCTAGATCCAGTTCCAATCAGATTTCCATCTTTATCCTTTATCACACAAGTTTTCTCAGTAAACCAAACTTGATATCCCTTATCAACTAACTGTCCAACACTCAAAAGATTATGTTTCAATCCATCCACAAAATAAACATCATCAGTATTAGTCTTTCCATCAAGAGTAATAGATCATATACCTTTAATCAAACAAGGTGCATTGTTTCCAACTCTAACTACTCCACCATCATATTCATTCAACTTTATGAACTTTTTCATGTCTCCAGTCATATGATATGAACAACCACTATCTATAATCCAATCAGCTTTCTTTTCAACTTGAGAAACTAACACTAATACATTTGGGGTGAAATTGCGACGGCCATTTGCGACGGCAGGCAAATGTCATGCGGTTTTGCCTTTTTTTTTTCAAATATAACCCGACACCGTCGCAATTTGCGATGACAATACATTTGGCACTGTCGCAATTGCGACGTTGTCAGGATATAAGCGCAAAATAAAAAAGGAACGTTGTCATGTGTGTTTTCAACAGCGCCGTAACCCTCCGCGAAATCACATCAGGATATAAGGGCAAAAAAAATAATAACGTTGTCATTTGTGTTTTCAACAGTGTCGTAACCCTCCGCGAAATCACATCGGGATATAAGGGCAAAAAAAACAAGAACATTGTCATTTGTGTTTTCAACAGCACCGTAACCCTCCATGAAATCACAGCTACAATTTTTGAGTACGTTGGGTTTATTTTTCTTTTGTCATTATTATGTAATCTGGTATTCAGCTGTTAGAGAGCTAAAATACCCAGAAATGAGGACATATCTATGTTGAATTTATTGTTAGCGGCTTTGGTTATTTAGAAGTTTAATTTTATTTGTTCATCTTTCAAGCACAAATGTTTTGTGGACCGTAACGTCTTCATTGTTTCGGGTATGCAGTGAAACAGCCCTAACTTGCAATTGCGATGTTGTCGGGATATAAGGGCAAAAAAAAAAGGAACGTTGTCATTTGTGTTTTCAACAGCACCGTAACCCTCCGCGAAATCACATCGGGATATAAGGGCAAAAAAAACAAGAACGTTGTCATTTGTGTTTTCAACAGCGCCGAGAGAGATTCCCTCCGCGAAATCACAGCTACAATTTCTGAGTACGTTGGGTTTATTTTTCTTTTGTCATTATTATGTAATCTGGTATTCAGCTGTTAGAGAGCTAGAATACCCAGAAATGAGGACATATCTGTGTTGAATTTATTGTTAGCGGCTTTGGTTATTTAGAAGTTTAATTTTATTTGTTCATCTTTCAAGCACAAACGTTTTGTGGACTGTAATGTCTTCATTGTTTCGGGTATGCAATGAAACAGCCCTAACTTGCGACTACCTTCACGATACTTGTGTACATTATCATGTTGTCTTTACAGTGACTGTCCTCATTCAAGTGGCAATTACACAAGGGACAGTCACTGTGAGATGTTCTCATTTGTGACAAGGACAGTCACACTTAGGACATCTCATAGTGATATTCCCTTGTGTAATTTCCACTTGAATGTATTGCTATTGAACCACATTAATGCTTTTCTTCTTCAACAAATGAGGACAGTCACTGTAAAGACAACATGATAATGTACACAATTACCAAAAAATGATCTTGTTAATTGATGTAACACTTTGTCTTGCTCACTCCCTATCCTTCACTAGGGTCTCTTTAGGCCAATGTTTTGACTTGATAGGGTACTTAACTATCCCTACACTCTTTAGGTATCTCTACCCAAGATCCCACTCCTTCAACTAGTGCACACCAACAAGAAATACAACGAACTCTGCTCAATACCAATCTAGCTACTAGGACACTCCTAGTCTTGTCTTCACAAATTGAAACACATTCAACTAAAACTTTACTCCATGGAGAGGCTGGCCACTAGGACCTCTATTGGTTTCAATATTACTCCTTCACCTATACTTTTCATCAGTACTTCAATCCGGTTCATCAAACCATGCCAATTGCACCCAAAAATAGGCTGCTAGCAATTAGGCCTTTGTCAAGCCTTTTTGTTTATATTAAGCCACCTAAAGGGCTTAGGATTCAGATGCCCTTTATTGAGAACTCCAAGATATCTAAGGTCTTCTCCTCCTAGATTTTTTGTAGACCAACTGCTACAGCCATGCCTGAAAACAAGTATTTTGACACAACTTGGACAATCTGACTAAGAGTTTGTTTTCTTAGCAGCCAAAGAAACTCACCCAATCTTCTAATTTGACTTGGGGCTTCTTTAGATGTGTGTCTACCTCTCCATGAGATTTTAGTTGAAGCAACCAATGCATTCAACTTGTTGTAATCTTCTTGTAATGATTTGTCATCCCTAACTGTGCTCAACTGACTCACCTAGGACATCATTGCAAACATAGAAAATGAGCTTCCCAGGGCCCCTCCTTCCAAACATATAGTACATGGAGTCTCCTCACCCATTCCAAGAGCCCGTACAAAATTGACAATGGAATGATGAGCTAAGACTCCATTTGTTCAACCTGCCTGGTTCAAACCAATGATAGGGTACTTAACAAAAGAATTAACAAACTAGTTGGAATGCTTCAAAACTCAAAAAAACACAACACAGAATAAAAAAACAACTTGTACTAACTTTTCCAATAGACACTGCGAGCTATCTAATCCATTAATCAACTGAAAACAAAGAAATAAAAAAACTCAAGAATTCACTAAAACCGTGTTACTCTACAAATCTTCTTAATTCCAAATGTTTTTCCCCCCAACCTTTTGCACAGATCAATGGAGGCCTCTTATAGTTGATCTGATGCCTAATTCAATGGTTTCATATAGTTACATAACCATCTTACTCGAAAATGCTCCCTTGCACAAATGTTGTCAATGTTGTGAATGACAACATTGACAACTTGTTACAACCTTTGGGATTTTGGTTCAAAACTTATTGTTCAAACACCATAAGACCCTAACCATGACTTAGTTAGGCTATTTAGACCTCACATAGGCCACTTCTACACTTCTTTTCCCAATTTGACCCCTAAATGCTTCATTCCCACTTTTGCCACAATATTGGTAACTTGGGTACAAATTGGCACTTGCCTTCACAAAGGTCACACATGAGGACATCTCACAGTGATCGATTGTCCCTTGTGTAATTGCCACTTGAATGTATTTCTATTGAACCACATTAATGCTTTTCTTCTTCAACAAATGAGGACAGTCACTCTAAAGACAACATGATAATGTACACTCACTGTAAGGACAGTCACAAATGAGGACATCTCACAGTGACTGTCCCTTGTGTAATTGCCGCTTGAATGTATTGCTATTGAACCACATTAATGCTTTTCTTCTTCAACAAATGAGGACAGTCACTCTAAAGACAACATGATAATGTACACTCACTGTAAGGATAGTCACAAATGAGGACATCTCACAGTGACTGTCCCTTGTGTAATTGCTGCTTGAATTACACAAGGGACAGTCATTGTGAGATGTCCTCATTTGTGACAAGGACAGTCACACATGAGGACATCTCACAGTGATTGTCCCTTGTGTAATTTCCACTTGAATGTATTGCTATTGAACCACATTAATGCTTTTCTTCTTCAACAAATGAGGACAGTCACTCTAAAGACAACATGATAATGTACACTCACTGTAAGGACAGTCACAAATGAGGACATCTCATAGTGACTGTCCCTTGTGTAATTTCCGCTTGAATTACATAAGGGACAGTCATTGTGAGATGTCCTCATTTGTGACAAGGATAGTCACACATGAGGACATCTCACAGTGATTGTCCCTTGTGTAATTGTCACTTGAATGTATTGCTATTGAACCACATTAATGCTTTTCTTCTTCAACAAATGAGGATAGTCACTCTAAAGACAACATGATAATGTACACTCACTGTAAGGACAGTCACAAATGAGGACATCTCACAGTGACTATCCCTTGTGTAATTGCCGCTTGAATTACACAAGGGACAGTCATTGTGAGATGTCCTCATTTGTGACAAGGACAGTCACACATGAGGACATCTCACAGTGATTGTCTGTAATGTCCCCTTTTTGGCTAACTTGGAAAACAGGAACAATTACTCCACTTCTCAGACTTACTCTATCAGATACTTACAATTAAACTAAGTAATGGAGGTTACTTAAAATATCAACCGCTATTTCAGATTCAATCACAATATGTGTGCAAGATGATATTGATACCAATATGTTTAATAGCACTGTCAGATATAATGATATGAAATATGCTATGAATATGATGTTTCCTATCACTTATAGTGATAGTATAATGATGGTATGTCTGATATAGACAATATCGATATACAATCAATAAGTATTGCTTACAGCAATGTATTTGTTGTGTCTGATATGATGATGTAATTATGCAAATGTGTAATATCGCTATGAGTGATATGTTGCTATTTCAGATTCTGAATTATATGCTTGCAACTTCAAATATTGATGCTGTTTCTGACTATCCTTTCTATCTGTGCAATCATGGTGTTGTCTCTGATCTGCAATGATAAACTTGAAACCAAACTGCCAAAGGTAGATGCTCTATTGAGTATATCCAAATATGGATAAGTAAATAAAGTTCTAATGATGCCTTGAGTGACTGACGAGAATGCATTCTTATATTGTCTTTAACAAATGAAGAGATGCTATGAATGAGACGTGTCTTGTTTCTTCCTCCATGTCCCTTTGTTAATCACACCTTTCCATAATCCGACAGTTCACATAATATTATTTCATTATTTTCTGATCATAGATAACTCCCAGATTGACTCAATATCAAATCTTTTTATGAAGGTAATCTTCCCTAATTGGTAGTGCAACCAGTAGTTAACATCCATTGTGTTTGTATTAGTTTGGTCTAACTATCATTAGTATTTAGTCAATCGATATTAACTCTTGCCTTATCCCATATTGTTATGATGATATCCAATCTTTCTACTCTGATATAAGTCGATATCATTTTCTGATAATTGTCCATTTATTGGTTGATTGCTGGTAATGGAGTTTGGTCTTCAAATTGACTTCCATTCCTGTTAATACTTAAGGATACATTGTACTTATTATCCATGACTGATGCCTCATTCATCAATAGCTTGTGATACAATCACTAATGCTTTTGTGTTTCTACAAGATGTGGTTTATCTCAGACAATCGATAATCTTTCAATCCTTTAGTCGATATCCTCCTATGTGGTGTCTATTGATATAGATAGTAGAATTCAATCTAGTTTATGTTATTGTCATGATAACATAGGAAGTGATGGTGCATATTTGCTAGCGGGTCTTCATGTTTGATATTGCTTTATCAGATATGTCATTGTCTAAACTTGTGCAATTAATGATTATTTATAATATATGAATGGTTATCCTTCTTGCTTATCAATACATCTTCTGAAACACATAGCGACCTATCCCTTATTCATATCATGTTGATCTTGACTTCATAGTATTTGGTTCATTAATCATCCTCTCATGGTATCGATGTGTAATGACTAGTGATTGTTGTATTACTTCTTTATTCCTCATCGTGATAGATAATGCAGATGTTTAATGTAGATGTATATCGATTACAGATATTCGATATTGCTTTAAACGTTATTATTATTATTATTATTATTATTAATGTTATTGTTATTATTAAATATTATAATTAATGATGTTAGTAATATTAATAATATTATAATAAATATTATTATAGTGATAACATATTGTTTTATATTGAGAGGTTTATTAATATTATTTATATATTAAAATTATTATATCAATAATTGATTTAATATTATTACTTAATATATTATTATAATATAATATATATAATTTATTAATAATTATTTATTATTAATTTATATTATAATTATAATCATAATTATATTATTTATTAATATTTTAATATTATTTAATTAACATATTACTTATTATGCTAACTATATATTATTATTATCTTTTGATAATAATTATATATTATTGTTATATACCGTTAATAATAGATTATTATATATCATCTAATCATTTTATTATTATACTAAGTTCAATATGTCACGGCTCATGACATTGTCCCTTGTGTAATTGCCACTTGAATGTATTGCTATTGAACCACATTAATGCTTTTCTTCTTCAACAAATGAGGACAGTCACTCTAAAGACAACATGATAATGTACACTCATTGTAAGGACAGTCACAAATGAGGACATCTCACAGTGACTGTCCCTTGTGTAATTGCCACTTGAATTACACAAGGGACAGTCATTGTGAGATGTCCTCATTTGTGACAAGGACAGTCACACATGAGGACATCTCACAGTGATTGTCCCTTGTGTAATTGCCACTTGAATGTATTGCTATTGAACCACATTAATGCTTTTCTTCTTCAACAAATGAGGACAGTCACTCTAAAGACACCATGATAATGTACACTCACTGTAAGGACAGTCACAAATGAGGACATCTCATAGTGACTGTCCCTTGTGTAATTGCCACTTGAATGTATTGCTATTCAGCCACATTAATGCTTTTCTTCTTCAACAAATGAGGATAGTCACTCTAAGGACAACATGATAATGTACACTCACTGTAAGTGTACATTATCATGTTGTATTACAAATGGACCTTATGTTGGTTGGGATATAAGTGCAAAAAAAAAAAGGAACGTTGTCATTTGTGTTTTCAACAGCGCCGAGAGAGATTCCCTCCGCGAAATCAAGTGGTTTATCATTTGTGTTTTGAACAAAGCGGGTTGTCATTTGTGTTTTGAACAGCACCGAGAGAGATTCCCTCCGTGAAATCAAGCGGGTTGTCATTTGTGTTTTCAACAGCGCCGAGAGAGATTCCCTCCGCAAAATCACAGCTACAATTTCTGAGTACGTTGGGTTTATTTTTCTTTTGTCATTATTATTTAATCTGGTATTCAGCTGTTAGAGAACTAAAATACCCAGAAATGAGGACATATCTGTGTTGAATTTATTGTTAGCGGCTTTGGTTATTTAGAATGCTTCCCCACAATACTTAATTACACAAGGGACAGTCACTGTGAGATGTCCTCATTTGTGACAAGGACAGTCACACATGAGGACATCTCACAGTGACTGTCCCTTGTGTAATTGCCACTTGAATGTATTGCTATTCAACCACATTTATGGGCCCGTTTGGACCACGACACACAGTAGCATCTACAGAGAAGAATATCCCAGGTGTAACAAGTTGTAAGAATATACCAACAGTTCTAAGAAGTTCCCTAGCACGTAGTAGCATCTACAGAGAAGAATATACAACATGAGGGAAGCCACTGTAAAGACAACATGATAATGTACACTCATTGTATGTGTACATTATCATGTTGTCTTTACAGTGACTGACCTCATTCAAGTGGCAATTACACAAGGGACAGTCACTGTGATATGTCCTCATTTGTGACAAGGACAGTCACACATGAGGATATCTCACAGTGACTGTCCCTTGTGTAAGCCACTTGAATGTATTGCTATTCAACCACATTTATGGGCCCGTTTGGACCACGGCACACAGTAGCATCTACAGAGAAGAATATCCCAGGTGTAACAAGTTGTAAGAATATACCAACAGTTCTAAGAAGTTCCCTAGCACATAGTAGCATCTTCTAATTGTCTATACCACTTCACAAGGTATTGTTTGCACACATTGTTTTTGGTTCTTTTGATGACCCTTGTTTTGAAATTGCTATTAGGCCTTGTAGCTTATATGTTTTGATTGCTGGAGAGCTTCTAAAGCTAAGCAAGAAGACCATTGCACGAGTTATAGCCGCGCGCTCAGGTTTGAAAATTGTATATTTTTTAATCTAATGTATATTTTAACTAGACTTTTAGCTTATTTTTGCTGTATATTTTAATCTAAAGGGAATCATGGATGTGAACTTGAAAGAATTTTGTACTTAGTTCTTATGGAGAGAATAGTAGTAGTTTACGGTCTAATATCAAATAGAGTTTTCCAATTACAGAAAGTTAATGAATTCTAATAGCTTATATGTTTTGATTGCTGGAGAGCTTCTAGAGCTAAGCAAGAAGACCATTGCATGAGTTATAGCCGAGCACTCAGGTTTGAAAATTGTATATATTTTAATCTAATGTATATTTTAATCCTTTTGCCATGTCATGTAATATGTCTTGCCTTGTAGCTTATATGTTTTGAAATTGCGGTTAGGCCTTGTAGCTTATATGTTTTGATTGCTAGAGAGCTTCTAGAGCTAAGCAAGAAGACCATTGCACTAGTCGTAGCCGCGCGCTCAGGCATGAAAATTGTCTATTTTTTAATCTAATATATATTTTAACTAGACTTTTAAAATATTAAAGGATTTAACTAGGTCTAAGAAGATTTGTGTACTTTTGACAATTTTGCTTAGTCACTGAAAGTTGTAGACCGAAGTTTTCATAGCCCAATTTTTGCTTCCTGCGAAGAACGATCATGTCAGATAATATAAGTGAAGAACAAAATAGGGAGACAATCGCTAGATTGTGGTCTAACTTGAAAAGAAAAGGTGATGGAAAATGTTATTGTCCCTGCAAAATTTGTAAGGGCTTAAACCGTAGAAGATTGCTAATCAAAACAGTTAAGAGACATTGTAGGGAGAATGGTCACATTGAAGGGGGGCATGACTATCATCCACTGGTAAGTTGTTCATTATATCATTTTAACAATTTATATACATATGAAATCACTTGATGATGAGTTGAAGATCATGGTTTATTTATGTTAATCAATTTTATATAGGTTGATCTCCCCAGGGAAGTACATGATATGGAGGAACATGGGGGTGCGAATATCCAAGGTGAAGATAATGATCCCATGGAAGATGACGATCATGCGCTAGAAAACACAATTGAAGATGATGGTATAAATACATTGATCCATGACACATTTAGTCCAAGTGGATCTGATCATGATGATGATGATAGCCTCGATGTACCTCTACTTGAGAAGGCATACGAGCCCCTATACAAAGACTCCCAAACAACTCTTCTCTCTGCTGTATTGTTGTTGTTGAACTTGAAGGTTATGAATGGTTTATCCAACATAACAATGTCACGTATGTTAAGGTATGTCATATATGTCTTTATAGTTAACAAAGGGTGAATAATGTACCACTAATATTGTTTATATTAACAACTTATATTTTTTGCTGTAGATTGATAGGCGAGTTTTTGTTACCACCATCAAATATTCTACCTCGCTCATATCGAGAATTATCTATTATTATGAAAGATATTGGAATGGAGTATCAAGCAATACATGCTTGTCCCAATGATCATATTATATATTATAAAGAACATGAATTTGCAACACAATGCCCTGTATGTCATACGAGTAGATATCGAACAGATCGAATAACAAAAAAGGTGCCTCACAAGGTTCTTCGTTACATCCCCATTATTCCACGGATGCGACAATTATTCAGGTGTACTAGCTTGGCACAATTTATGGATTACCATGCACGCAATAGAAGTCGAGATGACATTATTCGAATCCCTGCGGATGGTTCGGCATTTATGCACATAGAGGAAAAGTGGCAACACTTCAAAGAAGAACCTCATAATCTCAGGCTTTCATTGGCAGCGGATGGTGTCAATCCATTTGGAGAGATGAGATCTGTTTGCTCGGTGTGGCCTATTTTTATTATCAACAATAACATTCCTCCGTGGATGTCAATAAAGAGGGAGCACATTATGTTGGCAATGATTGTTCTAGGTATTTTATCATTTGATAGTTATTAATTTACATGTACTTACAAATCTTACAGTAAAATGGTCACAATAATTATGTAATGTTACTGTTCATTCAAGTAGGTAAATATCAAGTTAAAGATATGAATGTATATATTGAGCCTCTTATTGACAAGTTGGTGGAGTTATGGAACGGTGTCACTATGTATGACGTGTCTAGACCAATAGGACAAAGACAATTTCAATTCCATGCAATACTTGTATGGACAATACATGATGCCCCAGGGCTAACACATTTTTGTGGTATGTTATAGTGAATTCAAGTTGCGCATGATAATTCTAATTATAAAAATCAACATATTTAATAATCCAATTATATCATTATCTTGTAGGTCTTCAAACAAAGGGAAAATTTGCATGTCCAGTTTGTGGTCCAAAGATGAAATCTCGTCATTCAAAAAGTTTAGGAAAGCATGTGTTTGATGAGTACAGACACTTCCTCCATAGGAATCATAAGTATCGAAGTATGGAAAAACATCTTTTCAATGGGAAAGAAGAGACTACATCAAAGCCATGAAGAATGTCACCTCGCCTATGGAAGTTGGAATATAATAGAATTAATCGTCGAGGTAATGTCATTCCACTTAATGGTTTATGTTTGTAATTTATATATTTCTATTGTGATTTTTGTTTACTAATTATGTAATTGATGATCGTGAAGGTCGTCAAGGCACTACTGACAACCTTCCAAAGGGACTAAAAAGCTATCCCAGACAATTTAGTAGGTTGCCCTACTACGAGGACCTACAAATTGTGCATTTGTTTGATCTTATGCATGTTGGAAAGAATATAAAAGAGACATTGTGGAAAATACTGGATGGAAGGCGTGACAAAGAAAAAATTGTCAAAATTTGTAATGACATTCATGAATCCAATCATGCACTGAAGAATTTCATTCACTCAAATAGCAATAGAGATCAGATTAATATAAGTGCCCTTCCTTGGTTATTAACGGAGCAGCAAAGTGATGCCATAAAAGAAGTCATACGAAAAATTTGATTTCCCACAGGATTTGCTGGGAACATAAGCAATCTCATATCAAAGAAAAGTGAATTTGGGCCAGGGCTCAAAACGCATCATTGGCATACTTTCATCAAGGTAAGTTATGTTCTTCTGTATTTACAATATATTCATAAACTACGTGTACTATTCATTATGTTATGTTAGAAAATAATGAAATGATTGGTTTATAATTACTGCAGTACGTGCTACCTCTATCTCTCCCAGAGCACTTCAACAATAACATCAAACAAGTGATATATGATCTTGGAAAATACATGAGGTAAGCAGTAATATCTGTTCAATTTGTTGTATATATTTATTATATTCGCGATTTGTTTTTCTTGCTATGTAATCTATTGTATATTATTTTGTAAAGTCTCGTATTTATATATTTTTTGTGACTTGAATCTCTTAATGTAGGTGGTTGTCATCTAAAGAAATCCATAAAGAAGATATAAACTATTGGAAGAGAAGAATTCCTTATTTATTGTGTGAAATGCAAAAGTGTCTACCTCCAACTTTTTTCAATGCACAAGAACACTACCTCATACACCAAGTTGAGGAGATTGAATTGTGTGGACCTGCACACACTAGGTCAATGTGGATGGTTGAGAGGCACTTGAAATCTTTGAAGGCTTTGGTTCGACAAAGAGCACATCCTGAGGGTTCTATGGTAGAGGGATACATGGTATACCAGACTATGGTGTACATTACTGAATATCTTCCTAAGTTTGCTTCAAATATCCATGTAGATCGCATTTGGGATCTCGACCCTTTTAAAAAATTCAAAGGGGAGTACTTGATGGGGAAAGGTAGATTGAGGAAAGTGACAGGTAATAAATTATAAGATGTTATTGTAATAAATTATTTCTTAATCTTCAAAATAAATCGGTTGTAAGTCGTCTATTTTTTTTTTGTACAGTTGCTCGAGAGTGGGATGCACTACATTTGTATATTGCAAACAATCTTGATTGGATGACAGTATGGATTGAACGATGTCAACATTCTGGTCACACATTAACATGGGAAGGTGTATCTTCATTGGTTAAAGAAGCTCATCGTAATGGAGATTCTAATGTTACGCAAAGGGAAATAGATTTAGCATATGGTTTAAGAGATTTCCAGGTACGTACAAAATTATTAATCACCCGTATGTTTATCAACTCATGATATAATAATTTTGACATGTTTCACATATTATTGCAGGTTAAACACCACAAGGGTATGTTCTGTAATGGTCAAAAATTTCGCGTCAAAGTGTTGGATGACACGAAGAAAACTTGTGATTCTGGAATAACTGCAGTCTTTCAAGTGACTAATATTTCATCTAGAAATGACTTAGATCCTCAAGAGTATAAAAATCAATACTATGGCATTTTGGATGATATACTTGAGTGCGACTTTAGTTCCTTCAAATTAGTACTCTTCGTTGTCAAATGGTACAGGCTATGACTTAATCCAAATGATCCTAATAGAACTGTTATTGAACATGATAATGGATTTACAATGGTTAATACAAGGTCGTTTGAGCCAGTTGGGGATGAGCCCTATGTTCTTCCAAGCCAATGTGAGCAGGTATTTTACTCAGAGGTTTCACATAAACCGGGTTGGTCATTTGTTGTTAGACATGAACCGAGAGGAAGGCCGATAAAGTATAATGCGATGGAAGAAGAAGATACCGAAGAAGTAGAAGATGATGTAGATGATGATCACGATCGACAATTATTGGATGATGTTCCTGAGACAAATTTTTATGAAGAAGAAGAAGAAGATGATGCTACTACTGATGATGATGATGAAGATGATGTTGATGTTGATGATGATGATGTTGATGATGACTACAACGACGACAACGCCGACGATGACGATGATGATGATGACGACGATGACGAGGATGATGATGATGATGATGATGATGATGATGATGATGATGATGAGGATGATGATGATGAAATTTAAAGGTATGCCATAAATCCTTAATGTATTTAATATTCATTTCTTGATAGAAATATATTTGTCTTAAATGGTTACATAGTTTATTCATTATCTATTTAAAAGCTATAAGTGTTATAATGTGTACGTTTTAATATTTTTAATTTTTATGTGATGCTTATGATGGATGTGATTATGATTATGATGTGATTATGCTCATGATAATTGAATTACATTTGCAGGAAATTGAACCCCTTTCAAGAGCATCCCGCACAGTCTCATGGATCGACAGGTATAAGTCAATACACCTTATAGAAAGTCTATTTAATACACTTATCAATAGTAAGATTGATGTCTTCTAAGATCTCTCCCATTTGCAGGTACCAGCAAATAGGTATTTGTCAGAAGTGTCTTCCTCGAGTGAGGGAAATATAGGAATAGAAGAGGAAAGTGAGACATGCAGTTTATCTAGAATAGGGAGATTAACTAGAGGTCAAAGGACTAGAAGGAAATTCAATAAACACATGAAATTTTTCCTTTCTCAAGGGGGGTCATGTTCTTATGATGATGAGATGAAAGGCGACATCGAGGTGCCCTTGAGGTACCAACATCTACAGAAACATTGGGTACCCAAGGAACTTCCTCCAATAAACACTGATTTTTGTGTTAATGAGAGGATATATCACATAGCACCATCATCATTACATGGTTTGGGCCTATTTTCTATGGATGGCATAAAGGTGTCTTACAACAAAGTTTCTGAATTGATGGAGTATGTTGGACCATGTTACGATTACAAAAGTTGGATGCATATTGTTCAATATAAAAAAAGTATGCGTAGGTATGCACTCTCGGCAAATTATATACAACAGCAAGACAATAATCAAAGTAAAAGTGTGGCTATATACATTGATGGAAGGCCAAAAGCAACAGGGAATATTGTGGGTTTTATAAATAGTACACGACCTGGGTCAACTATAAAGCAACCCAATTGCATATTTGAGGCGCGTGAGGGAAATCATGTATTCATCTGTGCGATAAAATCAATACGTGCAGGGGAAGAGCTACTTATTGATTACAATTTGAACCGCATAGATACAAACGAGGCTACTATCATGGGGGTGGTACATACTATTAAACCAACTTCTAATCAATGACTCCAACATACCATTTAGTTATTAAATTTTTGGCTAACATTTTTATACTTGATCTTTGACATAGGGGCACAATATGGAGCAACCGCCCGAAGGTGATGGTGACGATATTCCTAGCTCATCTACACATGAGCAGGTAAAACTCATTGTAATTGTGCAAACTAGATAGAAGCAAA
This sequence comes from Chamaecyparis obtusa, assembly GCA_027943335.1. Classification (NCBI taxonomy): domain Eukaryota; kingdom Viridiplantae; phylum Streptophyta; class Pinopsida; order Cupressales; family Cupressaceae; genus Chamaecyparis; species Chamaecyparis obtusa. The sequence goes on from BSBK01000761.1 coordinate 1,449,791, forward strand.
ATTTTATTTTTTTTAATGTTATTTTCTTCATTGTTTTGGAGTAATTTTGATAATACTAATACTATTGTTGTCACAGAGGGCCGGTGGTCGGAGAGAGGGAAAGCAACCTACAGTCCCTCAGGAGTCCCCCCTTGTGGACCCTTTTTTTATTGATTTAGCAGAGACCGATGACCCGATCGGTTCCATTAAAAAGCTGCTAAAGAAAATTGGGAAAGAACTTCTACGTTTGGTATCCATACATCCTCAGACTCAGGAAATAAAAGACAGGGCAGCTGAGTTGTTGCGCACTTCTGAAAACTTTAAAGTAAGTATTAATGAAATTTTTAATTATTACAAGAGTTCAATAATGGTTTTTATGTTATGCTCTTTTATGACATTAATTAAAATATGGATGCATTGTCTTTACAGAGTTATTTGCGTAATTTTGAACCCCATTCCCATGATGAGGCCGGTATTGCAAGTGGTTCAGGTAGATCACTTGTTCCATTCCCCACTTGTGTTTTCCACTGAATATATATAGGAATGATCATAATCATTGACAATACATGCTCGAACAATATTTTTTTTTAATGCTCTAACAATCTTGTCCATGCTAGTCCACGCGTTCTATATTTATGCATGCTCTAACAATTTTATTCTTCAGCTCCTTTCCATGATGATATGACAACGCCGCCTCCATCCAGGATAGCCACAAATGTCTTGCCGACTGCCATGTCAACAACACACAGCCTAAATGCACCAACTGTTGCACCATCTACTAGTACACAAATCCCTTTTTTTCTCTCTTTTGTTATGTGTTTAAGTGTTATGTGTTTACGATGTAGATCCCTTGATTGTGTTTGTGCCATGGGTGATCTGCACCAATTTATTTCCCTTGAAGTATTATTTCTTGGAGGCATTTGATAATGGTTTTTATTTTTTGCAATAGGAGATGCAACAAGTCTCGATGCAACATCATTTCCTGGATGTTCCCGTGTTCCTAGTACGGGAACGGTGAAGGATTGCGTATTGATCATCAGCGACGATGAAGGCATTCCCTTAAAAGTATCCAAACTTCCAGGTACTTTAAAGTTATTATTATTCTATAGTGATATAATAGTAATTTAGTTTTTGATCACTCTTCATCGACTAATGATCCCATGATTATTTTGTAGGGAATGATATTTTTTGGCGAAAACTTGGTGACAAGTGTTTGCGGATATTTGGGCCCACCATACGTACATGGTGGAACATCATATCCTAACTAAAACCCCAAACCACTATTTTGATTTCATATCATTGCTAGAATAGTTTTCCTTTTCATCAATTTCTTGAACTATATTAAAGGTAGCTTTTCTTCATTTATGAGTCTAACATGTTTTTTTTTACTTAAAAGGTGGAATAACCAAGATAAAAAGTTGAAGGATGATCTTGTACATAGTATGACCCAGCTTTTTGGACCTCGTGCATTCGAGAGAAACAAGCTCCTTGAAAGAGCTGGTTTATGTTTGAAGTATATTAGGGACCAGTACAGGAAATATTTAGAGGTTAACCCAAGGCATGAGCGTCCGCCCTGTGTTCTTGAGGCTGAGTGGCAGGGTTTGATTTTGGATGGAAAGTATAAAGCCGACATGAAAAAAGGAATTACGCCAGTAGAGAGTAGAGCAAGGTATGTGATACTTTTGAGAATGTAATTATGTACTAATTAACCTCTAAATTTTTCCTGCACTGGTCTCTAACATATTTCAAACTTTTCATAGATTGCCTGACACATCAAAGGCAACAAAGGCAAGATTAGAAAAGCACGGGACACACAAGCTCGGCTCTGGTGGTTTTTCCAAACTTCAAGCACGAGTTGTAAGTATTAGTAAATGAAAACTTGTATCAATTTTTTTATATATTGCAAGGAAAATTTTTTTGATCAAACAATGTAAAATTCACCATACCAAGAAAAAATGTAGGGGTCAGAGTTCAATAGATGCCTCACAGAAGAGGACAAGAGAATTGGCTTCCAACAAGGCTATAGAGCCGTGGCTGAACGGCTACGAGCTGAAATCAGTGTGCAAGGTTCAAATAATGATGCATCTGAGCCACAGGTAAATAAGCTAAATGAAATTTATTTCAAATTGAATACTTTACCAATTAGTCTATTTGATGTTAAGTTCTAATATAAAGTGAGTATATCTATTTTAAGAAAGCAATGATAACAATGTGTAGGATATTGGAATGCAGCCTGACAATCCTTCTACACAATCTATGCATAATGAAGGTTCGCATGATGTGCATCCTAGTGGTGGAGGTATACATTTGCTATTAAAATTTTTATATGTAATTACAATTGGTGTTTGGATTAATGTAACATTTTGTATAGCAACTGTAGAGGATCGAGGGGTCGGTGCTCATGAGCATGTTGAGGTTGAGTCTAGACAAAATGATGTGGCCAGATCAGGTAATTAAAGAGCGCCACAGTTATGTTCTTTAAAATAATTAAATACTTGTAACAATTATAATTAAATATTTTAAATTTAACTCTTTTATTTGTTATTGTAGAGGACCCCCCTTTGCAGCAGCATAGGAATTTGAGATCATCAAGAACAGAGAAGAAAATAACTGATGAGGGGGGTATTGATGATAACACTGATGCTCCTCTTAGAGCTTACATAGAAAAAAAAATTAGAAAGAGAAAAAAGAAATGATTGTCATCTAAATACCTTAATTGATAATGACTGAATTTTATGTCTCAATGAATTTAATTATGTGCTAATGAATGTTCATGAATTATGTGTTTATTTTCATATTGATGAATGTTGCGTGTTAACGAATCTAATGTGTTAATGAATGTTATCATGTGATATTGATTGCATGTTACATTTTATTAATAATTGAAAGAATGAATGAATGTTAGATGTTAACGGGGAATGTAGAGTGATGTTAGGGGGAGGGGGGTGGGGCCAAATGAGCTTCCACCTTCACGTGGTTGGCCCTGTTTAGTAGAGAATATTAAACTATATTCTCGAAACAAAGTGAAGCTCAATAAGATACTAAATGAGTCAAAATGGTTATCAAGGTCCTCTATCCATAAGATACTTGTAGTCAAAATGGTTATCTAGGTCCTCTATCCATTCCATAAGTTCTTCACCATTCAAACTTCCTCCATAACAAGGAATGTGCTCTAGGTTAGTCATGAAGCCTAGCATGGACTCTCTGTCAGATAGAGCCACTATTTCAGAGCCTTTTCTGTGCATTTCCTTCAAGCACTGTACAGTGTACGGATGTGAAAGGGAGGGCAGACCAGTGTGGAAGCTAGAGTATTTATATCTTATGCTTTGAGAGTTTATTTGGTAGATTCAAGACACCTTATATCAAAGTTATTCCTTTTTCTTATCTGTTGTTCTGTCAAACCCTCATTTTTTGGGTTATTGCATTCAAATGGCCTTAACTTGCAAATAAACCATAGGATATCCTCTGTTCTTTGTAAAATGCAAGTTAAGGGGGTTTATTTTCATATTTTAAAAGCTTTGGAACAGGATACTAAGCCAGAGAATTTCAAGAGCAAGCCCTAGGTCAAGAATCTCAATGTTCTTGACTAAGAGTTGATGGATTATGCAAGATCAGAGGGTAGCGGCAAGTAAAGGACCTCAAACCTTGTTGAATCTAGATCTTTAGAGCATGGTGGACATCTTCAAACTTTGATCTTGGTTTCATGCACCCATTTTCAATGCCTTGTTTTGGAACCCACACCCAAAGGCATGCATTAGGTCTGCGGACTCAATAAGGACATTGATATGCTGGAGTGGAGTCAGGGTCTGGGAGTTGGAGGATTGTTAGAACATCAAAAAGGGTACTCAAAAAACATATAAGTTCATAAGGTCCTTTGCCAAATTGAAGAGTTATTGCTGCAGAACAGGTTTTGGAGACCTACTAGAGTCACTAGGTCTATTTGGACCCGTTTGGACCACGACACATAGTAGCATCTACAGAGAAGAAGTTTGGTATGCAATGGTCTTGAAACCTCCTGAGAAATTCTTGGTATGCATTTGTGTGGTGCAAAAGCTTCGTTGAAAGAGAAAAAGAAGAAAAGAATAGAAATGATTTTTTTTCTTTTTATGTCATATACTGTAACCAGCTACTTATAACTTGCAAAAATTATTATAACCATTTGAAATTGAAACTTAGTTTAATGTGAAACTGAGAACTACTTTATTAGAGCTTTCTGTGATTTAGATTCAGACATCAAGAACATTGTTTGCCTAATATTGTGATTAATGTTTATTTATTAATATCTCATACTGACAAACAATTGATAATTGTAGGGAAAACGTCATTGGGGGTCTTTGAGGATCCACCAGAAGCCAAGGAGAAAATGTATTCAAATGCTAAAGATGGTGTAACAGTCCTTACAGCTGTTGAACCTTACTGTGTAGATCATCTCCGATTCTCCAAGTTCAACAGTACTATGGTATTCCTTTAGATACTTCTAATGGTAAATTTCAGACATCAAGTTCTTTTCGTATGAAACTACTACATTTGTAATCTGTAGTTTTAAACTTTTAGTTTATAAATGTTCATCAGCTTTAGTTCGTATGCTGCCATTTCAAGTATGATTAATGAAGTTACCTTTATCACAGGATGAAAGTGAGCAGTCAGCATACTGGTACGGAGCTGGCAGCATTGATACAGTGACTAGGGCATTGTTTAATGGTGGTATTGTGTTTTCCCGTATTTAGGGCATCGACCTTTTGAAGCATTGCCTTCATCTTTCTTAAGTCTGAGTTTTAAGTTTGTTTATCTCTCTCGGCGCTGTTGAAAATACAAATGACAACGTTCTTGTTTGTTTTGCCCTTATATCCCGATGTGATTTCGTGGAGGGTTACGGTGCTGTTGAAAACACAAATGAAAACACAAATCCCTTGTGTAATTGCCACTTGAAGGAGGACAGTCACTGTAAAGACAACATGATAATGTACACTTACAGTGAGTGTACATTATCATGTTGTCTTTAGAGTGACTATCCTCATTTGTTGAAGAAGAAAAGCATTAATGTGGCTGAATAGCAATACATTCAAGTGGCAATCACACAAGGGATAGTCACTGTGAGATGTCCTCATTTGTGACTGTCCTTACAGTGAGTGTACATTATCATGTTGTCTTTAGAGTGACTGTCCTCATTTGTTGAAGAAGAAAAGCATTAATGTGGTTCAATAGCAATACATTCAAGTGGCAATTACACAAGGGACAATCAATCACTGTGAGATGTCCTCATGTGTGACTATCCTTGTCACAAATGAGGACATCTCATAATGACTATCCCTTCTGTAATTGCCACTTGAATGAGGACAGTCACTGTAAAGACAACATGATAATGTACACATACAATGAGTGTACATTATCATGTTGTCTTTACAGTGGCTGCCCTCATGTTGTATATTCTTCTCTGTAGATGCTACTATGTGCTAGGGAACTTCTTAGAACTGTTGGTATATTCTTACAACTTGTTACACCTGGGATATTCTTCTCTGTAGATGCTACTGTGTGCTGTGGTCCAAACGGGCCCATAAATGTGGTTGAATAGCAATACATTCAAGTGGCAATTACACAAGGGACAGTCACTGTGAGATGTCCTCATGTGTGACTATCCTTGTCACAAATGAGGACATCTCACAGTGACTGTCCCATTGTGTAATTTCCACTTGAATGAGGACAGTCACTGTAAAGACAACATGATAATGTACACAAGTACCGTGAAGGTAGTTGCAAGTTAGGGCTGTTTCATTGCATACCCGAAACAATGAAGATGTTACGGTCCACAAAATGTTTGTGCTTGAAAGATGAACAAATAAAATTAAACTTCTAAATAACCAAAGCCGCTAACAATAAATTCAACACAGATATGTCCTCATTTCTGGGTATTTTAGCTCTGTAACAGCTGAATACCAGATTACATAATAATGACAAAAGAAAAATAAACCCAACGTACTCAGAAATTGTAGCTGTGATTTCACGGAGGGAATCTCTCTCATCACTGTTGAAAATACAAATGACAACGTTTCTCTACATTATCATGTTGCCTTTACAGTGACTGTCCCTTGTGTAATTGCCACTTGAAGGAGGACAGTCACTGTAAAGACAACATGATAATGTACACTTACAGCCCGTGTACATTATCATGTTGTCTTTAGAGTGACTATCCTCATTTGTTGAAGAAGAAAAGCATTAATGTGGCTGAATAGCAATACATTCAAGTGGCAATTACACAAGGGACAGTCACTGTGAGATGTCCTCATTTGTGACTATCCTTACAGTGAGTGTACATTATCATGTTGTCTTTATAGTGACTGTCCTCATTTGTTGAAGGAAAAAAGCATTAATGTGGTTCATTAGCAATGTATTCCCAGCATCTGTACCTGCATCTCTCTTATATACTACAAGTTGCTTGCCATCAGAAATTGCAGTTCCCTCACATGACATTGATGGTGAAGTTTTCTTTTCAAAACCATCATCTATGGTTACCAATGCTCCTATTTTAGGCAATAAGTTTGTTGCATTCCATGAGCCATTGGTCAAGTTTCTTCTATGAGCTTCTGATGCCTCAAAATCTAAGCAGCGCCTACGCATGCCTCGTTGTGGTTGATTATCATTCTGTACATGAATTATAATGAGTAATCAGTTTTGGGCCTTGGAATCTTGTATGTAACATGCACAGGCATTTCATGGCTAAATGAATCTATTTTAAAAGCATAAACTTTTCTTACATGATGCTGGATACATAAGTAGAACAAGCGTATATCAAATTGGAAGCAATCAGAACTCCACAATGACATATTATTTAGAGTACTCTTCAGTTTAAGTAATAATGCATATATTGACACTGTAAAGACAACATGATAATGTACACTCACTGTAAGGACAGTCACAAATGAGGACATCTCACAGTGACTGTCCCTAGTGTAATTGCCACTTGAATGTATTGCTATTCAGCCACATTAATGCTTTTCTTCTTCAACAAATGAGTATAGTCACTGTAAAGACAACATTAAATGAGATCTTCTAGGTTTGAAATTGCTTCTATACTTTTTAACTCTCTTAGGACATTTAGATGCAAAATGACCATATTCTTGACAAGTCCAACATTTAAAAAATTTCTTACCGTCTGGTTCTCTTTTCACAAGCAAGGCAATACCTTCTTCAATCTTCTTATCTTCTTCATTTCTAGATCTACTGCTACCAGCATAATCTCTGCTCACACTGATGCTTCTTGACAAAGTAGGGTGAACACTAAGAGCACTGAATGTTGTTTCCATTCTAGGTAAGTCGCCTAATAATCTCAGGTTCATTTATGTTGCTTCCAATCTTCCAAGAAGAGTCTCTCTTGTAAAGTTTGTTGTACAAGGTATCACTTGTTCAATCATCTGTGTTGTCTGCTTAAATACAGGAGTCAATGTCCTCAAAATTTTTCATATCACTTCATTCTCTGTCTTTGTTCCTCCACAAGATTTTATACCTGAAATGATCTCTGACATTCTACCAATATAACTTCTAACAGATTCATCTTCCAACATTCTTATATCTTCAAATGCACATATCCAATTATGTAATCTAACTCTTTTTGCATGTTCATCACCTTCAAAATTAGAGTGTAAAGCGTTCCAAATTTCATGATATTTTTTCAAATATTTTACCTGACTGTACTCATTCTCTGGTAGTGCTGTCAAAAGTGCTTCTCTTGCAAGTATGTTACACATGAATAGATCTCTCTCTTCTGCAGTACATGTTTCAAGATTGTCCTCTTCAATGATAACCTTATTATTCTTTGTAATCAACCAATAACTTGGTCCTAAACATAATAGGTGTGTCTTCATCTTTTCTTTCCAGCTGTCAAAATTTACTCCATCAAACTTAGGGCTTTCTTTCCTAAAATTCACCATGGATCTCCTTAAGTTGTTAAACTTCTCTTTCAAGGACCTACCACTCTGATACCAATTGTTAGAAAGTAAAGTCCACCAAGATAATTGAGAGGGGGGGGGTGAATCATTTATCAAATAATTATAAATTTTATCATCTTCAACAACACTAAACCATATAAGCAATATAATTACCAACCATAGAAAGATATTCATACACAATAACACAATGACACAAGATATGTTGACTAGGGAACCTCTTGATCAAAGAGTAAACCCCGATGGGAATGATGCCCACAAAAGATGCACTAATATGAATATTCCTTGTGAGAGGATGGACTCTGTTAGGAGTCTTATGAAATGCATTCAATACATATGAATCCCTATTAGAAGATTTTGAATCTCTGTTAAAAGATTCTAACCCTGTTAAGAGTTATAGAAGACAGAAGGACCCACTGCCCAAACAGCTTCAAGGTAAGATCACTGAACACACTATCCAAATAATATTTGCATTACTCAATAGAATAATATGTTACCTCTTCTTTGACTATGCCAAACCACACTCACTGTTACATTAGATCTCAATTCCAGATCTTTGTACTTCGCATGTCTTCCTTCATAATTTCGCTCTCATACTTAGCTCTTTTCTTCACTTCATGCATACCGCATCACACATCATCACTACAAATACAATTACACATCAACAAGGAAATACATTCCTTCCTTTATACCACACTCAAATAATTACAAATGAGTCGGCATACAATTACAAAATAAAAGTTTCCACACGCTACACCAAATTTACATAAAACTGTCAGCTTCCAAATAGAATAAATCTTCACTCATGTGACCTCAAAGTTTGTGCTATCATCCATGCCACTATCAATGTGTCTTCAAATTCCCTTTAACTGTGCAAAACTAGATTCCATCCCGATTAGGAGATATCATCTGATTTCCACAAACCGCTACTCAGGAACACTGCTTAAACACTGCTTCCACCAAAATGATCATAACTTCCATGAATCAATGAATTACTATCTATGCTCTTAACCATAGAAATATGACATATCAAAGAGTATAACCTCAACATTGCATAGCTCCAACTACAATAACCCACGTGCGCTAATCCAAACTCTGTCTGCTTCTTTGCAAGTCTTTGATAAATCACTATGTTGACATCAATGACAATCATAGTCATGAATGAAACAACAACTACTACAGAATGGCTGCCAAACACTTTAGCATTCATTCCTAACAATGGGGAGTGTATCCAAGAAGGGAGTGGTGTAGAGTTAGTCGGGATGAAGTAGAAGATCCATATATGAAGCTATGTTAGTGTCAACGGTGGTTTGTTTCAATCCCTATAAATGCTCCTCAAACCTTTCTAGGCCCTCTGCTGTGATGCAAACATCACCAAGATGTATCCCTCCTTGTGTAGCTATAGAGTGATCAGTGGGTACAAAGTGTTGTGAACTATGAGATACATGAGCTGATGGTGTGCTCTAGGGTGGTGGAACTAGAGGGCCCTAAGAGAGTCTAATGGTGTCTTTGAAATACTGTATAGGGACCTTCTCTGAATGAGAAATATAGGTATATGAATGTAATAGGTTCTCTAATAAATATAGTGTCATCTTAATGTAATTCTAATGTTTGGTAAGAGCTCGTATATCACATGGTCTAGGGAGACCAACATGTCTATATGTCTCATCAATAGGGGGTGCACTACTAGATGATACCTTTGAAGATGTCTGGGGTCAACTCAGTCTAGTCATAATATATCTAGTGAGTGTATTAGAAGTAATATTGGTGGCCATAGATGCAATGTGTCTAATCCTATCAATTGCTTCCCTCTGGGAAGCAATGATAACTTTGTCAGCAGTGTCGGCCATAGATGGTGCCATTACAGGTTCCCTCTTCCCAAGCAAGTGTCTATGTCTCGACACAATGTGATTAGGCCTATGATACTGATTGCAGTCTACAAATATACCATGCCCCTATCCAAAGTACTCCAAAAGATCTAAGTAGTTCATGTTGAGACCCAAATGAACCTCAGCATAAACCTGTTCTGTAAAGTAAAGTGGAATCTGGTAATTATTGGGATAATGACCATGTGCCACAAGGAACCGCAAGTATATCATATGTGCTATCTCTGGTACCACACAATGTGTAACTTGATATGCTTTGACCTTGCTCCTCTCTTGGTAGAAAGGGAAAACCTCTCTTTTGATAATATCCTTTGAGATCCATGACTGGACCTCAGCTAAGAGTACATCGCTAGAGATCTCAGATCTCAACTCTCAAAAAATAGAATCAACAATCTATGGAGTATATGCAGTTTGTCTACTCACACGTGCAAATAGATCCTTGAGACTACGTAAAATGGTGGTGAAAATATCTTTGTAAATGTTGTCCTTAGAGGAAGCTATAGAATCCCATAACTGCCCAATCTCCTAGGTAGAAAAATGAAATATCACCCCCATATCAGGAATATCAGACACCTGATATGGGGCACCCTATGTTGCATCATGTTGAGGGGCAACCATTGTCGGGGCATCATGGAGTGGGGCATCGTGTGCCAAGTCATCCTGGGGTGTAGCACCCTGTGCATGATCGTGTGTGTCCATCTAAGGGTAACATACATTATTAAATGTTAAAATTTAAGTACATTAATGTGTGCAGGTAAAATAAGATTAAAATCTAAAATTATACAAATATAATTATACATAATTATCCTAGAGAGAGTCCTAGAGAGAGAGAGAGTAATAAGAGTTGGAGAGAGAGAGAGAGAGAGATCCTAATTGGTCTTATTAGTTAGGTATTATGTCTTATTAACTTCCTATTAGGTCTTATTGGTCCTACTAGGTATTATTAGTCACATGTTAGGTCTTAATTGGTCTTAAGGGGTCCTATTAGGTCTTAAGTGGTCCTATTGGGTCTTAAGGGTCTTATTAGGTCTTAATTGGTCTTAATAGGTATTATTAGGTCTTAATTGGTCAAGTGATAGGTCTTAATTGATCTTATTAGTCACATGTTAGGTTTAATTGTCCTTAATAGGTCATATTAGTCCTATTAACTCGTAAGGGTCCCTATTAGGTCTTATGGGTCCTATTAGGTCTTATTAGGTCTTAATTGGCCTTAATAGGTCTTAATTGGTCTTAATTGGTCAAGTCATAGGTCTTAATTGGTCTTATTAGTCACATGTTAGGTTTTATTGGTTCTAATATGTCATATTAGTCCTATTAAATCTTAAGGGGCCCTATTAGGTCTTATGGGTCATATTAGGTCTTATTAGGTCTTAATTGGTCTTAATAGGTCCTAGTAGGTCTTAATTGGTGTCAATTGGTCTTAACTGGTCTTAATACATCCTATTACTTAGGTATTAAGTCTTTACCCATCCTATTAGGTCTTATTACTAGGTTTTAGGTCTTATTAATCAAGTTAGGTCCTATTAGACCTCTTATTAGTCATATTAGGTCCTATTAGGTCATAATTGGTCTTAATGGGTCCTATTAGGTCTTACATTACTCATGTTAGATCTTAAGAGGTCCTATTAGGTCTTATTAGACATTTTAGGTCCTAATTGGTCTGAATAGGTGCTATTACCTATCTTAATAGGTCTTGATTAGTCTTAATTGGTGTTATTTGATCTTAATAGGTCTTAATAGGTCCTATTAGGTCTTATTGGTCATGTTAGGTCTTAATTGGTTTTAATAGGTCCTATTAGTCCCATTAGGTCTTAAGCGGTCCCATTAGGTCTTAAGTGGTCCTATTAGGTCTTAAGAGTCCTATTATGTCTTATTAGGCATTATTACATCCTATTAGGTCTTAGTTGGTCCTAATTGATCTTAATAAGTCTTATTAGGTCTTATTAGTTAGGTATTCTAGGTCTTATTAACTTCCTATTAGGTCTTATTAGTCACATGTTAGATCTTAATTGATCTTAAGGGGTCCTATTAGGTCTTATTACTCATGTCAGGACTTAAGAGGTCTTATCATTTCTTATTACTCATGTTAGGTCTTAAGGGTCCTATTAGGTCTTATTAATCAAGTTAGGTCCTAATAGGTCCTATTAGACCTCTTATTAGTCATATTAGGTCCTATTATGTTGTAATTGGTCTTAATGGGTCCTATTAGGTATTAAATTACTCATGTTAGGTCTTACGAGGTCCTATTAGGTCTTATTACTAGGTTTTAGGTCTTATTAATCAAGTTAGGTCCTAATAGATCATATTAGACCTCTTATTAGTCATATTAGGTCCTAGTAGGTTGTAATTGGTCTTAATGGGTCCTATTAGGTCTCAAATTACTCATGTTAGGTCTTAAGAGGTCCTATTAGGTCTTATTAGATATTTTAGGTTTTAATTGGTCTTAATAGGTGTTATTACCTATCTTAATAGGTCTTAATTGATCTTAGTAGGTTCTAATAGGTCTTAATTGGTGTTATTGGGTCTTAATTGGTCCAAATTGGTCTTAATAGGGCCTATTAGGTCTTAGTTGGTCTTAATAGGTCCTATTAGGTCTTATTGGTCATGTTAGGTCTTAATTGGTTTTAATAGGTCCTATTAGTCCCATTAGTTCTTAAGTGGTCCTATTAGATCTTACGGGTCCTATTATGTCTTATTAGGTATTAGTAGGTCCTATTAGGTCTTAATTGGTCCTAATTGATCTTAATAAGTCTTATTAGGTGATGCAGGAGCATCTTGAGTCCTTGGCAATCATGTGTCACCAAAAAGATATTTGAAGTTTTATGTGTTGCTCGGTTCCTTCTTTGACCAAGTTGGTTAGGTGTTTCTCAGTTTCCTTTGGTTACCGATGTTGGTCGGTTATCTCTCTGGCACTCGGTTAAGTTCCCTAGAACTTGGTGATGCATGTCTGGTGCTTGGTTGTCTTTCTTACCGAGTAATTTATTTTGAGTTTCTTTGAGGCCGACTTGTGCAGTTAATTACGGTCATAGATTTAATACTGGTATCCATCATTGGGAAGCATGTGGACCTAGATCTGGTTGTCCCTTCCATTGATTATGGATCTAAAGGCCAACTTGTTTCGGTAGCCTCTTGTATAAATATAGTTGTTTGGTTAGAGTCTTAGTAGGTAAGTTCAGTTATGGGATAGAAGATAGAAAATTGAAGATTGTTGGAAGATCCTCACATGTTGGAGGACTTTTGTACTTGATTGTGATATCTGGCCTAAACCAGGAAGGCCTTACAGCCGAACATGTATGAATAAATTTGAAGTTAACATATGAAAGTATCTGCATTCTTTCTCTCACTGTTGTGTGTTGTTGCTTCCACGTGTTGTTAAGCAAGGTGGATCAAGTTAGGGTGTGTCATTTTTGGCCCCTCCTCTCCTCCTTTACATCAGGTGGTATTAGAGTGAGGTGAGATCTAGATCTAGGTTTGTGAATCTAGGTTTGAAGGTTCCTTCTTGTGAAACCTTGGTTGATTTGTTGTGGGGTAGCAAATTGCAATCTAACCTACAATTACAGAGGGTTTTCAAGATGGTTCATGAGAGGTGAGATGTGGATCCAGGATTGGCAGACATGTTGAGACAACTTTTTGCTAGATTAGAAGTTGTTGAAATAGCCCAGAGAAGAGGAAGACATCTTGAAGATGTTAGTGATGATGAAATTGATGTGGAACAAGCTGATGTAGAACCTGCACCTATGATGGATCAGGGTAAGGAAATGTTCTTGAAGGCTTTGACAAGTCTAAAGTCTACACCACACTTTAATCCTCTTGAATATAGTGGAAAATTGGATACTGATGAATTGGTGGACTGGATCATCGAGATGGAAAAGTATTTTGAATATGAAAATATTCCTGAGGAAAAGAAGGTGAAAATTGCAAGCACTAAGTTGAAAATTCATGCATCCTTATGGTGGGAGCATCTATAGTTGGACAAAAAGAGGAAAGGAAAAGACAAAATTAAGGTATGGAATAAAATGGGGACTAAATTGAAAGGAAAGTTCTTACCTTGTGATTATCAGATTAACCTGGTTAGGTAAATGCAAAGTTTAAGGCAGAAAGATAGCTCTGTAAAAGAATATACTGAGGAATTCTATAGATTAGATATCAGATCTAGACATGATGAAGATGATGTTGAAAGAATTTATAGATACCTGAACGGTTTGAGAGTTTCCATCCAAGAAGAAATCAGTATGGTTAAGTTGGAGAACATTGAAGAGGCTTATCAATTTGCATTGAAAGCTGAGGAGAAATTGAACAAGAGACATGAGCAAAGACAAAGAGGTAGAGGTGGTAGATTCCCTAGAGGAAGAGGTAGATCTTATGGTGAAAATAGTAGATCTAAACATGAAAAGACAAATTTGGATAAAGGCAAGACCAAGTAGAAAGGTGAAAGTTCATCTAGAGGCAGAGGTAGTAACTACCGAGCTAGTTATAACAAAGGTGGTTTATGAGGAACTTGTTACAATTGTGGAGAAGAAGGACATAGATCATTTGAGTGTACACATGCAAGTAAGAAGGTTGGTAACAGTCGGAATGCTTTGGTGCAAGAAGAGTCATTGAATGAACCTGAGAAGGAAAGTAATTTGATGGTAAGGAGAGCACTTTGGAGTGAAAGTAACAAGGAAGATCCGATAAGGAAAAGTTTGTTCAAGACCAGATGTAGAGTCTCTGAAAAATTTTGGAAGGTAATCATTGACAGTGGTAGCTCACATAATCTGGCATCTGAGGAAATGGTCACTAAGTTGCAATTGAAAAGGTTGGAACATCCAAAGCCCTATCAAATTTCATGTATCAAAGATGAGCATACACTCTTGGTAAGTGAACAATGTTATGTGAATTTGAAGATTGGAAAGTACTATGATAGGGTGTTATGTGATATCATGCCTATGGATTGTTGTCATATTTTGTTGGGTAGACCTTGGCAATATGATAGACATGCTATATATGATGGGAGATTGCATAAATATACTATTTTTGCTGATGGAAGAAGAAAAATCTTGTTACCTTTGATGGAAGAACCTATTAGTAATGTTTGCACATCTATGAAATTTTTCTTGATGGAAGGAAGAAAGTTTGTTAAGGATTTGAAGAAGAATGATGTATGTTTTGTTGTGATTCCTAACAAATCGAGTAAGAAAATAAAGGATAGTGTTCTTGAGGAGATTGATAAGTTACTCACCAAGTAAAAATATATCATTTCTGATAATGTACCTGATGGTTTTCCACCAAAGAGAAGCATTGATCATTGCGTGGATCTAATCCCTAGAGCTAGTTTACCGAACAAGGCACCTCATTGGTTGACACCTACCGAGAATTAGGAATTGAATCGACAGATTCAAGAATTGTTGGAGAAAGGTTTGATCAGAGAAATTTTGAGTCCTTGTGTAGTACCTATTGTATTGGCACCTAAGAAGAATGGAGAATGGTGAATGTGTACTGATTCCAGAGCAATCAACAAGATAATAGTGAAATATCAGTTTCCTATACCGAGAATGGATGACATAATGGACAGTTTGACTGGAGCAAAGTATTTTACCAAAATTGATTTGAAAAGTGGGTATCATCATATTAGAATCAGAGAAGGTGATGAGTGGAAGACTGCTTTCAATAAAAAAGAAGGTTTGTATGAGTGGTTGGTTATGCCTTTTGGTTTAACTAATGCACCGAGTACTTTTATGAGGTTGATGAATGAAGTTTTGAAGAAATTTTTGGGTAAGTTTCTGATTGTATATCCTGATGATATTCTGATATTCAGTAAGACCATATAAGAACATTTGTTGCATGTTAAATAAGTTTTGCAGAGCTTGAAATAAGAAAAGTTGCTCATAAATATGAAAAAAGTGTTCATTCATGAAAGAAGAGTTGTGTATTTGGGATTTGTGATTTCAGATGATGGTTTGAAAATGGACCCTAAAAAGGTTGAAGCTATTTTGAATTGGCCTACACCCGAGAATGCAAGTGAGGTAAGATCATTTCATGGTTTGGCAAGTTTTTACCGAAAGTTCATAAGGAATTTCAATTCAATTTGTAATGCTATGACTGAGACTATGAGAGGAGCTAAAAGAGAATTCAAGTGGACACATGGAGCTGATAAAATTTTTGAGACTCTAAAGCAGAAGGTTGTTGAATTGCCTATTTTGGCATTGCCTAATTTCAATAAGGTTTTTCAAGTAGAATGTGATGCAAGTGGAAGTGCAATAGGAGCCATGTTGAGTCAAGAAGGTAAACCTATTGCTTTCTTTAGTGAAAAGTTGAATGATGCAAGAAGAAAATATTATGTGTATGATCAAGAATTCTATGCTATTGTTCAAGCCCTAAAGAAATGGAGACATTATTTGATACCGAGTGAATTTTTGTTGTATACCGATCATAAGGCTTTACAGTATTTGGGTAGTCAAAATAATTTGAATCAGAGGCATATGAAATGGGTTGAGTATTTGCAGAGTTATACATTTGTGATAAAGCATAAGAGTGGAGTCACTAACCGAGTTGCTGATGGATTGAGTAGAAGGAGATCTTTGATGACTGAGATGAAAATTCAAGTTCTTGGTTTTGATGACATGAGAGATTCTTATGAATTGGATCCTAATTTTTTTGAGCCATGGAGAAAGTGCAGAGCACCTATTCAAGATCAACTAAGTACTAAATGGGAAGAATATTTTATTCAAGAAGATATGTTGTTTAAAGGTATTCAATTATGTATACCGAGAGGACCAATGAGAACTAATTTGATAAAAGAGAAATATAGTAGTGGTTTGGTTGGACATTTTGGAATTGATAAGACATTGAATTTTCTTAAGGACAAATACTTTTGGCCACAGTTGTATAAAGATGTTCAGAAATTTGTGAAAAGTTGTGGAGTTTGTCAAGTTGCAAAAGGAGTAAGTCAGAATACTGGACTGTATACACTGGTTTTTGTCCCTGAGAAACCTTGGACCAGCATCAATATGGATTTTGTTCTTGGCTTACCGAAGATAGTAAGAGGTAATGATTCTATATTTGTTGTTGTGGATAGATTTTCTAACATGGCACATTTTATACCTTGTAAAAAGACATCAGATGTAGTACATATAGAAGATCTTTTCTTTAAGGAAATTGTTAGATTGCATGGATTACCGAGGAGTATTATCTCTGACTAAGATAGTAAATTTGTTGGATACTTTTGGAAAACCCTTTGGAGAAAGTTTGGCACCGAGTTAAAATATAGTTCTACATTTCACCCACAAATCGATGGACAGACAGAAGTTGTGAACAGAAGTTTGGGAAATATTTTGAGATGTTTAGTTGGAGACACACCAAGTAATTGGGATTATGTGTTGGCACAAGAAGAGTTTTCATACAATAATTCAGTGAATAGGAGTGCTGGAAAAGAACCTTTTGATATTGTAAATGGCATACAATCGAGAGGTATATCTGATTTGAGAGACATTGTGGATGAAAGAAAGAGAAGTGTTGAAGGAGTAAAGTTTGTTGAATACATGAAGACATTTCTTGAAGATGTGAAACATAAGCTGGAAAAGAGTAATCAAAAATACAAAGACAAAGCTGATAGATCAAGAAGACATAAGACTTTTGATGTTGGTAATGAAGTGATGGTTCATTTGAAGAAAGGCAGATTTCCTATTGGAACATATGGGAAGCTAAAAATGAAGAAGTTTGGACCTTGCTAGATTTTGAGAAAATTTGACAGTGGAAATGCATATGAAATTGAGTTACCTGAGGACATGGATACATCACCTATTTCCAACATTGCTGATTTGTATGAGTATCGTGAACCTGATGAAGACATGACAGTACTGATGGATTATCCTAAGAAGCAAAATGAAGAGGTTGAGCACATTTTGGAACAAAGAATTGGCAGAAGTTCAAGAGGAAAACAATACAAGGAATATCTGGTAAAATGGAAGAATAGACCGATTGAAGACAGTTCATGGATTTCACAATCTAAGTTGGATGTAACTCAAATCATACCTATTTCATGATTCAGAGAATCATTTCAAATAACCCCATGTGTCTGATGTAGGAGCATCTCAGGTCCTTGGCAATCCTATGTCACCAAAAAGATATTTGAAGTTTTATGTGTTGCTTGTTTCCTTCTTTGACCGAGTTGGTTTGGTGTTGCTTGGTTTCCTTTGGTTACTAATGTTGGTCGGTTGTATCTCTAGCACTCGGTTAAGTTCCCTGGTGCTCTGTGATGCCTATCTGGTGCTCGGTTGTCTTTCTTACCAAGTAGTTTATTTTGAGTTTCTTTGAGGCCGACTTGTGCAGTTAATTGCAGTCACAGATTTAATGCTGGTATCCATCATTGGGAAGCATGTGGACCTAGATCTGGTCATCCCTTCCATTGATTATGGATCTGAAGGCCAACTTGTTTCGGTAGCCTCTTGTATAAATATAGTTGTTTGGTTAGAGTTTTAGTAGGTAAGTGCAGTTAGGAGATAGAAGATAGAAAATTGAAGATTGTTGGCAGATCCTCGTATGTTGGAGGACTTTTGTACTTGATTGTAATATCTGGCCTAAACTGAGAAGGCCTTACAGCCCAGCATGTATGAATCAATTTGAAGTTAATATATGAAAGTATCTACATTCTCTCTCTCACTGTTGTGTGTTGTTGCTTTTGCATGTTGTTGAGCAAGGTGGACCAGGTTAGGGTGTGCCATTTTTGGCCCCTCCTCTCCTCCTTTGCGTCATTAGGACTTATTAGTTCTTTTAGGTCTTATTAGTCAGGTATTATAGGTCTCATTAACTTCCTATTAGGTCTTATTAGTCATATGTTAGATCTTAATTGGTCTTAAGGGGTCCTATAAGGTCTTATTACCCAATTTAGGACTTAAGATGTCATATCATGTCTTATTACTCATGTTAGGTCTTAAGAGGCCCTATTAGGTCCTATTAGACATGTAAGGTCTTAATTGGTCTTAATAGGTCCTATTAGGTCCTATTAGTCCTATTTGGTCTTAAGGGGTCCTATTAGGTCTTAAGTGATCCTATTAGGTGTTAAGGGTCTTATTAGGCGTTATTAATTATTAGGTCCTATTAGGTTTTATTACTCATGTTAGGTCTTAAGGGGTCCTATTAGGTCATACTACTCATATTAGATCTTAATTGGTCTTATTTAGTATTGCAATATCATGCATGCATGTTTCATTAAGATAAGTCGTAACCATCCACTTGAGAGAGAGAGAGAGTAATAAGGGGTGAGGTGAGAGTGGCCTAAGAGGAGAGAGAGTAATAAGGGGTGGGGAGAGAGTGTCCTAGGGTGGGGTGAGAGTGTCCTAAGAGGAGAGAGAGTAATAAGGGGTGGGGAGAGAGTCCTAGAGAGAGAGAGTAATAAGGGTTGGGGAGAGGGGGTCGCAAGAGAGAGAGAGAGAGAGTGGAGACAGATAGTGTTATTTAAAGTGCGATGAGATTTTTAAGGGGGTGGGGGTGTCTTAAGGGGTTTGGTCAGAGAGTCTTAATTAGTGTCAAACAATAGCACGAGAAATAAATAATATCTTAATAGAGAGAGAGAGAGAGAGAGAGAGAGTCTTTAGAGGGTGTGGACAGAGTATTAAGTAGTTTAGTGAGAGAGTCATGTTGGGCACATGGGGAGAGACAAAGTTTTAAAATTTTCTAACATTTTCTATCATTTTCCAATAATTTTCTAATTTTTTCAAAGGTTTCAATTTTTTCTAAATTTTCCTGAAGTTTCAAGTTTTTGTAAATTTTCCTAAGTTTTAAATTTTTCTAAATTTTCTTAATTTGTTCTAAAATTTTCTAATAAAAATAATTTAAAACTAACATTTTAACATTACTAATTAAAAATAATTTAAAAACAAGCAATAAGATTACTAAAAATCTAAAAAAAATTAACATTTTCTAGTTTTTTTCTAACATTTTATAGTATTTTCTAGCATTTTATAGTATTTTCTAATATTTTCTAGTATTTTCTAGCATTTTCTAACATTTACTAACATAATTTTTTAAAATTAAAAATTACTGAAAATGAAATAACTATTTGAAAATTAAAAAATGAACTAAAATAATTTATAAACATATAATTTACAATAAAAAAGAAAAGAAAAATAAAAAGAAAAATGTGTGTACCTGGAATATACGACGGTCGAAGGAGATGGAATAGAAGGCAAGGAGGACAAAGTCAACGAGGTCGTCAGGGGTTTCACTCCAACACTGGGGTCTACTGCTCTCTGTGAATAGTAAATGTGAAAATGACACCCCTCCACTGGAAATTTGTAGTAAATATGGCATAGGGGGTCTTCACACGAAGGGGGTCTTCACGCAAAGACCTCATCATCCCTTCACGCGAAGTACCCTATGTCAGGGTCTTCGCGCGAAGAGCTGGTTTGTCTTCGTGCGAAGACCCCTACTTCAGGCAAAGACATTAAAACTTGATTTTTTTGGCCCGACCAAAATTCGTTCATCCCCAAAAGTCAGACTCACTTTTGTGGGACCACCCAACATATTTTAATATATCTAAAACATAGTAACATATTTAAGATATATTTGAATAAAATAAATTAGTTTAATGATAGGGTTTATTTGAAGGTTTAGAATTTAATTATGTTTCAAATTAGTCCTAGTATTTAATGATTCAATTCCAAAAAATTAATAACCAAAGTAAACTTTTAGTTAACAAAAGCAAAAGGTTATTCCACAAATATACTTGTATGTATTTGATTGGTATTACAGGTAATCACATAGAAGATTATAACTATATCTATTTTAGATGAGCTTTAAACCATTTTATTAATAATATTATTCTATTAAGTAGATTTGTTTAAAGTCAAATTGACTTATATAATAAATATCCATTTTTTTGTATTTTAGTTTAATGATTCAATTGTTATAATAAATTCTAATTGTACATAGATATGAATGATATTTCATTTGATGCTATACAAATTATGATAAATAGCTATAATAATTATATGTTATTATTTTCAAGTTACAAAATATTGAAACTTAATCAAGGTTTCCCATTTAAGAAATATAATCAATACAACACATCAATTTTAAAAAAATAGATTTTGTGTCACGTATAGAAAACCACATACATGTTTTTGATTGAAATAATAAGGGAAATACAATTCACTCTTAAACCATAACAATGTCTAAGATCAAACTATATATTGTGCATGATGATATAAAATTTTATAAATGGTTTGTATTGTGCACTAAGAAAAGTGCAATCTTAAAAAACTTCAAAACTATACCAAAGATAGTTAATTGTGCCGGTGTAAAGACCTTACAAAATTCTCACTGATGAGAACAATATTTCAACCTTTATTTTCATAAATATCACGATAGAATTTTTCCATAAAATCTAGAAAAGCAGCTATTCTAGTATATGCATGTATCCTTAACCTTTTCCACATCTTTCATTCACAAAATTTCATTCTCATCAATGTAATCAATAGATAAAGTTGTGTTTTCAAAATGTATAAGCATTTTATAGAAACACTCCAATATAGATCTCTCACATTAATCAACAGGTGTCTGAGAAGAGCCATCAAGGTTGATTGAGGCAGTTGGACTTGGTACAACAATTTCAGATTCATTTTGAGAACAATCCATTATTTTAATAATCTCCTGACAAACGAAAATATATATATATATTTTAAATAAATAGTAATTAAAAAGAATCATATGGGGGAGAAAATAAAATATAGAGAACATTTATATCCACAAAAACATTATTTACAATAAAGAAATAACGACAATATTGTAGTGAGATACACAATTTTGTTTTATAAAGAATGATTAAAAACTAAAAGTGCATTGTATGTGTTGTATTTTAAAAAAAAGCAACGGGTTGATACTTTAAATATGTTTAAGATTTTTGTTCTCGATTTAGATAGATATGTGTGAATACATGACATGGACATTTACACATACACATACTGAACAAATGAACAATACTTTATTTACGTACAATTGTTATATTCAACTTTGAAAATGTATTCAATAATATTATCTAAGCTTTATATAACAATAATTTTGTAATGTTACGATTCACATACTTTTTTAACATACAATTGTTATATTAAACTTTGAATTGTTCTTGGATTTTGTTTCAACATTACAAGTATAATTTTTTTCTCAAGGCTATAATTCAGCAACTTTGAACATTACTATTTTATTATTCAAATGATATAAGACATACATTTACATCACATTTTGTTAGAATAACTGAGAGGGGGGTTGAATCAGTTAGATCAGTTATCCTATAGTCCCAAATATAAAGATGTACTTCACAAAACAATTCAACCAAATTATGTAGCTCGGTAACATATAATTTCAATATGTCTGTGTACTTTACCGATTACCAATAAATATCCAAATGTGATTACTGACTAAATCAATTATGCAATATGTAAAGTATGATACCAAAATAATCATAACAAGTAACACATAACACAATGATTTAACGTTGAAACCCTATTAAGGGAAAAACAACCTGGGACCGGTAACCCAAAATATTTTACTCTTCTGAAGCGAGCTCGGTGAAGATCCAACCTTGTTAAAGGTTACAATACATACTGTTAAGTGTGACCTTGTTAGATGATTTATCACTAACCTTTAACTTTTGACCAGCATTCACTATGGGGTCAACAAGATAACACTTTACATTCAATAGAATGTCATAGGTTAGAACATAAGACTGTCAAGTCCACTCGATTAAGAGATTTTATGAATCAATGGTTAAACTGATACAGTAATGATCTGATTCAATTACAACTCAATTGTGGATATTTAGATCTATTCTAAGCCCTTAGAAATAATCCTCTGATCATTAAAAAATTCACTTCCTTCAATATCTCAACTTACTTTCACTCCGTAAATGGTTCTTTGACGCTCGGTAAACTCTGCAGCTCAATTCTTCAATAACCAAATTGATCAGGCATGCATGAAACAATCTTCACATGAATTTTCTGCAATTTGCTTCTTCCGACATAATTTAAACAATGAAACTCATGTCTCTTATATAGACAGGTAAAACATTTTCTTATCAACCATTAGATTTTGCTGCTTAATCTCCTTCATCCATTTTTCTACTTAAACCTTCCTCGGTAGATGTGTTCATAACACATTTCAATCTCATCCTTTAGATCATCTTCAAAATTTGTCAGCTCTGGATCTCATAACAAACTTCATCCTTAACCTTGAAATCATAACAATATACAGCTCATCATATTCAGTCGGCTGATTTTAGCATTTAATGTTTTCATCCATACTCAAATAATATAGAAATGCGTCAGTGATAACTAGTTAGACTAGTTCGGTTAATATTGTCACTCGGTATACACTGCACTGGCTCAGTGTATACAAAAAACTTCAATTAAGGACCACATTGACTTGTTCAAATTTGAATCTCTTCTTCAAGATAGATTAATGCAACATGCTCAAGTCAACAATATACAATCATAGCCTCATCAAGTAAGTTACCCACTATTTACCTTTTCCTTCTCTATCATATTCATCTTTTCCTCATGTAGATATCTCTTCTCTCCATATTTTATTCTTCAATAGATGTTCAGATGTTTGTAACTAACATGATAAGTATTGTCAAGACTAGTTGACATCAATGGCAACATATTGACTAATTTAATCATCTTACATATCATTTCAGTACTCGATGATCTCTAATCATAGTTCTTTAGTTCATCTCAGATATTTAATCAATTATAGTCCATCAATCTCTCCCTTTGGCATTGATGGAAACACAAGAAATATGAAAATATGCCATACACATACCAAACATGTATTCTACAACTATGTGAGTAAATGTTGTAGCTCGGTAAGCTCTCCCTGGCTTGATATTTAATATGTTTAATCACTACAAAACATATCAACATTACATGCAGGATATCCCTGCGGATTTGATCTTTTTAGTTCTTAGATTCATGTTCTCAGCAACAAATATTTAAAATCTCCCTTTCTCTGATCTCTTTCAACTCTATTTTCATATGAAAACTTCTCTCCCTTTAACAACAATGCCAAAGAAAACATAAAATAGCTCTAAATAGCCAAGTAGTTCTCTATTGTTTGGTGCATATCAGTCAGTCAGGTACCTTCAGTGTACATATTTATGTTCTAGCCTCTTCAATCCTTCATAGCCTTAGAAAAAATCCAAAGTGTGAGCTATGTGCATCAATGTGAATGATCTTCTGATAAGAATAGGTTGATGAAACCTTCTGATCATCTCAGTGACCGATAGATAGGGGACGAACCCCTGGTCTAGTCCTCAAATATTCAAATGTATCCTTCGGTAATGGTTTAGTAAAGATATCAGCAAGTTATTCCTTAGATGTTACAAATTCCAGTTTCACTTGCTTCTCTTGAACTTGTTCCCTCAAGTAGTGATACTTAATAGATATGTTATTTATTTTAGAATGCATCACATGATTCTTTGAAATGTTTATAGCACTAGTGTTATCACAATACATAATCACCAGCTTAGTGATTACCTCATTCATTCCTTCCAACACTTGTCTGATCTAAGCAATATTAGAACAATTTGTAGCAACGAAAACATACTCTACTTTAGTAGTAGACTAAGAGATACATGTTTTTTTCTTGCTTATCCAAGTCACAAGCCTATCTCCTAAAAACAATGCTCCACCAGTTGTGCTCTTCTGGTCATCTATGTTTCCAACCCAATCTACATCGGTGTAAACTATCAGTTCAAATTTGCCTTCCTTAGAATACCATAAACCATATTCTTCAGTCTTCTTCAAGTATCTCAGAATTCTTTTAACTGCAACCATGTGTGAATCTTTAGGATTGGCAGAAAATCTTGCCACAATCCCAACTGCTTGTGCAATATCAGGCCTACTGTGTACAACATACATCAGTTTCTCAATCATATATCAATACATTGTTTAATTTACCTCTGTAGATTCATCATCCTTTGTCAATTTACATCCAGTGATCATCGGTGTTCCTACTGGTTTAGCATCTTCCATGCCAAAAGTTTTCAATACTTCTTTAATGTATTTTGATTGTGTGATGAAAATCTCATCATGCTATTGTATAATCTGCAAACCTAGAAAGAATTTAATTTCTCCAAAAATTGACATCTCAAATTCCTTTCTCATTTCATCATCAAAAGATTTACAAATCTGATCTTGTCCACCAAAGATTATATCATTAACAAATATTGCAGTAATCAAAATATTATCATCAGAATCTCCTTTCATATACATATTACTATTTTCACTAGTTCTTACAAAGCCAATACTGATAAGATAAGCATGTAGTCTTTCATACCATACCCTCAATGCTTGTTTCAGTCCATATAAAGATTTGTGCAATCTACATACCATGTCTTTATGATTTTGATCAACAAACCCTTCCGGTTGTTCTATGTAGACCTCCTCTTCAAGAATTCCATTCAGAAAAGCTGATTTCACATCCATTTGATATATCTTGAATCTCTTATGTGCAACATAAGCAAGTAGTATATGAACTCCTTCAAGTCTTACAATAGGTGCAAAGGTTTCTCCATAATCTATACCTTCTTCTTGTGCATATCCCTTGCAAACAAGTCTTGCCTTATTCTTTGTAACTTCTCCATTCTTATTCAATTTATTCCTGAAAATCCACTTAGTACCAATAACATTTTTATCTTTCGGTCTAGGTACCAATGTCCATGTCTTATTCTTTTCAATTTGTTCAATCTCTTCATTCATAGCATTTAGCCATTCCTCATTTTCAAGTGCATCCCTAACACAGATGATGATGTTGAGGTAGTATTTATTGCAATGAAAGATGATTCAGAAGAAGAGGAAATGTATGTAGAAATAACACTTATCTCTAAAGTTAGTAAGAATGATACTTGGATCATAGATAGTGGCTATACACATCACATGACTGGTGATGAAGATAAGTTTGAACATCTTGAGAATTATAATGGAGGGTCAATAAAAATGGGAAATGATACACCATGTATGGTAAAAGGAAAAGGATCAATCTTGCTAAATGATAGAATTAGATGTGATAATGCCTAATGGGTAATAGGACTTAACTACAATTTTCTGAGTGTAGCACAGCTAAATAACTCAGGTCACTGAGTTGCATTTGAGAGAAAGAAGGTGAAAATCTATAATGAACATGGTACACTTGTTGGCACTGGAGGACAATCAAAAGGTAATTTGTTTTATCTTAACAATGCTGAGACTTCTTGTTTATTGGTGAAAAATTAAGATGCATGGTTATGGAATAAGAGGTTATGTCATGTAAATTTTGATAACATGATTAAGATCAGTAGAGAGAGAAAAGTTAGGGGATTTCCTAAACTTGCAAAACCTGATCATGTTATGTGCCATCAATGTCAAAAAGGAAACATGACAAAATCTATTTTCAAAAGTAAGGACTATTCATCTAAAGGAATTTTGGAGTTGGTTCACATCGACTTGTGTGGTCCTATGAGAACTAAAAGCTACTATGGAATACTTCATTTTGTTTTTTGATGACTATACTAGATTGATGACTGTTGTGTTCTTGAAAGAAAAATTTGAGGCATTCAAATTGTTCAAAACCTATAAGGCTAAAGTTGAAAAAGAAACTGGGAAAGTATTGAAATGCTTAAGGTCTGATAGAGGAGGTGAGTTTATTTATGATGAATTCACTAACTTCTATAATGAGCATGGAATCAAAAGGTAGTTTTATGCACCGAGAACACCACAACAAAATGGAATTGCTGAAAGAGGGAATCGGTCAATTGTTGATTGTGCTAGAACCTTGATGATTGAGAAGAATGTTGCACAAATGTACTAGAGAGAAGCAGTTAGCACTGTCGTATATGTCTTGAACCGAGTTCAACTGAAGAAAGACACAAACAAGACACCTTACGAGTTATGGTTTGGATACACACCGAGTGTAATTTATTTCATAATCTTTGGTACTAAGTGTTATATTCTGAAAGATGATAGAAATGGTAAATTTGACTCCAAAGGTGATGAAGGTTTATTCTTAGGTTATTCTACTAAGAGTAAATCTTATAAATGTTTGAATAAGGTTACTAATAAGATGATTGAAAGTGTTAATGTGAGAGTAGATGAGTTTTCTAAAAAGAATGATGAAGAAAGCATGAAGGAACTGGAAGACTATGTTAGGTTCACTTATGTTGAAGATCCAAAATATCTACCGAAGCCACAAGCTGAGTCTACCGAGCATTAGGAAAATGCTACAGACGGTTGGCAAATGCAAACCAAGAATTAGGAAGAAGCTACCGAGAAGGGAAATGAACCTGAACTGAATGATGAACAAAGGAGAGAACAAGTGCTAGCAAAATTTGTCAGAAGACACCATCCAAAGAATCAAATCATTGGAGATAAGCAAGCTGGCATGATGACCCCAAGTAAGTTAAGACAAAACACATGCTTAGTTTGTGAGTTTGAACTGAATAATTTTGGTGTCATCATCATCATCATCAACAAGATAATAGGCCTTCTTACCTTTGTCTCTGTAATCTCGGTTGTCTCTATTGTACTGTCAGTTTCCTCTATTATTCTAGTTGTTATTCCTTCTACCAAATTTTCCATCACCAGCTCGGTCTTTGTCACATATATATGTACATATATACATACATATGTAAATACATATACATATGTGTATATACATATACACACACATATGTATGTATATATGTATATATTTATATATGTACATACATACATATACATATATGTATACACACACACACACAGATATATATATATATATATATATATATATATATAATATATATTATTATATATATATATATGTATGTATGTATGTATGTATGTATGTATGTATGTGTATATATACATACATATATATTTATATATATTTATATATGTATGTATGTATATATATATGCATATATATACATATATGTATATGTTAGAAACATACAAAAATGAAAAAAAAAAGATAAAGGAAAGAATCTGAGTGAGTAAAAGGAAGATTTTTACCATAAACACAATGAAAGAGATATTGCTTCAAGGTCTATCACCAAAACCATCAATATGCTTCAAGATCAACACAATGAGACAAGGATTTTAAAAGGGGAAAGAAAAAAAAACCTTGTGAATATAATATGAATGAGGCAAAAATTCTAGAGAAAGAGAGGGAATATGAGCAAGAAGCTCATTACAACAATGAGAGAGCTAAGTTGAGAATGTGAGTAAAAGTGAGGAAAAAAATTGTGTTAAGTGTGTGGAGAAGCATCTCTTAAATAGATATGAGTGATGGAGTTATAATGTAACTCCCATGTTCAATGATTGCCACATTCATATTAAGTGTGTGCCAAGTGTGAGAATCCTCATAAGGAGGAAAAGATAATTTCCTTAATAAAAGAAATAAAAGAAATGATTTGTCCTCCCACTTGGACTAGAGGACAAATTACATTTTAGGATACCATGGCTTATCCAAATTTAAAATAAAACACCAAGGAAATATTATAAATTCTAACACCCCCCTTTAATCTTTACTTGGGGTGATTACATCAATGGGTATCAAACCCAAATGTTTGCAATGAAATTCAATTTTTTCTCTAAAAAGAGGCCTTGTCAAAATATCTGCAACTTGATCTTCACCCTTGCAATAGATGAGGGAAACTTTCTTTTCTTCAATTTTCTCTCTAATGAAGTGGTGGTGCAGAGAAATGTTCTTTGACTTTGCATGGTAAACTAGATTCTTTGCCAAGGCTATTGCACTTTTATTGTCACAATATAAAGGTGTAGGTTCTGGTTAAGGTAGACCCAAATATTAAAATATTCTTCTAAGATATAAAGATTCTTTAGAGGCATTAGTACAAATTTTGTATTTAGCTTCGGTGGAACATAGAGAAACAAATTGATTTTTTTTCTTTTCCAAGATATATGACCTGAACCAAGAAAAATACAATACCCACAAGTGGATTTCCCATCATTGGGGTCCCCACCTATATCTGAATTAGTAAAACCTTTTAATGAAAAATTAGAAGTTGCATCATAAAATAATACTCCTTTAACATATTGCAATATTCTTTTAGCAATTTTGAAGTTTTTTTGTTGAGGTTTGAACATAAATCATGAAACTAAACCAACATTAAAAGAAATATCAGGTCTAGTGAGAGTTAGATAATTTAAACTACCTACGAGTTGTCTATAAGGATTAGCATCTATAAATGGAGATTTCATATCTATCATTAACTTAGTTCCTAATTCACATGGAATTGAAACATGATTAGCATCATTCATATGAAATCTATCTAGAATATCTTTAGCATATTTACTTTGAGAAATAAAAATACCCTTAGGGGTTTGCCAAATTTGCATTCCTAAGAAATAATGTAGAAGCCCTAAATCAATCATTTGAAATTTTTGGTTAAGTTGAAACTTAATATCAAAAATTAAATGGTTAGAATTGGAAGTAAGAATCAAATCATCAACATATAGAATGATAATAACAATGTTATCTTCACTATGCTTGATATACAAGTTAGGATCATTTTTACTTCTATCAAAACCTTAAGAAATAAAGAAAGCATTAATTTTGGAATACCACTTTCTATGAGCTTGTTTTAAACCATAAATAGATTTCTTTAGTTTACATACTAGATGTTCATGACCTTCTTTAATAAAATTGGGAGGTTGAGACATATATATTTCTTCATGTAAATCAAGATTTAAAAAAGCACTTTTAACATCCATTTGGTGAATAGGCCAATTCATTTTAGAAGCCAAAGAAAGAACTATTTTAATGGTAGGCATTTTTGCAACAGGAGAAAAGGTCTCATTACAGTCTAATCCTTCAATTTGAAAGAAACCTCTTGCTACTAGCCTAGCTTTAAACTTACTAATTTCATTATTGGCATTCAACTTAGTTTTATATAACCATTTACATGAAACCTGATTTTTATCATGAGGTAAAGGAACTAAAACCCAAGTATTATTAGAAATTAAAGTGTCATATTCCTCTTGCATAGCATTTTTCCAATGAGGTTGAGTTTTAGCTTGAGAAAAATTTTGAGGATCATTAGAATTCATAAGAGAAGACATCAAATCATAATTGTAATAATTAAGTATCCTAGGTCTAAGTCCACCCATCCTAGTAATATAATCATCAAATTTATTAAGTAAATCTTTAAACCATTCAAGATCTCTCTTAGAAGTAATGGAAAAATTCCTATGAGGAATAAATATATCATTACCATCATGAACAAAATTATCACTATGAGGAGTATATATATCATTACCATCATCATCATCATTATTACTACTAGTAGGAATAGAAATAGATGCATTAGGATTAGGGTTTAGAATAGGAGGTTGGTCCTCCACAATCTCAATAGTGCCTCCTCTAAATCCATCATCTTTGACCTTGGAACAATGATGGACTTCATTTTCTACAATACAAACATCTCTTGCAATATGCACCTTGTTAGTCATATGATCATAAACTCTATAACCTTTAGTAATTCATCATACCCAACAAAAGTAAATGGAGATGCTTTAGAATCTAGTTTTTGCCTTTTTTGTTTGGCTGTGTGAACATAAGCAATATCTATCCAAAAATTCTCAAATGTTGTAAATTGGGTTTCCTACCGGACCACACTTCCTCAAGAGTTATATCTTGCAAAGCTTTAGTAGGAGTTCTATTAAGAATATAAGTGGCACACGCCATTGCTTCAACCCAAAAATTGTAATGAATATTATTTGCATGTAACATACATCTATCCATTTCCACAATAGTTCCATGCTTCCTTTCTGCCACACCATTTTGTTATGGTGTATAAGGAATTATAAGCTGATGTTTTATACCAAAAGATTAAGAATGAAAAGCATTATTGACATATTTAGTACCATTATTTATTCTAAGAATTTGAAGCTTAGAACCTGATTGCATTTCCACAAACATATGAAATTCAGAAAATGTGTCAAGAACTTGATATTTACTATGCAATAAATAGATCCAAATTCTTCTAGTAAAATCATCAGCAAAGGTAAGAGCATACTTTGAACCTTGAATGGAGATGTTCTCCATTGGACCCAAGAGGTCACTATGAATAAGATGTAACTTATGAGACACCCTCCATGAAGTACTATAGGAAAGGGCATGTAATTTTAGATGGAACAATATGGGGTAATCCTTCAACCATGTTAGATTTTAGCATCAAAGAAATATAACCAGAATTCAAATGGCCGAGCCTTTCATTCCATAAATTGAAATCAATATTAACTTTCAAAGAGTACCTTGAAGAGGCAAACTCATAAAATTTAAACAATTTATCATGATCCATCTTAGCATTAGCAAAAACATGATCAATGTTAGGATTGATAATATAACACATGTCCTTATGAAATTCAACTTTGTAATCTTGACATAATTGAGAAACTAAAAGAAGATTGGATTTCAACTTAGGAACATAAAGAACATTATTTAATTTTCCATTTGGAACATTAACATCACCAAATCCATCAACTTTACAACTATGATTATTAGCTAATTGAATAGGAATATGGGTATTATTAGTTGCAAAGAATCAAATACTTCTCTATGAGATGTAACATGGTGAGAATCCCCACTATCAATAATCCATTCTAATGCATGAGAAGCTTTGTAACAAGCAGTAAAAGTATAACAAGATTGATTACCTTGAGATTTGTGATTATTTTGATTATTGTTATTCATAAGCTTCTTATCATTTTTCTTTTTACAACAAGTAGTAGTTAGGTGACCATCTTTTCCACAATAAAATGCGGTTTCATGTTAGGAGTATTTTATTGATTATTATGAGTATTATTATGATTAGTATTATTGTTATATGAGGGCCTAGAATTAAAAAATTTATTTGAATAACTATTATTATGATTATTATTATTGCTATGATTATTATAATTATTATTACGATTATTATGATTATTAGAAGCATTATAATTATATGATCTATTTTTTTGATTTTGTTGCTTAGACACAAAAGCATGTTTATAAGATCTAAGAGTACCAAATTGCAGTAACTTAGCTTCCTCTTGACGTAATAAATTTTGAAAAATAGCATAACTTAATTGAGGAGCTAAACTAGGAGTAGAAAGTTGAGAATGAATGTTAGTAATAAACTATTGAAACTCTTTAGGAAGACATTTCTTTAGAATAATAGTAACTAATCTAATATCAGTTAAAGTAACATTTACACCACTTAATTAAGTTTTAATAGCATCAAATTTAAGTAAGAATTCATCCATGGATTTGAAATTGATATAGCTCAAGTCTTCCAAGTTGTCTTGGAGTTGAATCTTCTATGATTCGATGGAGTTGTCATAAGTTTGTTGCAAAATATCCCATGCTTGATGGGCTTTGGTGCAATGTTCAATCAAGACATATAGATCAGGAACAATAGAAAGGCTAATTAATCCAAGAGCTTCATCATTTTTAACTTGACATGCATCTTTGTCAGTTTGAGAAGCAGTGGCAGCTGGTTCAAGAGAGGCATCTGTAGCAACTTGTGGCAAATGCTTAAAATGAAATATAAAAGAAATATGCATCTTCCATTGATGATAGTTAGAACTGTTTAATTTGATTTCAGGAACGAGGGTAGACATGATTAAGTAACGAAAATGAAAGATTAATCAAAATGGAGTGAAATACAATGAAGATAATATGCTAAAGGTACAGAAAAATAAATTTAACGCAAATGTTACCAATTAAATTGCAAGAAAATTAAAATTTAAAAATTATTTAATTTTTTTGTTTAAATGAGAAAATAAATTTTTATTGCATCTAATTTGCAAAATGGCAATTGGAATATGTTTATATTGATCAACTAAATATGGGGTTAAAATGATTTTAAAAAATATGAAGTGGAAATTTTGTTTTAACGTTTAAACTTTTTTGTTAAACATATTTGAATAAATTTAGTTAAATATAAATAAGGAATCTAATGATTAATTAAAGCAACTAAAATAGAGTTGCAAGAAATGATTAAAAAACTACAATAGCCAGAAGAATGTTATGATAACCTGCAACAATTAGTAAAAATAAGAAACAAAGAAAAAAAACATTATATTAAGAATGAAATAATGATATAAATAAACAAATGGATAGATTTCCTAAAATAGATCAAGAAACCAAATAACTACCACCCAAGGAATATACAGATCAAGAAAATAGAAACAAAAAAAATGAATGAACCAAGTAGAGTCCTACGCATATGCTACACACAAACCACCATTATAATCAATGGATGCGTAGAGAAAGACGGGTTCGAACATGTACTTGCTATGTTACTAAACCTTCAATTTCACAACATGCCACACAGTTTACGCAAGGATGGGATCTAGCTGCACAAGGGGGAAATTAGAGAAAGATAGGTGTTGTGCATGGGAAATAGAGTGGTGAAGTTGCACGAGGAAGAAGGAAACGGTAAGTTAAATGTATAATTAATAGTGGATTAAAGAAAGAGGAGATGCACGGGAGGTAGTGTTGTGTGACTAAGGACAAGGCAGTGTAACTAAGAACAAGGTTGGTTGTATTAGCAAGGCAGCGCAGGAGGGAAGGAAGACTGACAAAGGTTGAGGGAAAACAGTAAATAAAAGACTAAGGAAAAATGTAGAAAGAGACAAGGTTGCGTAAAAAATAAGAGATCTAAAACAAAGGACCAAGGAAAGATAACACAGAGCTACAATAATTTAAATAGAAATAATAAACAGAGATATATAATCAAGAACCAAAGATATATATTAGATTTAATGTTTAGATGAAGATATAAAATAGATCCTGTAGCAACACAGTCAAACAAATGCAAATAAAAGATATATCAAACCTACAAAGAAAAGAGAGAGTTAAAAATAATATCAATAGAGATTAGTTTATAGAGTTAAACAATGACTGATCCTACATGCACAGATATATCATAAAGTTTTGAGAATATTATTATATGAATTTTGCAAGAATGTTAGAATAGAATAAATAAACAAAAAAAACCCTTACAGTCTCTCGACAGAGGGTGAAGATAGATCTTTAAAAAAAACTTAAAATGGAGATAAATAGACTTAGATCTAGTGGTAAACCATCCAAAACTAAATAAACAAAAATGGAAACTGGGTTTGGCGATGAACCGTCCAAACCCAAAAAAATTCCAAATCCTTCTAAAGAGAATTAGAAAATAATGTCAAATCTGAAAAACCTACAACAAAAGTTAATCAAATGAGACATCCTTCGAATGAAACCTTCATGCAAACACTCAAACAAGGATTAGCTAGCTCTGATACCATGTTAGAGACATACAAAAGTGAAAAAGAGCTAAAGGAAAGAATCCAAGTGAGTGAGAAAAAGGAAGAGTTTTACCATAAACACAATGAAAGAGAGATTGCTTCAAGATCTATCACCAAAACCATCAAGATGCTCCATGATAAACACAATGAGACAAGGATTTTAAAAGGGGGGAGGAAAGAAAACCCCTTGTGAATATAATATGAATGAGGCAAAAAGCCTAGAGAAAGAGAGATAATATGAGCAAGAAGCTCATTACGACAATGAGAGAGCTAAGTTGAGAATGTGAGTAAAAGTGAGGAAAAAAAATTGTGTTAAGTGTGTGGAGAATCATATCTTAAATAGAGATGAGTGATGGAGTTAGAATGTAACTCTCATGTTTAATGAATGCCACAATCATATTAAGTTTGTGCCAAGTGTGAGAATCCTCGTAAGGAGGAGAATCATATCTTAAAAAGAAATGAGTTGTCCTCTCACTTGAACTAGAGGACAAATTGCATTTTAGGATACCTTGGCCTATCCAAATTTAAAATAAAACACCAAGGAAATATTATAAATTCTAATAGTATATATGTGTATGTGTATATATGTGTGTGTGTGTGTGTACATATATATACATATATGTGTATATATATACATGCATATATGAATATATATATGTATGTATGTATACATATATATACATATATATGTATATACATATGTATATATATACATACATACATGTGTGTGTGTGTGTGTGTGTATATATATATATCTGTGTATGTGTGTGTACATATGTATATATGTATATATGTGTGTGTATATATATATATACATACATATATATATATGTGTGTGTGTGTGTGTGTATGTATATATATATACACATATACACACAACATATTATAAAAACATTAAAGTGTGGGCATTAAGCTTCTAAGCATCAGGACCTTGAAGGGGCATTTCCCTACATAACTATAAGAGGGGATAGAACTAGTTACTGAAGGAAAAGCAGGAGGGAATAAAGAATAGGAACAAAGGAAATACAATTAAGAAGTTCCTCACTGGCTACATTGTAACTGGTGAATACTAATATTTCCTATCAAAGCATATTTGTAGTAGTATTAATCATATCTGAAATTTGAGATAGAAAGGAGGTAAAAGGTTTAATTCATCGATGATCTCATCAAATGAATTCACACAAAAGTTAAAGTTGAATGAAGACGTTCTCTTTATTGGATAGAAGGACAAAATAATTAGATTAAGTACATATAACAATTGTAAAGGGAATAAGAGGATATATATATATTATATCTGAGAGAGAGACTATAAATATATTCAAGGATGAAGAAGGGAAGAAGGAATACTAAACATAATAACAAATAATTATACAATATCAATATTGCATGAATGAAAACATTAGATAATAAATATTTATTATTTGGATTATTTATATTGTAAAGAAAAAATCATAGTGAGATTTTAAGTTTGGAATTACATACCTAAAGAAGTCTTATATATGGTAAACCCTAACCCTAAGCTTGATAAATTGAGATTAAAGGAAAAGTTTTAGGGTGAAATAAAAAGGGACATTACAGTGTAAACAATACTTCAAATTGGACTCAAATAGTATTCTCTTTCGTGAAGTGGTAACTATTTTCATTGTACCATGTCCTGTATAATGAAGCTTTTGATTTGTTAACCTTTGGAAGCACTTCCTTAAGCCATCAATACTGGGAAGTATATTTTCAATTTCGGGAGAAAAATACATATTGTGATTTCCTACTATTCATATCCAAGGTTTATATAATTTTTTCCCCAACTAGCATATCTCCTATTGTCAAGAAATGGATAGTTATCTGTACAAGAAAGATATCCAACATACAAAATTGCCTATCATTTTTTCTTTAAATAATGTTGAAAGGTATCCAATAATAACAATTGTATATGGTGTGTCCACCTCAAATATCTATGGTGTTCCTATTGGATGTAAGGAATTGTATTTTAGTGGTTGTCAATTATATTACAATCAACTTTATTCTAATAGACCAATACTATTAAAATATTCCTATTGCTTTGAAATAGAGTCAATAACCTTTGGCTCTACCTCATTCATAGAGAAAAATATTAAATAGTTGATATATAATGCCTTTGATTGTTAAACTAACTGATTACTAGATACTATGTAGATGATACCAAGTTCCATGCTTCAAACTAAAATTAATGTAGAAGTGCTACCATATCTAACTAGAATTGCTAACTCAATTTAGATAATTTAGTTTAAATAATCACTAGACTTTGAGGTCTACATGAAAGAAGTAGGATAGGAATTTATTAATTGTCAACTGGCTAAAGGTCACTGAGGTCTATTGCAAGATAAAGTAAGATAGGAATTTAGGGATAATTTCTATCATAAATCATTCTGGAAGCTCTCTCATTAGAGGAATTGGGCTTTGGCATACTTGTTTTGTCCTATAATATTGAGGAAAAAAACTAATAAAATTTAAAATATAATCTAAGAATACAACAAAAAAACATATAACAAATATAAAAATTAGAATTCATAAACAAAAGAGGCATGACCATGCCAAAAGAGAGAGAAAATAAAGCTAAAAAAATTTCAAACAAACATTCAAAAAGGATTTAATAGCAGTTTTCATTTTCTTACTAGTGTTGTGCCTATTCAAAATGAAATCCCTAATATTTTTTCTTCACTTTTTCAGGATTTCTACATTGTACTATTATATGAAAAGTTTTAGATTGAGATTGGCAGTGCAAAAAAGATTTAAGTTTGGATCCATTCAGAGAGGTAAGGAATATGATAAAAACCAAAAAAAGTTAAAATAAAAATTAGATAACTAAGCACATTAAGAAGAGAATGAAAAAATTAGATAACTTTTTTCAAAACTAGTTATATGCTACTTATTATAAAAGTAGACATGTTAAGGATGTCTTTTCTCCTAGAGAAGCATTTGGGTTGAGGCATGTGCATCCTTTTCCCATATCTCTTAAGTATTGAAAAATTTATGTAAAGGATGATGAATCTATCCATGTACATGTCAAAGTAAATATTGAAATGAAAACAGTCAGCAACTAGCTTGATAAATTCTGCCCTCTAACTTATATGATGCACTTTTTGTAGAGTTTTTAAAATCATCCATTAATCAAATTTCTTTTTAAAGATGTAACATCTCTGGTTTGAAAGAGCCTCATTATCATCAAGGCTAAACCGTCCTAACAGGATGCAATGTTTGAAACTCACTAAATATTTCTGAGTCAAGGCTAAACCATCCTAACAAGATGCAATGTCTAAAAATCACTAAATATTTTTGGGTATCTCTACTTCTCAAAACAAAATATTAAATGTTTATGGTTATCTCTACTTTTTGAAACTAAATTCAAACTAGAATTGAAAGAATACAAAATTAAGGAAATTGGTCAACGTACAATCCATTTAACTGTTAGCTATACATAAAATTCTCCAATGAGAAACTTATCAACTACTAATATTAAACCATTTAAAGTGGATGGCCGTTCTTTTAATCCATCTTGATGTCTATAAAAGACAAACATTAACATGATAATTTAAGCCTTTTAATTACTATTACAAAGAATACAGACACAAACTAAACATATACATAAGAAAGATAATTAAAAAGGGGATGAATTATGAAGAACAAAATCAAACATCTAATGTTCTAAACATTCATTGAAGTCACTAAAGTGGCTTTCGCTACCAGGGTATCAACATATGCATGGTCAATTATATCCATTTCCTTACTGGATACAATCTTAGGTGTTGGAGGCAATGATATAAGCATAAGCAAGTAGGGGTAGGAGGTAGAAAAACATTCAAAACATTTTACTAATATTACCTAAAGTGCAACAGGGAAACTTTTTATATTGGTACAATTTGTTCAACTATTTGTAATCGTCCATTTTTCTTTCACCACAACATAGCCATGGAACATATTAAAAACAAATGTATAACATACAAATTTTAATACTATGTAATAGTCTCAAAATAAGAATTATAACCACAATTTTGTCCATCGAATAACTTGCATATAAAGGTACTAAAGAAGAAACCCAACTACACTTGTACGGTGTGGTCTACGAGAAGCAGACTAATCCTAAACAGAATTAATAAGAATTACTCCTAAAAAAATTGCAAGAGATGGAAGCTAACAAATTTATGCAGCTATTCTTCCAATAATGAGCTTAAGGACTAACTATATAATAGGAGTGTGAAACCCTGTGAAAATTGGATTTTTCATAGTAACCCGCTTGATAGTTCCCTACCCTAACAATTTTAAATCGCATGGAGAAATAAAAAGATGATAAAGAAAGGAAATGTTTATGTCATTCAAGTGAATGGATGGAGAAATCCCACAATATAATATACACCATACTCTTTTACAAATGAACTACTTAAAACATATAAATTTTTCAATATAAAGAGAAAAATGATCAAGTGTATAAGACATACTCACAATTTTCTGGCCACGTCACCAATCAATGTAGAGTCCTTGCAGCTACCTACCTCCATCCCCATTAAAAAGTATGCTCAAACATTTTTTTTTAAAATACCATAAAAGACCTACAATTCAAACATTGAAAGCAAGTCAAATACAAAATAAACATTGAAAGCAAGCCAAATACAAAATACAAAATCAAAAATCAAAATTGAACCTCACAAATGAGGCATGGCCATGCCAAAAGCATACAACTGTAGGCTAATCAAACAAATAGAAAAATATAGGAGGAGGAATAATTACAATTTTCCCTTCTTCTCAAGTAAATAGCCTATATAATAGAAGTGAATTCTTTCTTTTATCAATGATCTTGCTTTCTTCAACAGTCATTATTTTTTAGTCTATGAGATTGATTTTCTTTTTTTCTATGCTCATGTGAGTACCTTTAGGGGACGCTCCTATGATCGTTTGAAAACATGCAAAATGGACTCAAAGCTCTAAATTTAGAAGTATATTTGATTTGTAGAAGTTGAGAAATCTAACTTCACAGTTCGCCAAGAACACCTACATGCAAATAACCTGTTGCTGAAAGGAAACCAAAAAAGATAAAAAAGCAAGAGCTTGGAAAATCTCAGCGGTGTGAGAGAAATTGTATTCCAAGATAATGAACAATAATTACAAGAGTTCAACCTATAAGGTGAACGAAACCCTAAAAGTAAAAAGCTAGGTTACACAATATAATTAATATAAAATATTAATTATATGCACCTACGAGACAACTTAAGTGAAAATAGAGTACATAGACAACTTAATAATTAAATCAACATGATCTAATTAATAAGTGAAGATAAATAGATACTCTAACACCCCCCCTTAAGCGAAGCTCAGGAGGTAAGCTAACCTAGCACAGCTATGAAAGAAAGAAATGGGTCCCGGCAACAAGGCCTGATCAGGTACCCAATACAAGGAAATCTCTATAAACTGGAGACAACGGAGAAAACCCAGTGGGAAAAACCCCTCTCCAAAAAGAGATAGAACAAACATGCTAAAAAAAACATGAAGGAAGGAAGGCCTCAACAAGACCCCCCAAGGACAACTTTCATCACCCCAAGCATAGAACACAACTGAAGATAGCGCGGAGATGCAAAAGGTTTGGTGAAGATGTCAGCAACCTGTGCGTCAGTGGGAATGTACTCCAAAGAGAGAACACCATCCTGAATCTATTGACGGATGAAATGCATATGAAGCTCAATGTCTTTAGTGCACTGATGCTCCACCGGGTTGCGGGAAATGTGAATAGCACTCTGATTATCGCACCATAGAATCGTGGGACAATCAGGAGGAAATCCAAACTCAGTCATCAACTATCGAAGCCATAAAATCTCTTGGCTAGCATGCACTGCTGCTCTATACTCAACCTCTATGGATGAAAGTGTGTGAGCATGCTACTTCTTGCACGACCATGTGATAGGACTAGAGCCAAGACAAAAGACAAAGCCAGAAGTAGACTTTCGATCGTCAACATCACCAGCCCAATCTGAGTCAATGAAGCCAATAATGTGAGGAACCCCTGATGTGTAATGAATGCCATACATAAGAGTTCCCTGAATGTATCTCAAAATATGCTTGGCAGCTTGCCAATGACTCTCATGAGGCTCATGGGAGAATCGAGAGACTAGACCAACTACAAAGGAGAGATTAGGATGAGTGTGAGTCAGGTACAACAAACTACCAACCAATTGTCGGTACAATGTAGGATCCATTGAAGGTGAAGTGCAAGAGGTAAACAAGGTAACACTGGACTGAAAAGGTGTGGGAGCAGGCTTGCAATCAAGCATATCAAAGCATCGCAGCATGTCAAGAGCATACTTCTGCTGGTAAACAAAAATCCTAGAAGAGGACTGAACAATCTGAAGACCAAGGAAGTAGTGTAAGAAACCAAGATCAGTCATCTCAAACTACTCCATTAATGCTCGTTGAACATCTCGAATCATAGAAGATGAGCTACCAGTGATGAGAAGATCATCAACATAGAGCACAAGGATCACAACCTCATCCTCAAGATGCTAAATGTAGACTGTAGGATTAGAATGGCATCGGGTGAATCCTGTGGAAAGCAAGAAGGAGTCCATCTTCTCATACCAAGTCCGAGGGGCCTATTTGAGACCATACAAAAAACACTGAAGTCTACAAACCAAGGAGTAATCCTGCACAAATCCCAGAGGATGCTCCATGTAAATCTCCTTAGTGAGATCACCGTGCAAGAATGCACTCTTCACATCCATCTAAAAAATGGACCATCCCTAAGAAGCTGTGAGGGATAAGACAAGGCAGATAGAGTTCATCTTGGTGACAGGGGAAAATGTCTCAGTGTAATCAATACCCTCAACCTATGAAAAACCCTTCACAACAAGATGTGCCTTGTACTTATCAATAGAACCATCAGCAGCAAAATGAGTACGATACAACCACTTGCATCACACTAGTTTTCTTCCCTTAGGAAGGGAACAAAGATCCCATGTGTGATTCTTCATCAAAGAAGAATACTCCTCCATAGCACTGTTCCACTCGGTATGTCCTATCACTGCTGCAAATGTCTAAGGATCATGACAAATGGCATGACTCAAAAGACTAAAACCCGCAGTATGAGACCGGGTGCGACGGGAAGTGGAAGGATCACCAGCTAGAGATCCTGTAGCATCAACTATAACACGAGCCCATCTAGGCATCTGTGGAGGATCCTATGGTGGAGGTAAATGGGGATCACCAAGATCATCATCCTCATCATCCTGAAAAGAAACTGGAAGAGATGAGGGAGTAGTGGTAAGTGAAGTAGACTCTGGAAGCTAGGTATCTACTGCAGGAAGGCGCTCATCAAACTGGACATCCTGTCGAAATAGGACCTCTCTGAAGTTAGGATCAAACAACCTATATGCCTTAACATCCTCATAGTAGCCAAAAAAAATGAGGTTTCAGCTCTTTTTCTCCATCACTCTCATCTGAGCATCAGGCACAAATGCCCATGCTTCACTACCAAAAACTTAAAATGAAGATACATCAGGCTTGACATGAGACCAAGCCTCCTCAGGAGTCATATGTCAAAACAACTTGTGAGGCATCCGATTCTAAATATAGTTGGCACAATTGATTGCCTCTACCCAAAAAGATGAATCCATGGACCTGGACTGTATCATATAATTAGCCATCTCCCGAAGTGTTTTGTTCTTTCTCTCTGCCACACCATTCTGCTGAGGGGTGTAGGGCACTGAAAACTGATCCTGAAGACCATGTTCAAAGCAAAAATCCTTGAAAGCTTGGTTCACATACTCCCCCCCATTGTTTGTGTGTATCCATCGAATAGAAAGACCAGATTGCTTCTCCACAAATGTCTTAAAGACTCAAAATGAATCAAAGACATCAGACTTGTACTTCAAAAAGTACACCCATGTGCACCTGGAGAAGTCATCAATGAAAGTAAGCACATATTTGGCACTAGAAAAAGGAGTAGGAAATGACATGAGGTCACTATGAATCAACTCCAATGGTGCCAAAGCACGAGTAGCTCATCCATCAGGAAAAGGATCCCTATGTTGTTTGCCAAGAACACAACCCTGGCAAACCCCATTAGTGCAAGTAATCTATGGAAGCCCAAGAACAAGTGCCTGTGTGCTCATCTGCTGAAGATATCTGTAATTGACATGGCCTAAACACTCATGCCAAAGTCTGCTCACTGAATCTGCATGTGCTATAAGACAGGAACCTATGCCATCAGAAGACTCAAATCCATCAAATCTGTATAGGCGAGATGTAGTGTCAACACTCCCAGTAGCCACAATCATATCAGAATCATGTAAGTCCTGAATAACCACATCATGTGGTGAGAACTCAACTATCTTACCAGAGCCAGAGTGGAAAATCTAATAGATAGACAATAGGTTCATCGAAATGTCAAGGACACAAAGAACATCCTGAAGAGAACCCCCAGCTAATGCAACAGAACCAGAACCCAAAATAGAAAGATGAGATGAGTTCCCAATAGCAATCTGTGAAGTAGGATAAGGAGCAAGTGAGGTGACCAATTGTTGAGTGTGAGTCATGTGGTGAGAGGCATCGGAATCAAGAATCTAGGTGGGCCCAGAGGTCATTGCTCGTGCAGTAAGAGCATTACCTTTCCCTATAGGGGAGGATGTGGACTGAGGGGCTGAAATGTGATGCTCCCGCATGGCTTCCTCTAAAGCCTCCAAATGTTTCCAACACCTAGAAATGGGATGTCCATCCTTTCCACAAAAGCTACAGGTCTCAACTGATTTCTTCTTGGTCTTGGAGGTAGACTCAGTAGACTTCGAAGAAGATTTACCCTTTGAAGGGTTGGTTGGAGGTTTTGAATCAGTTTTCTATGTAGGTTTGGAGGAAGACTCATTGCCTGCTGAATCTTTCTTTGATTTGGCTTTCTATTTTGGTCCCTTGTGAAGACTGAGCAACCAATGCTTGGCTTGAAGAGCCAAAAGCATCCATCTGTTAGATCTTTTCCTGTTCCCGTGTCAACTAATCACATAATGTCTCAAATGAAGGCATGGTGTGTCTGGTACCCAAAGCATCCATGGTGGAGTAGAAAGTGGAAGAAAAGATCTGAAACTGTCCTCACAACTTTGAGAGTATCAGATAGATACACTCATCATCTATCTTGATTTTCCCACATCCCTACAAAACTGTACACAAAGATTTGAACTTCATCAAGAAGTCCTCTATAGTGGGGAAATCAGAAGGAGTTAAAGAGGTCAACTTTGCATCAAGTTGAAGCTTCCAGAATTCATTCACTATACCAAACAAGGTTGAAAACTTGCCCCAAATAGCCCTAAGAGTGGTCAAACCTTCCAGGTGAAATAGGAGACTGTCAGAGATGTTCAGTGCAATCAAACCCATGGCTTCATCCATTTTGTTTATGTGTTGAAGAATCTCAAAGGGACACTGCAGGACAGGTTGGTTCTCATCCAAACATGACCATAAGCCATGTGACATAAGAAGCCTGGTCATGTGTGCTTTCTAGGTGTGATAACTGTGTGGTGTCACCCGGGCCA
The DNA here is from genome assembly GCA_027943335.1 of Chamaecyparis obtusa. Lineage (NCBI taxonomy): Eukaryota > Viridiplantae > Streptophyta > Pinopsida > Cupressales > Cupressaceae > Chamaecyparis > Chamaecyparis obtusa. The sequence continues at coordinate 1,493,413 of BSBK01000761.1, forward strand.
CAAAGGGGTCCGACATTGAGAGAAGAAGAAGATGGAAGCAGAAGGGTCTTTTCTGAAGTAAATTACAGAAAGGAAATTTCACCCCCCCACAATATATAATTCTATCTCCCGTACAGCAAAGAAACAATTACTGAAAGCACAAAAAATGAGGAGAAAACTTGGACGCTAGATGTAGAGATGAAGGAAATAGAAGCCTCTACTTTGATGCCAAAAACATGAACTCAAATGGCCAAATCAACAAATCAAATTAGCACCATTATCTCTGGCTTTGAAAGAGCTTTTCGATGATATTTCATTTTTTGAAAACAGACATCGTATGCACAAGTTATGGCCAAAAAACTAACTGCACCTCCAAAAATGAGCTCTTTGGAAAAAACCAGTCGTGACATAAAATTTGACGGTCATTTGCCCATCACGCTAGAAAATTTTTTGTCACCAAAAAAAAATCTGGCAAGTGCCATCGGGGTGACATCACCTGCTATGTCGGGTGATGTAGTGGCAATTGGCAGCTGGCGACCAGCGTAGCGAGCGTCAAGCGGCGCGTGGGCGGCGAGGAGGTGGCGGGTGGTGTGGGGGTGGCGTCGAGGTGGCACGGTAGTCGCGCACTGGTTGCCCTGCCGCCTGTGGCCAAAAAACTTGTAAAAATGCACTTTTTTATTTTTTTTTTTATTTTTTTTGCCTCGAATTTCAAGTCGTACGGCCCTAGGAGGGAAAAAAATTCTCCCAAAGGTCACAATGGCCAAAAATGACAAATTTTATATAGTTTTTGACTCTCCTGGGCCTTCTGAGCACAATGGTGGAGTTTGTTTTGGCTCAAAGTGCTCCAGAAAATAGTGTCTCCTCAAAAGTAAAGAAAAAACTCCAGAAAAGTTGTGTCTCTCATCTTCAAATCACGACTTCAAAACCCTTAGACTAGGCAGCAGCAGGGAAGCTCTGATACCATGTAGAAGTTGAGAAATCCAACTTCACAGTTTGCCAAGAACATCTGCATGCAAATAACTTGTTGCTGAAAGGAAACCAGAGAAGATAAAAAAGCAAGAGCTTGGAAAATCTCAGCGGTGTGAGAGAAATTGTATTCCAAGATAATGAACAATAATTACAAGAGTTCAACCTATAAGGTGAACGAAACCCTAAAAAGTAAAAAGTTAGGTTGCGCAATATAATTAATATAAAATATTAATTATATGCACCTACGAGACAGCTTAAGTGAAAATAGAGTACATAGACAACTTAATAATTAAATCAACATGTTCTAATTAATAAGTGAAGATAAATAGATACTCTAACAGATTTGTCATAAACTTTGAAGCAAATTTGATTTTTCCCACTAGTTATTATTATTCCAAATAATTCTAAAAAGTTATTTTATTAAGTAAAGTAAAATTGTATTATAAAATAAACATGTAGTTATTGTTTTCAATGTATTAAATTATAATATAAAGGATTTTTTTTTCATAGTTAATTTAATTATGCTTTTGTTTTATAAGTTTTAAATGTGTCTATTAAGTAACTAAATGAGTCTTGTACAATAGGAAGTTATAAACTCATTCATCATATAATCTTTTTCAAATAATATGTAATAAGAATTATGAATTTCAATAGATAGAATAATATTTTAAAATTTAATATAATTATATAATATATTCTATTAAGTTTAATTAGGTTGTTTATTTATTATAATCGAATGTTCAAGAATATGTCAATTATCTAAAATTATTATTTTTATATTAAAATCAAGAAATTAGGGTGATGTCCTTCTACACAACAACCTAGAGTGTGTATAATCAGCAAGTTAAACAATAGCAACACATCAACACCACATTAATAGTAGACTACGAATATCAAAAACAATGAAACATAACCATTAGTAGCATAATAAAAAAGGAACTATAACCTCTAGAACTCATGTCCAACAAGCCATCTAAACTAATAGAAGTCTTATGAAAAGGCCACTTAGAGCCATCCACATTATTATCAATAACTAATCTAATTAAAGTATCATAACCATAAATAGAAGCAAATTTAAAAGTCTTAACATAATGTAAACTATGGCTATTAATAGAAAACACATTAAAAATAGAAGGTCATTGATTTTTAGGTCTATGGTGTTGATCTACTTTTTCTGTTATTCTCCTTGAGTGTCGTTAGGACACACTCCTCTAATCGTTTGGAAACATGCAAAAATGACTCAAAGCTCTAAATTTAATTCACACTTTACATATTTGTATGCACAAATTGAATTTTTCTACTAAGGATATATTTTGTTAGTGTTTGAACCTGCAGATTAATCAAATACTCAAATAATCCCAATGGCTGTAACCTAGCAAGTTACAAACTACTAAGGTATTAAGGTTAAAACCTTCTTCACTTCGAGTAATATATACTCAGGCGGGTGTACCTCTATCAATTCAACAATTAGCTGAGCTCTGAATTGAGAACTAGCTCTTTCACTGCTCTGTTACTGCCTTCAAAATCCAAATCAATAAGTGGCTAAAACTCTGAGTATAGCCCAAATCATCCTGATACACAACATCATGATATAGACTATAAAAACAGCAACACGATACAATGGCTTAAGGATATTCATCCTTCTTCCTTTTAGAGTTAAACTCAGGGAAGGGTTAACCTCGTTTATTGCTTCTACAAAGCACTGAAATACATATTTATGAACTTGTCATAATATGACTCAAGTCTGGAAATTATGCATATAAAGTAAAATTTTAATCAATTATATATCTGGATGGTAAACGAATGTAAGTGGATCTAAAACCAGTCCCTTATCCGCTGGGCATCAGAGTCGAACTCTACCTTCACATATATCTATTAAAACGAATACAATGAAACTCCAATAACATGCCTAACATATCATTGTTCTCAATATCTACATATAGATATTCAATTCCTAGAGACCTCCCCTAAGATTTTACTCTTTCCTTGAAAGATACTTAAGCTCAACCCCTACATTCACCTTGTGAAAGATGTATTTAAACTGTCTTACAATTTAAATGCATAAAGAAACTAAAACATTCCACATGCAAAGACAATCAGATTGTAGTAACAGAACTCCAGTGTATTTGTATTAATTGACAAAATGCATTCGTACAATTTTCCTTGATTTCACAGAAAATCAGGTTCTATATTTCAGACCTCTCCTTTACAAAATATTTTCCAACCCCGATCAACAATAGGAACAGACTATTTATACTAATCAACCATCCTGGAATCCTCGAAAGGATGCAACAAGCTTTGGATGGCTGATAGAAAATTGCGCTAGAAAACAAAAGAAAATACAAACAGAAAGATATTTAATCAAAGACAGCAAGGCGTATTTTCAGTTCTGAACGACTTCCGCAGCTGGCACCTTTGTTTGTAGATATTTTCAGAGCAGTTACCAAGTTTGTCATATGAATGATGACCACCATTACAGGCTAACTTACATCATTCTCTGTTTGAACACGCTCTCCCTCAAATTCTGGATCAGGTGCCAAGTGCGATCTATTCTTCTTCCTCCTCCGTCAGCTGGATGACCGGTTTCTTCTTCTTCTTTGTGATTAGCTTTTCCCAAGCTGCCACATCATCATCAGATGGCCAATTGTAGCTCTGCAGCTCCTGTAACAAGTTGACTTGCCGTTCCCATGTGGAATCAGTTACATTTTTAACTTCTGATATAAACTTGATACAATCACTTTCAACTTTGAATAAACTATCAATTATATTGTTAGTTCCTTCTACGTCCAAAGCCTTATTGTCTTTTAGGAAGGTGTCTTGATTGATGACCAACTGACCCATTGACAGCTTCCAATCTTCCAGCTTAACCACATTTCCATTGTCATCATATACCGGGGGCAGATACTTGCTGTAATCTTTATCAAACATGGCTAACTTAGCCTTTATTTGGTTTGATTTTCCTTTAAAAAACTTTGATGCTGCACTTATTAAGCCAATCCTTTCAAACACTTCAGTTACTACGTTTGGGATATCAGGCCTGTGTTCTTGTAAACTGTCAAGCTTATCAAACAATAAATTCCTCCCAGACCAAATGCTATAGAGTGGTTCCAAGGTGGCCAAATAGTCATTCACCTTTTGATTGGTCTGATGTAACAAGCTGACTGATTTATGAACTGCATCCATCCTGTCCTTTATTTTGTCCTGCCTGTACTGCACTATTTTGGCTATAGTGTCCAGGGATGCATCCAATTTCACCTTTTCCAAGTCTTCAGAAGGTCCCTCAATTGCCTCCAAATTTACCTGAACAGGTACCTCAACTTGCAAAGGAGGAGGAGGAATTATTTTTGAGGCTTCCTCAAGTTTGACATTTATTTCTTCCAGCTCATCTTCCAACTGTTTGATCCTCATCATTTTCAGATCTCTATCCTTGGCTACCATGCTTGAACTCTCAAACAATTTGGCATATCTTTCTGACAGCTGAGCTATCTTGGCTTCATTCAGATTAGCCCAATGAGTTACTGCCTTGGAGACCTCAAGGTCTGTTGTATTTTGTACAGTCCATATAATTTTATTCCCCTCCATCTTATCCTCTATACTCAATAGGGATGGCTTTTGAGTTTTGGGAGCCATGGACCACATTGCAACAGCCTGGGACTTAGGGTCATAGCCACTTCCTCTAATCATGTCACCAATGTGAACTTCATATGATAGGCTACCCTCTGGTTGCTTTCTCAGTTGATCAATGAGGAATGCAGAAGTCAGATCCCATCCTGGGGTTAACAACATTCCACTTGATTTAACCAAATCTCTGGCTTCGTCCACTGTGATGGGATCAAGGCTAGGATCATATGAAGCAAGAGCTCTCAAAGTTTCTTCACTAGGCTCCATACCTTCAGGCAGAGCTTTCTTCACTTCTTGCTGCTTGTTCCAAATGAGAAAACTCTTGAACTCATCAGTTTTAATGAACTGATCATCACTCAAGAATTCCTCTTGATAGACCTCTCTGATATCCTTCTCTAACCATAAAGATTTTTCTCTGTCTTCTTGCTCAATGGCTATCTTCTTGCCTGCTCTTATTGCTTTCCTCAATTGATGATGATATGGCCTATCACCTGGTACAAGAGCAGATGCTCTGTCAATTTCCCTTCTTTGCCTCACATGCCTTGAAGGTTCACCTTCCTCAAGCCTCTGTCTCTTCAATGGTGGCTCTGAGATATCCTGCATTTCTGGTTGATCTTGAGTAAGATCAACAACTGGTGGTCTCTCAACCTGTGGAGGACTATCTTCTTCTTGTGACTCATCAGTGAATTCTTCCTCATCAGAAGATGAATAATATTTCTTCTTCTTCTTCTCTGGCTCATTCTGATCAATCAAGCCTTCCAATTGATTTGCCAAGGTGTCATACTTTTCAATCATCCCATCAATCCTCTTCAAATAAGGAAGATCAGGGAAAAAACCCTCAAAAGGAATCTGAGATGCTTTCAACTGGTTGGACAAATCGACTAAATCAAAGAATCTGTACCATCTCCTTTTAACTTCATCTTCATCCAAGATGTTTCTGATCACATCTTCTTCATCCAAACCTTCATGCTCTTTGATCACACCAATGTTTGGGATGTAAGTCATCCTGACAGTCTTGATGAAATCCTCAGGATCTATGTGCCTACAAGCACCAGTAACCATTTTGAATTGTTGTAGCCATGCACTGATTTGAGGAAAAGCCCTCTTTCCTATCAAGAAATCACCTACCTTGAATTGCCTAGGTGTGAATGTACCCTTTCTGTGAGGGGCCAGGAGCTCTTTATCTGTACACATAAGCTGCCAAACAAATTCCAAACAAGCCAACCTCGGAGGCACATATTTCGGTAATAAATGTGGGGGTTGGGGACAGCCATAAACTCTGATAATTGTGGAATTATCTCCCAAGTAGAAATCACCCCAATTGTGATTTCCATCCCACTTATCCACATACTGCAGCGGTCTTAAAAGCCTGAGGACTCTAGGAGATAACCTAGTGACATTGATACCTAGCATCCTGATAATTGGATAAACAATGAAATTCTGAAAAACACAAAAATCTGCCTCATTAGATGTAGAATTCCATATTCTCACCCACAACTGCACTGGGTTGTGCTGATCTTTGAAACTGAACCTTGGTTTTAACATGTTTGCATCAAAACTGTTGATGTTGAAAAATAGAATCAAATGCATTAATAGAGAATAATGCATGAACTCAATAGGACTTTTACTTTCCTGGATAGACATTAGCCCCTGATGCATCCTATCGATCACATACTAGATGTAATCATAGTCAGTGTTTACCAAAGGATTTTGAATATCCAAGATGATCATCAGCAAGTCAGCTGGTAAAAATTCTGCATTCCCATCCATTCCCAAAACTCTACATAATGCATAACAAGTATATCTCATATAATGATGAAGGGATTTGAACTGGTATGGGGCATTCATGTTAGCAGGAAGGGGGGCTATATATTTGTCCTGTTTTGGCATATGCTTAACCAATTGGTCTTTTACTGACCCTACATTGCTTCTGTATCTTGCCTTTTCTTTGTTCAAATCAATCTCAGTGGAAAAGGACGTGTAAAGACCAAAAGCTTTCATAAAGGATCCCCTATCAAGAGTAACTAAGGGTGATTGGTCTTCTTTTCTGATTGTCCTTGAGATAGGGTCATATCTTCTGGCTAGGGCAACAATTAAATCAATATCTAGGAAAACGTCAGGGACAACCATTTTTCCTAGTCCTAGCACCCAACCATTACATACAGGAACATGCTTATTTCTATTGCCGTAAAAGAAATTGAAAATGGTGTAACCTGTGAATTCTGGAGTGATTGGGTCTCTACACCATTCCAAAAGATCTTGAAACACGTCATCAGCAGCCCTCTTGTTCTGACTGGAGCCCGGCAACAGTTTCAGGAATTCATCTGAAAAATTAGCTTATTCTTGTCCTCACCAGCTTTGGATTTGGCTTCACCACTGGAAGACGCTGCACTCTTCTCAGGTTGACTCATCTTTGCTACAGGAACACCTTCAATTCTCTGTATCTCAAATGCTTTTATGCTCGAAAATGCTCTGGACAGACAGAAACTCTCAATGACTGAAACTTGAACAAATAACAACGAGCTTCAACTTATTTATCGATATGAATCCAAGGTGTGCAACTACCACAGTTAATGCAAATCTCCTTAATGGATCCCATATTCAATTTCATGTACCCCCAGATTTCAAATTTTGAGCTCGCCATGTCCGGATGTTGACAGATAGATTAAACTACTTGAAAACAAGGTGAAGAGGGAATGATCAGGATTCTGTACTTTAAAACTGTTTGCGTCATGCAATCTTTCTTCTTGAAGCTGATTTGATGGCTTACTGGTTTTATGTCCATATCAACAAAGTACTTTATCTATGTGGCAACGGTCCTTTTTCTTTTTCCTTTATGACCTTTTTCATCTGAGCTCATTTAGCGAACCAGCGACTGATGGCTTCTCTTAATCGCTGAATAGAATGCTAACCCTAGCTATCAACCGGAGAACTGGCGACTATTAGCTTCGCGGGTCCTTAGAATCCTAACCTTAACCATCCAAGCATTTCGCGAATCAGCGAACAAAGGGTTCCCACTTACACAGTTAACCTACAATTACCATTTGGCGAACTAGCGAATAAAACCATCTCCCATTCTCTTAATGTTATGACTGACGGTCAATTTTCCTGGAGATCTAGCGAACAAAGGGTTCGCGCATTCGCTGAAAGATATACTTAACCGCTTGACTATCTGGAGAACTAGCGAACACTGGCTTCACTGAGTCGCTAAATCATTTAACTTAATCATCACTTTATACCAGGATTCCAGATTGACCGTTGATCTTCATCAATCGATGGCTATCGCTAGTTCTCTGAATAACAAAACCCTTGACCATTTTATTCTGAGAATCAGCGAACAAAGCCATTCACTAGTTCTCCAAATACTCTATATCAGTGACAATTTCATTTCGAGAATAAGCGACTAAAGCCTTACAACTTATCATCCATTGATTCGCTTATTCGCCAGATTGCTTTAACCTTTACCTTTTTATTAAGAGAACTAGCGACCAAAGGCTTCGCTGAATCGCTGAATGGTTTAGCATATCACCAACTTATTCTGAGAATCAGTGAACAAAGAAAACTTATCTCCGCTGAAATCCTTTTGGGCAAACCATCAGAACCGCCAAATTTAGAGGATAGCATTATTTTCATTTAGTCGCTCATTCGCCAGATCAAATATGCAGGACCCACAGATATCTTTGAGATTAAAATAGGGCCGTTGATCTTGAAAGCAATCCACGGTATTCGCTAATTCTCTGAATATCACAACCCTTGACCGCCAGATTCTGAGAACAAGCGAACAAAGAGCATTCGTTGAATCGCTAGATTGCTTCAAAAGACCGCCAAGTATTGCGAGAACTGGAGATAACTGCCATTCGCTAGTTCTCGGAAAAGAAAATGAAACCGCCGAAACACTTGGAGACTTAGCGAACAAAGGGTTAGATGCTTGGCTTTAATGCATTCACCAATTTGCTGGATGTTTGGGATAACCGCTGGAGGATCTAGAGAACTGGCGACTGATATTAATAATGAACATGAACATGACTCATTCGCCGAATCGCTAAGTGGTTTTGACCTTTGATAATACATTTCCTGATTCAGCGAACACTAGGGGCAAATACGCATGTGCACAAATAGCAACTTAAGTGATTAAAAGGTAACCAAGAAAAAGAAACAAGAAAGCCACATGAAGTTTGGAAACGAAAGGAAACATTTTGGAAGACAAAACCTAGGGTAAGGGTTTTCCTGAACATGTCAAAACCACTTTCACAACACTTTACAAACCCTAGTCCAGGAAAAACACTCGCATGGAGACCTAAACCATGAATTTGACTTCAAACCTCGAAAAATTTTAGGATACCCAACAGATATAGGGGAAAGATTTTAGGAAACAAAGTTAAAAATATAAAGGTTTTGATAGATTTTAATACATAACTTTTCCTCATTTGCATTCACTATTTATAATTGCATAAATAAATCTTTCAAATTTGAAATCATAATTTACTATTTTTTAGAAGTATATTTGATTTGTCATAAAAATTTAAGCAAATTTGATTCCCACCTTAATCATTCAATATCAAAGATAATTATTTTATTTTGTAGAGTATTGTAAAATAATTTTTTTCAATAATTTTCAATAATACATGTAGTCATAGTTTTGAAGGTATTATATCAAATAAGAGATGTTTGTTTCTATTGATTTTATTCTCGAAGCTTGCAATGTCAATCTCTATGGTCATTAGGTTCTAGCAGTAGCTTTGGGACACTGTGAGCAATGGTAGTAGGACCCTTCCGGTCCAAAGAATGGTTATGGTGGTTTGCAATCACAAAAAATACTTTTTGATGACTGTAGTGAGAGATCACAAGGTGCTAGAGATCATATTAGGATTGTCTATGTGCAACAAGCAAAAGGTCATTGTGATCTTGTTGGGAGCAAGAAAGAATGTTTTTTTGGACCATGGGTGAAGTAGAGTGGTTTCTACAAGTGAAGTTTGGGTGATAGGGAGGTATTTCAAAGATATCTAGGTGTTCTAAAATTCTTTATCATGGAGGTGGTATCATATATTTTTTGCAACCAAGAAAGACACCAAAAAGGAAGGGGACTATTATTGTGGGTGATCTGAAGGCTAATTGTAAGGAGAGGGGAAGAATGTTGATGAATTTGATGGTGGAAAATAATTCCATTTGGAATTTTCTCAAGTAGAGGGACCAAACTAATTGTTCATCTTTAATTCTTGAATACTTTAATTCTTAAATGAATGTGGATGCTTGCACCATGATCTTCTTCCTTGATGATGAATTCATTTTCTTAGCCTTTCAATGAGGGAAAGAAGGTTGATCGATAGAGAATATTCCCTTGAAAATACCTTAGAATTCTTTAGATCTTGATTGAGAATTATTAGATGTGAAATTTTAGGAGAGTTCTAAATTCTTGATCCTAATATATCAAATTGAGGAGAGACATGTTGTTGTTATACCTCTCACAACATTTCAGACCTCAAAACTTGAAGGAGGCTGAAGAGAATTTAGAAATCCTACTAATTCAATGAGACAAACCCCTAATTTTAACATCATGGAAAAATATAGGGAAGAGGTGTTAGGATTAGGTAATACTGAGAGGGGGGTGAATCAGTATTACTGAATTTTGATTTAAACTTCAGCCAATTACAAATAAACCAAAACAATGCTAAAATGAAAAGAACATATAAGCACAACACATAACTCATGACACCATGATTTGTTCTCGAGGAAACCCTAGCCAAGGGAAAACCCTGATGGGGATGATACCCAAAACTATGTACTAAAATATTATATCCATGTTAGGAGATCTAGCCCTATTAGGAGATGATTGTTACATAGTACATTTCCTTGTTAGAGGAATACAAAACCTTGTTAGGGGATACCAAAAAACTTAATTAAAGGTGGTGAGCATATAGTTCTTACAATCAAAACTGTCTCAAAAGAATTCTCAAAAATGAACAATACAAGCACTTCCTTTTCTTAGATAGTTCCAGTTGTAGCTCTATCAAATATTGATATTTCATCTGCACTTTTCTCTCATATTTGCATCATCACATTCATACTTATTACTTCCACAGAACACTCTATACTTATAAAAAATCTGCCATCTAGTCGACTTCACAAACACCATACAAAACATAATGATAAATTATGTAAATGATAAACATAGAGTTGGCAATCTTATATTACCAAAGTGCCAGAAATATACTTCATCCATTTGACTTAGCATGTTACCATGTCCACTATCCTTCTCTCAATCATTGCAATTGTTTATGTGCCCTATTACACTGATTCTCTATCTTCGCATACCTTCAGATTACTGTATCTCACTGATTTGATCACCAAAACACATGTGATCTTAACAAAAGGTCCTACATATCCCAAAATACCTTCTACTATCTTCTCAAGCCATAATACATCATATACTGTCATCGCTAATCAAAACTGTATCACATTACATTGTTATCCTGATTCTGTACTTAGTCATTTTCATGACTATAACTCCAGTACAAAAATTCTTTGCATGTGATCACTCCAGCATAAGTGTTACCATAAATGAAAACCCTTAAGTGATCCATAGTGCCCCAACACATCACTTGCCAACAAGAGGGTGGGCACTCTCTTCATATAAAAAGAGGATGAAATTTGAATTAGGAGTCAAGAAGATGGAAATGAAGTTGTAAATGTAGGTAGTACAAAGTTGGAATACCATAAATTAATGTGGGAGATCAAACATGCTAAAATAAGGCCTAATTAAGCATCTAATTATATATTCTTACAATTAAGATGCTAGATTTATCCCCTACTTTAGTGAGAGTGTGATTCCACCCCATGCTCATGGTAAAGTAGAAGAAAGAGAGAGAAAGAGATAAAGATGTAATCTTGGGAAAACTACAAAGAGATAAGACATCACTAAATTTAAGGACACGAGCCTCCAAACCAAGGATCTTAATTCATGAAAACATGTGAAAGGAAACATAAAATAAATTCAAAATCCTAAAGCTCACTAAGATTCTATGTCAACTAGTTGAAGAGACCTCAATAAGGAATATGTCTTAGCCACTAGTATCACGCTACTAAATCTATTGCAAAAGCACAAATGATCACATGAAAAGGGAAAGAGAACAAATCAACAATAATACAAGACTCCATAATCCAATCAAATAGCATGTTATGGAATCATGGAGAAGAGAAAAATACAACCATATACAACACAAACTAGTCATTTGTGTTGTGCTAGGTGATCACTAAGAGAGAGGGAAGAGAGAAAAGGAGGAAATTGTCTAGGAATTTATTTTATGCCAGTTCCACCCATAAAGCTTTTGAAAAGAGGGGTCCAATGGTCTAGCATCTTGTGTTATGCTAGTCAACCCATAATTCTTGTGAAAAGGATAGATCAAATGGTCTAGAAGTTCTAGTCAACCAATCCTAAAATGTGTGCAAAGGATAAGGTCAAATGGCCTATCAAAATATAGTATTCTAGTCTCTACCAATTGTAAAATTGTGTGGAAAGGAGAGTCATATAGCCCTAGAATATTGTATTATGCTAGTGTAATCAACCTAAAATGCTTTAAGTAATTGGAATATATGAAATAAGGAGGCCATATATGCCCCCCAGTTAAGATGACAAAATAAGACTATTTGAGCATATTAAGGAGAAGAAGAGAAAAAAGGGTATCCATTGTTAACACCAAGGAGATATCCACAAATAAATACTTAGTCTAATCCAAAAAGGTCACAAATCCTATGAGGCAACGAAGAGATAAATCCAATGAGATATCATGTAAAAAGTGTAAAGTTATCCTTTTGAAGGATGTTGAAAAGAGGATGAAGAAATCTTGAACAAAAATAACATTATTAACTGGAGAAGTGGAAAGAGAACAAGAATTCACACCTTCCCCATTTCCAAGTAAAGGGGTTCTTGATGAAGGATGACACATTGTTAGCCCCCAAGTGAGGGATTTGTTTATCTAGGCATACAATTGCGAACAAAGAGGTTTTGATAGGGATACACACCTCTTGCATAAGAGAGAATGCATAATCAAACAAAATAATTACATGCAAGAAAATACATCACATGATAAAAAAAAATACCATTGAACCAAGGGAAAATGGATCCTTTGAGAGATCAAATAATACCATTGAACCATGGAATGACCTTGGAAATGCAAGTATAGAGAGTAACCTTATGACACTAAAATGAAGTTGAGACCTTAAAAGGATCAAAAGATAAAATCAAGGACAAAGGAAAAATTTGTACCTTTCATTGGACTGATGAGTTGGGGTTTTGACTTGGTGATAGTTATAAAAGGATAATATTTTTTGATAAGGTTTAAACTCCCTAACAACAACCTAAGATACAACCTTAGGACTTATATTTTGGGATTTTCAAAATCTGATTTAGGATCTGAATGTAATCTAAGGAAATGTGATAAGACAAATGCAATGAACTAATATGGAGGATTTGAGATTTGAATATGCAAAGACCTAGGTTTAATAAAATGCAAATTAAGGCAATGATAAACTTCAGACCTAGTAAAAATGATAACTATTTAAAGTCCAACCCACAAGGACACCTATATTTTGACATGTAAAGTTAAAATGAGATTCAAAAAAATTTGATACTCCAAATTTCCCATGTTTGGGTAACATTTTGAGATTGATGTACATATAAAAATTGTGGTTGGATAATTTTTTGAAATTTTGAGTTAGTTATGTTTTTATTTGATTAAAAAATCTATTTGAGCACTCATATAAGACACATCAAACATAATGGCTATCTTAAATCTAGCAAAAAATTAAAGGAAGATCCAAAAGGGCTTGATTGACCCATGTTTAAATCATTGTCCTTGACATTTGAAAATACTTGCAAATTTTACAACCAAGGCTAAAAATGGTTGATACTTGCTAAGGCCCCCACAACAATAAAATACCATAGACATTGTGCACAAATAGAGAGAAGGTGGTTCTCGCTTGCCCCAACACGACACAAACACACCTTTTCTCTTACTCTGAAGATTCAAAAATATTTTAGTTGAGGATTTTTCTATCTCATAATGAAGGGTACATGAGGGGTGTCTATGAGGTATGATCTACACTCCCTGAATCAAAAAGTGTGGTATGTGGACTACTAAAACAATTGGTTTGTAATGGGGTAACTTTGGGGAACTTAGCACATACTCAAGCATCAATCACTTACTTAAGAGTCTATCTCAACCACTTACATTAATCTTAAAATAAATAAATGGGGTTGACGTATCTCACGTGAATGTGGATACTGAGGAACTATTATCTAGTATGTATAGGTCACCATGACGTTGTCTCAATTTTCACCTTGACATCATTTATATAGCATGCCAAAGGAAAGCACTACTTTGGGTCATCCTTTTGGATGAGTACTTTTTCCCCAAGGTAATCACTTTATAAAAAAAGAAAACATCAGGTGTCATTTCTACCTATCTTACACCTAAGATATTGAAGGCAAGGGGAGAGGTTAATGAATACAACAATGAGTGCACCCTACAATGTTAAAGTTCACTAGATAGATCAAACAAATATATTACATTTACCAATTAGATTCAAAGTATAATCTAAACTAAAAAATAGAGACATAATGGTTTTAAATCACACATCTTTCATCAATTTCCTACATTAAAACTTGTCATTAGTTTATGATAAAGGTATTTGATTCACATTTTCCAAAGTGTTGCATAGATTTCATTAGTAACACAAAATTCCCCTAGTTTAACAAAATCTAGAAAATAGAAGAATTGATTACAAATTGGAAACCAACAACTGCTCTTTACTAATCAAGTGCACATTAACCTTAAAATGAAAATGAAAATAAAAATTGAGAAGCAATAACAATAATGCCATGATATTGTATATGTGGAAAAGTGGCATGTGTGGAGCAAGCATAAACACTCAAATGTTAGTCATACATGTGCATATTCAAGATCTTAAACTAGCAAGAAAACTATATTTAAAATCATTCCTACACTACTAATCCATGTAAAATCATATGAGCATGAAGAAAGTGCACCCAAGACTTGTTTGATTTAAGCTCTTAAAGAGGTTGTGGGGTGTGCTCTCCCACAACAAGTATAAAATCTCACTATTGAATGCAAAGTAGATTGAATACTCAAGGAGGAGCTATGGAAGCAACCTTCAAACATTCAATGCAAGAAGCCAAAGAGGCTCAAGGAGGAGCTATGGAAGCAACCCTCAAGGTCATATGGAATGAAAAAATAGGAAATAAATGAAGTTATTGCATTAACCATTAATAAAACTAAAGTTCTAAATCTACTATGAATTCTAATCAACTACCAAATTATTATTACTAAAAGTACTAAAGAAAATTAGAATGCAAGAATGAATGCAAAGAAATTATGGATGATTTGACTGAGGCAAGGGTCCTATTTATAGGATTTTGGAGGGCTGGGGTGAGGGTGGAATCTATGTGGAATCCACATAGGTGCCACCCAAGATACACTAAGCCATATAAATTCTAAGACACACAAGTGGTGAGCAACTTGGGATGTGAAGGGTCAATGTGTACTCCAAGTACACATGTGTAAGTATGTGTAAGAGAAATTCAATTTTCACACTTTTGGAAAGTGTAAGAGGTGTCATCAAAAAATGTAAGAATCCTTGTTTAGGCATTTTTTAGAAAATTTTTAAAAGGTGGATTTTAATTATTTTCTCACACATGTGTGAGCAAATAATTAGGACTAATTTTTATAGGAAAATGAAAATTAGCTTAATTAACTAAGTAGGGTTATTAGATAGAAAGTGATATGTGTAAGGATAACCTCTAGGTTAGGTTTCAAGATTAAATTAAATTTAATCATAGTTTAGTAGAAATAAAACATGTAGAGGAATAACTCTGCAAAACAAAATTGAAATGGCTCTGCAATTGTGAAATCTTGATTTAATAAAAAAATAGCGAGGCTTCCGAATTTGAGCAGACAATTATTTTTCCTATGGAAAAATAAAATATGGGTCTCAGGGTTTTATATCTTATTTTTTAAGGGAACTAGGGCTCCCCTTCCTCAATCAGAGAAGAATGATGGATTGTGTTGTGTGAAATCCAAATGGAGAAAAAGGGTGGAAAGAAGGGGAGATATGGGTTCTTGGAAGTTTAGAACAGAATGACAAAGGTTCTTACAAGACCCAGGTTTTCCCCTGCTCCACAATCAATTTCAAAGTCTTCTAAAAGATGAGGAAGGTTCCATAAAACTAGTTCCTGACAAAAGAAGGTCTTCAGATAATTTTTTACTGGAAAATTGTAGTAGTCTGGGAAGGCTATAGTCTCACTCCAATACCCTATGACATCAAATCCTCCTAAAATAAAGTTATTTGGAAAGATAAGAAGTCCACTAATAAACCCTAGAGATGATAAATATGATTCAAGGGGGAAACCCTATCTCATCAGCCGAAAGGTAATGAAAAGGTATTTCCTACTATTGACATTAAGGAGACTTTAATTATGGAATGCAGGGATGGAGTGGTAGAAGGGACACAAGACTTTGCTAGAAATATGGAGTCATTGCAAGATGGAATGGCTTCGGTATCCCAACAAAACAAATAGAAGAATGGTTCAGGAGACATATAAAAAGGTAAATATAATGATATTATAAGAAAATTTTCCCTATATTATTTTCCCTAGTGATTTAAAGAACAAATTGTTTAAAAGAAGAGTCACCTAGATTTAGAGGTAATGAATTTAATTTTTTAGACTGGAAACCTAATTTCAACCCTAAAAATTTAGAGAATTTCAGGATAGAAAGAGGAATGTTTCTTCTAATTTACCAATAGAATTAGTAAATAAGGAAATAATAAGGAAGATAGGAAATAGATTAGGGACTTTTGTAGGAATGGAGGAAGGAATTTTTTTTTTAAATGATGTAATTATGATGGTAAAATGGAATTAATATAGTAAGATTGAAACCAGTAGGAGGTAAGAGGATAAGGAATCCTCTTTCCTATTCATCTAGTTTTCTTTATGGTTCATTATGGGAAGAAGATGCCTCATAGGGGATGCAAAATCTATGATAAAGATTGGGGATGTTGAAGTGGAAGTTAAATTCCTAGAAAATAAGGGGGGGTTTTTTATCAACAAGAAAAATAAGGTGGGCGATATGGAGCTGAGAAGAAGGGGAGATCGTGGAAACAAAACTTTTGATTTTAAATAAGAAAACTGAAAGGAATTATAGAAAGAAGAAGACTCAATCTCTAGATAATGATAGAGTGGAGGATAGGAATGGAATGATTGTTTCCAAGTAGATAAGAAGGAAATAGAAATGAGACTAGTAAGGGAAGAGAATGAAGATATTAGTATCGAACAATACATAGATTCCTTAAGAGACATTTTAGGTCAAACTGAGAGAGTGACGACCAAGGTCAACCATGAGTCAAGTCTTATTGAGAAAAAATTCATTAGAAGGGGTATGGCAAGATGAAGAAGACTTGGATTTGATTCCCTCAAAAAGGGCAGAAATGGAGGAATTGTCTGAGTTCCTAGGCTTAGATCTCATTGAAGAAAATAATGGACTGGCTAGATGAAATCAAGAGATAGTTAGTATAATGGTGGAGGATTTAAATAAAGATTCAATTGGGGGCATTGAGATAGGGTGAGGGAGAAAATTACAAAGGAATAGATAACAGTGTGTAATTCTGTAGAAAGTTTTTAAAGAAAAACTAGGTTCTAATAGTAAGAAAGAATGCTTCTATTTTAGGTATTGACATTAATGATAAAGGAAAGGAGAAGGTTGATTGTGCCAAGGAATCCAAAAAAAGAGGGAGAAAGTCTCTTAATGAGCTTAGGTTAAAACATGCATTGGCATCAGGACAAGCTAAAATTTATATTTATATGCAGGGAAAGGGAAGAACCTTCCCAAGGGGCATTGAAGTTAATCACTTAGAAGTTTAGGGGACTTAATGCCCCTAAAACATAGTGCATCCTAAAGAGCTTCATAAGGATGAATGAGCTAGATATATTTTTGTTACAAGAAACCAAGCTTGGCTGTGAAGAAATGGGAAAAATGAAAAGAAAATTAGGGGGTTGGGAAGTGGAGGTTGAACCTTTTGTAGGAGCCTCAGTCGGTCCTAGGCATTTTCTAGAATCCAAGAAAGGTTAGCTTTGCAAGGATGGGTAGATGTAAGGTTCTGGATAGGGGGCAAGGTGAAAATCTTGAATAGGGATATGGAATTCTTAATAATCAATGTGTATGGCCCCCTCAACCCTTCATGGGAAAGCAAGAGTATGGGAAGAAATTGGAAACCTTTTTTGATGCTAACCTTAGGGAGTCATTTATCCTAGGAGGGGATTTTAATGCAATTTTGAATGAGGATGAAAAATTCAGGGGTTTGGGAAGACTTCTCAAACTATTCTGGTATTGAATGATTTGGTTAATAGGAATGAATTGATAGATATTAAAACAACTAATGGTATATTTACTTTGGACCATTGTAGACTGGGTTTTTAGTAATATTACTCAAAAATTAGATAGGTTCTTTTTTAGAGTTAACCTGATTGACTTCAGTTTTGAGCTAGAATCTCTATCATCCCTTGTTTATGGTCAAATCACTATCCAATATCTCTCTGGATAAAGGAAACTAGCAAACCTAATAAATTTCCTTTCAAATTTGAGAAAATGTGGTGAGCTATCTTGCAAAGCCTGGGTGACCAATTTGTTCAATGTAAGGATAGGTTCAGAGCTAACCCCCCTGATATTCTAGCAATGTTGATTGCCATCGCCATGCATATATTTAATGACTAGTCTCAGGTGGTGAAACTTTGCCGACATATTTTAATTAAGGATATTCTAATCGACTTGGATAGGGTCATGGTTAACATAAGAAATAATCGCATGGTCTTAAGGCCATGGAACTACGACATGTTAATGATAGGAACAAGCCAATACTACCTACTCAATCATTTACTTTGAAGACCTTGACGGGTTTCTGGGTAGAAAGACCAGTCTACCAAAGAAATTTGGAAATTTTTTATGCATTTTTTCCAAATTCAAAAGCCTTCACACGAGGCCTAATTGGAGGTCTACATAGTGGCTGAGGGATTGGATGAGGATCCTAACTTGGTGAAAGATTTGGAAGACTGCATGAATACATAGGATAAATGGGTGAATTCATATATAGTTTTAGGCTTTTACCTTTTTGCACCTAGTCTTGTATGGCCAAATATA